>JAYJKW010000100.1:1117500-1282500 GCA_035084275.1 Hydrolagus colliei
AAAGGCTTGTGCTTGAGTAAATTAGACATTCCCTGCTTGTTATTCTTTAGGTGATCAATTGCTTCAGTATATGCCTGATCATTAAAGACGATTTACTTCTTACTTTGAAAATTGTAATCTATCAATTAGCAACTTGTGGTTGTCTAGTTTTGTTTTAATAGATGCTGCCCTTTTTGCACCCCATGGCTAGTGTAAATAGAGTTCAACTCTCTTCCCACATTCACTTTTATTGATAAGGTGGATTGCTGTAATTGGTTAACGGAACTTAGACTACTGTCACGCGGTGTGCAAACGAATAAGATTTAAACTGTTGTATTTCTGTTAGTTCTTTAGAAGTACCAACTCGGGTGTCTGACCTGTGAGGGTATTTCTCCTTTCGGCCGTTAGTATATTAAATGACTGTTTGTGCTTTACATGAATAACCTGATCTCTTTGTGAGTTATTCCACGACAGAGGCCTCGTTCATATTGTTAAGTGCCGTGTCTGTAAGTGGTTTTGCCTGTGTGTCTTCTCTATCTGTGTGTGTGACTGTGTATCTGTGTACCTCTCTTGCTCTCCCTTTCACTCTGGGTGCCTATGACGGGAAAGGCAGTGAAACCGTTAGTGTTTACCTGTGTGTGTAACTGATTGTGTGTTTGTGTGAATCTCTCTCTCTCTTAGTGAATGTAATGGAGAGGTAATGATGGAGTGAGTGTGTGTATCTGTACGAACGCTGTTCCTGTCCACTGCACTCACGCAAACACAGATACACAAATACACACATATTGGTGACCAGTCTCTGCCTCTCCCTTTCTCAGCACAATGGCTGCTCCATGTCTCCCACCCTCACGACCAACGATTCACGTTCCGGTTTTCGAGGCGATCTACTGCCCAGCCCTCTCTGGACATCCATTCCAGAGCCCGTACACATCGCCTGCTCCAAGTCTCGTCTCAAGGCTGTGGCCTTTTACCCGAGAAAACGCTTTATGGAACATGTCGAGGTTTATCACAAACAAAAACAGAAGTTGATGTGGAAACTGAGCAGGTCAGGCAGCATCCATGGAGAGAGGATGGCAACTTAACCTTTCGGTCCACAACACTTCGTCAGAAGTTGGGCTTGTTTGGAAGGAGAGGTTTTGAAGGACGTTAGAGGTGGGGAGGCAGGACATGGAAGACAAAGGAGACAAAGGAGCAAGAGTGTGTTAACTGACGGGTTGCAAATGTGATAACGATGTGAGGGAGAAAAACAAATTGGGGTGGGTTGAAACGAAACTGGGGAGAAGTGGTGTTTATTAAACCTGGATGCTTATTATTATTCCCATTTCCCAGCCCAGGAAAGTCACTGGATGTTACTCGGTTGACAAACATGGTATGAAATCAACAGTGAATTGTTTCTCCCGTGTGTGTGTGTGACCACGATACAAGGATTTCTCCTAGATTCCCGTTTGCAGTGAGCTGAATTCACAAGTTGTGACGAAAGACGAGGGTTAACAGTCAGCTGCTGAGAGATTGGGAGCCGCCCATACACGCCCACAACTAAAGTGAAACTAGGTTTGTATCAGGAAGTGGCTTGCAGTGAAGATGGCGTCTAAACTCCCGGTTGAGAGCTGGACCGAGGAGCTAAACTGTCCCATTTGTCTGGAGTTATTCACTGATCCTGTTACTCTGGAATGTGGCCACTACTACTGTCGCTCCTGTATCACCCGGAGCTGGGAAAAGCAGGAGACACACCGCTGTCCGGAATGTCGGGAGGTTATTGCCGAAGGGAACCTGAAGGTGAATCGGGCCTTGCTCAGAATGGTAGAGAAAGCTCGAGAATTCAGCCTGACTGCTCCTCCACAGACAGGAACCAAACCTCACTGTGAGAAACACAGCGAGGAACTCAGGCTGTTCTGTGAAACTGACAAGAAATTGCTGTGTGTGGTTTGCAGAGACGCGAGAGAACACAGAGATCACAGCTTCCTGCCCATTGATGAAGCTGCTGAAATCTACAAGGTAACAATGTCCCTCATATGGGATTCACTATATTTCACTTTATATTTTCACCTTAAAACACTTTGTTTCTATGTGTTTACTCCAGGATGAAGTGAGATCCTCCTTAGCTTCTCTCACACAGATGAAGCAAACTGTTGTACAAGCTGAAGTCAAACAAAGAGAAAAGATTTCACAAGTTAAGGTAAGTTGTGTCGGGGCTGAAGTTGTATTATGAGTGTCTCTATGTTCTTGGTGTACACACTGTGATATCTCCCTTCACTGTGTGTGAAGGGAGATATTTTAGTGTATCAGTTTACTGTGTGTACAGTGTGATGTTTGATATGTTACAGGAACAGGTGAGCAGTCTGCAGACTCACGTCACGTCTGAATTTGCTAAAATGCACCAGAGCCTGACTGACAGAGAGCAGCTGGTGATGGGAGATCTCACTCAGCAAGAGAAGGAGATTTTGCAGAAAATGGAGACAAATCTGCGAGAGATTCAGGGAAATTTAGATTCTGTTACACAAGAAATCTCGGAGTTACAGAACCAGATGGAAAGAGATGCACTGACCTTTCTGCAGGTAAAGAGATGAAATTAACAACAGTTCAACAACAGTTACACACAATTATAATCTGACTGATAGATGTGTCAGTAATATATTTGTTATATGCTAGCGTGTTTATCTTTGTAAGATGTGCTTGTAAGCAGTTCCCACTGCGTGCCTAGTCTATGAACATTTTACTGTTGATATGCGAATTTAATTACATTTGGAGACAGTATTGAGCAGGTAGTCGCCAAAAAATTTAAAATTAGTCATTTCAACCCATGACTGTTTGGGGGGACGCTGCTCTATGCAACTGGTTGCTGCGTTTCTCCCACAAATATACAGTCAATTTACTTTACAGTATATTCCGTGAAGCGCTTTAAAAAACACCTTCGAGAAGACGTAGAAAGCGCTATATCAAATGCAAGGATTATTATTATTATTGCTAATGCTAATGATAGTAACCTATGTGATATGAAAATTTATTTTTGAATGTCTGAGTTTACAGTGTAATGTCTCAGTGTGACTCACTGTATCTGTGTTTGGTTTAATTAGGAACAAATTGAACCCAAGAGAAGGTATGGCATGTTTACTCACTAAATATCCCAGAATTTAACATTGAAGCCAAACACAATGCACAGCTTCACTTTGTATTGTGAATGTCTGTTATTTCAGGATCAGTAGCTTGGATTTTACGCTGTCAGTGTGTGAGATTGATCTGCCTGAGAGAGAGATCAGAGACAGCATCGACCCAGGTAAATGTCTCTCAATTCTCAAACTGAACACCAAAGCCCCCAGCACACACAGCCCCCCACACACACAGCCCCCAGCGTAGCACAGCTCACACACACAGCTCTCAGCACACTCAGCCCGCAGCACACCCAGCATACCCCAGCACAGCCGCCATCACACAGAGTGTAGTTGAGGAAGAAAAGTGGGCCAAGGATGGATCCTTGGGATTCTACGCAGGTGACTGGGTGGAAAGGGCAGGGCAAATATTCAGCATTTATGTAGAGCTGGCGGATTGTGAGGTGGGACTCCAACCAAGCGAGTGTAGTCCCACTGAGGTGGATGATGGAAGACAAGCGGTGGAGAGGAATGTGATTGTCTGATCTACTTTTCAACCTGCAGTTGACACCCAACTCTACTTTTCCACCTCTCTGCCCCCACCGATTGGAAGCCTATCCCACAATCAGTTCACCTCGCTCCCTCAAACTGTGAGATGACACAGTTGTACAGGTTGCGGGTAGAGCCTGGGTCACGGAATGCTGTGAGGTGTTGTTTCCAGTCTCCTGTGTCAATGGTATTTTGTTCCTCACAGTGTTTGACACTCATAAGTAGATTGGATTTTACATGTTTCCCCTTTCCAGCCCAACGCGAGAAAATGGATCAGTTGGAGAGATTGAGGGAGCAATCTCAGGTTCACCAACAGCTGGTTGAGGAGAAGCGACTGGGAGAGGAAAAGATCCATCAACTGGAAGTGTCTGTGGAAGAATTGAGGCAGAAGTTAATGGAGGAGAAGGAAACCATGGCTCGTAAAGTACAGGAGCAGCAAAGTTCACTGAGACAGGAGATCCAGGAAACGCCAGAAGGTATGAAGTCCCAGATTAGCGTGAAGGCTGTTGTGGCTATGATGGTTGTAGGGGACGTGAGTGCTGTTGAAATATTTGGGGGAGTCTTGTGGCTCAGCGGTTTGAGCTCTCGTCTTGCAACCGAGAGATCTGGGTTCAAATCCAGACAGGGCGAAATCTTGGAAAAATTGTTGACTAATTATTAATTAATTACTCCTCATACCAGATAATTTCTAAAACAAAAAAACGCTCATCCACGACTGTTTGTAGGATATTGCTGTGTGCAACTTGCTGCCGAATTGTCCTAACTTGTCTTAGCCATGACCACAAAGCTTACCGGCTGAACCCATCCTGCTGATCACTTCTTTCGAGCGTGCGTGCGCATTTCCGCCCCGACCCGAGCCTCGCCCTCAAATCTAGATGTATTTCCTCTCACACCTTCTATCAGCTTCTCTCACTCTGCCCTACTGTCCCACCATCTCCCGCATTCTCTCTCCACTGGACGCCATCAACACTGCCCTCTGCTCAAGCCTGGGAATCCTCCGTTGGGCCCATCATGACTCCAGGTGCTGGACGTCCCAGAGTAGCCCACCCCAACTTCACCAACATTTTCACGCTCCGCACAAACCGCCGGCTTAAGGCAATCCTATCTGCTCCCTCCCTCATAGGTTGCCTCCCCATCTCTCCACCTTCCTCAGACTCCACATCCATCTCTTCTGTACACTCTCAAATCCTCTATGCACCAATCTCCCCCCACCACCTCCCAACCAGCAAACCCACCCGCATTTCCCTTCAAAATGTCCGTTCCCTCTCCAGCAAATCTCTCACTATTCACGATCTCATCCTAGATGAGAACATTGATATTCTTGGGCTTACGCGGGGTTTCACTTAATTCTCCCAGTGAATCCCGTGTGGTACCAGACCCCAGCACTCGTTCAACTTCATCAAACAATTCTTCGTCTGTTACCCGTCGATGAAACTATTGCCAACATTTATCTTTCAGAATTGATTCAGTCTCTGAGCAGCAAACTTCCCCCGAATAGAATCGAAGCTGTGCAGACTCTCAACTTTTTTGGAATCACATTGAACCTGCCGACCTGTGCTCTGCTGTTTAAGGTGTTACATCCCCGTGTCACCATAGATACGCTCAATCTCACCAACTGTCAGATTGGAGCTGAAGGGATCCAGTGCCTGGGGCCAGCACTGCACAAATGCCGACATCTCTGGTTTGTTATTGTTAATGGTCATAGTCAGAAACCTGGGGGAGATAAGACAGTCAGTCTGGGGTGTGTGAGCTGTTGTGACAAATGACTGACTGTTGACTGTTCTCATTGAGGGGGGAGATCCCTAAAGGTGCGGTCGAAGGGAAAGGTCTTTAGCTGAGACCCAAAACTGGGAACAGAGGCGAGAAGGTGCTGGGAGTGAGGAAGGGATTTCTAGATCGCCAGGTTTCTAGGAGAAAGCAACAGAGTGATAGAGAGGCTGATTGTGAGCACGAGGCAGGTAGCCTGAGTGTGTGATAGAAATGGAGTGACTGAATGAGCCTGGATGAATGGAAGAGGGGCTCAGAGAGACTGGGAGATACTGGAGAGAGCAAACGGGAGAGAGACTGAGAAACAGACAGAGTCGGCTAAAGGGAGAGACGGAATGAGTTAGTGAAAGGCAGCGAGGTAGAGAATGAGAGAGAGATTGTGGGAGTGACTGCGAGAGAGTGCGACAAATAAACACAGATAGGCGAGAGAAGCGGAGAGAATGAAAGGTGTTGGGAGAGACCGGGGAAATTTGAGTGTGTGTGCATGTGTGTGAGAGATTCAGTATGATAGAAGGATATTGTGAGAGTCTGAGATAAACTTAGACAGAGAGTGTAAGACACATTGAGAGAGCGTGAAAGCATCTGGTCTACAGTGTGTGAATTAAAGAAAGAGTAAGAAGGCTTTGATAGACACAATGAGCGCGTGTAAAGACTGAGAGAGAGACTAACGATGAGAGACAGTGAAAGCGTCGGATAACACGAGAGAGACAGGTAGAGAGTGAGAGAATGGGAAAGAGAGAATGAGCGAGTGACAAAAAAACAGTGAAATAGAGTCTGAGCGAGTGAGAGACTTTGAGGGAGACTGAGAAAGTTCAAGTGAGCGAGTGCCAGAGAGACTTGGTATGGAAAAGAGAGATGGTGAGAGTCTGCAAGAAACTGTGAGAGAGATATACATTGAGAGCGGGAGAGAGATACATTGGGAGAGGGAGAGAGAAAAGGACCGTCTGAGCTTATGTGAGAAATGAAACAGAGGCAGAGATTAGTAAGAGGCAGAGATAGAGTGAGAGAGATGAAGCATCAGACATCGTGAGAAACAACTAAGCATAAGAGAGTGAGAGATTCTGGTAGCATGTGAGAGGCTGATAGACACAGGCAGAGAGGGAGAAACAGAAACCCTAGTTGGGTGTGTGGGTGGGTGGGTGGACAGTTTGAAGTGGGACAGAAGGCACTGTCAAAGGAAAGATCTTGAGGCCGGCATTAAAGGAGGAAAGGGAGGAAACGAAGCGAGCGGATTGAGAAATAGAGTTCCACAGTGAGGGGTCAGAGAGGCCGAAAGCCAGGTCGCCGATTGTTGGCGTGGGGCAGGCCAGAGCCCGCTGAATGGAGGGGATGCGCAGGCTGACAGAAAGAGAGCAGGTCGGACAGATAGGCAGGGGCAGGGCCATGAATGGCCTTGAAGTTGAGGACGAGGATCTTGAATTAGACAACGTTGCTCTCGTGAAAATAGGGTCGAATCCAATAAAACCAACACAGTCGGAAAAGGTTCAACAGACTCAGATTATTGACAAGGTATCGCGAGGCGGAGTCCTGAATGAGCTGGATTTTATCAATGGTAGCGAAGGGGAGACGGGCGAGGAGGGCATTGGAATAGTCCGAGGGCATTGGAATAGGCGATGAGGGATGACACAGGCATGGACCATGGTTTCGGCAGCTTTTGTGGTGAGGTATTGGTGGAGAAGGGCGAAGCGTAGGAGTTGGAAGAAAGCGATGCTGGTGAGGGACCGGACATGGGGGAGGAAGGACAACTGGGACCAAGCTCCACTCCCCCATTAATACAGTTATTGCCAGACTGCACTGGCTCCCTGTCTCGTAGAGGCTCACATTCAAGATCCTCATAATTGTATTTAAAATTCTCCACTCCTCTGCAACTACTACATCTAGACGTCCCAAAGCGCTTCACCGAATGAACTTTAAAGTAAATTGACTGTATATTTGTTTATACCGTATTATTATTGGTGGGTGAAATGCGGCAGGCAGTTCCGCACAGCAGCGTCTCCACAAACAGCCAACAGTGGGTTAAAATGACTAGTTTTTTTGGGCGAAGGAATAATACTAGCCATATGTGTGGAGTAAGGATTCGTGTTTCGCCCTGACCTGAATGGATGCGAACACAGGTCTCACGCTTGAAACGCGACTGCTCGAACCAGTGACCTACAGGATTCCAAACTGTGAGAAATAAAGAAAGAGGCACAGACTTGGAGAGGGTAACTCAGCTGGGGAAAGAGAGAGAGGGTTGACAGACTGACAGTGAATGATTGTGAAAGAGTGAGACTGTGAGAGACAGAAAGACTGTTTGAGAGAGACTGAGAAATGGGGAGAGAGTGAGATAGTAACGGGAGGGAGTGAATGAAAGAGAAAAAAAGAGATAGTAACTGAGAGAGAGAGAGAGTCTCAGAGATAGAGAGAGAAGCAAGTAGACAGAACAACTGGAAGAGTTGGGACTGACAGAAAGAGAAAAGGAATGACAGAGAGAAAGCGATAAACACACAGAGAGATAGAGACAGAGAAACAGAGAATAGTCAGTGAGAATGAGAGAGAGCGAGAGAAAGAGACTGAGATAACCCGATCGGATATCTCTCTCTCTAACACTCTAATCCAGTCCCTGTAACGCTCTGATACATGACCTGCTGTGACTATAATATAAATGTCAGTGTTTGTTTGAACCAACCAGGACTTAGTAACGATGTGTGTGTGTGTGTGCGTTCAGGTGTCTGGCGCTGGCCCCAGCTCCTGTATATAGATGTCAATGTGTATTGTATTGTTATACTATATTCACTGTGTCTCTGTCTCTGTGTCCAGGCTGGACGGCAATAATCTGGGAGATTCTGGAGTGAAGTCACTGTGTGAGGCTCTGAGGAACCCGGAGTGTAAAATACAGACACTGGTGTAAGTAACAGACTGTGTGAGAATATAATTTCCCGAGTGTGAATTCTCCCGATATCTCAGTGTGTTATTGACACTGGCTGATCAGTTGGTGTCAGCTGAATATTGTATCAGGAATCAGTGTGACAGTGTGAGGCCATCAGCCATCCCAGTGATCACACACTGAACTTGGATTAGCAAGGAATCTGCTCCCTCCCTCCCCCCCTCCCCCCCTCCCCCCCCTCCCTCCCTCCCCCCCTCCCTCCCTCCCCCCCTCCCCCCCTCCCTCCCTCCCTCCCTACCCCCCTCCCTCCCTCCCTCCCTCCCCCCCCCCCCTCCCTCCCTCCCTCCCTCGCTCCCTCCCTCGCTCCCTCCCTCGCTCCCTCGCTCCCTCGCTCTCTCACTCCCTCACTCCCTCACTCTCTCACTCACTCACTCACTCACTCACTCCTTACCACCCTCCCATAGCTCGCTCCTTCTCTCCCCAGCTCTTCCCCTATTTTGCTCACCCCAGCTACCTTTCTCGCTCGCTTATTCTCTCCCTACCCCACTCCCTAACTCCTCCCTACCCCTCCTTCCCCCCTGCCCACCTGCCTGCCTCCCTCCACCATTCCCTCAATACCGCCCTCACTCTCTCCAGTGTTCCCTCCCCAGCTCACTGCCCCACGCACTACCCACCATGTTATCTCTGCCTACCCCAAGGTCTCTCCCTCGCAGTCTCTTTCCCACTTCATCCCTCTCCAGCTCCCTCCCTCATTTCGTCTATAGCTCACTCCCTGCCTCACTCACGACCATTCTCTCCCTCCATCTCACCTACAGCTCTCTCCCCCATCCTTCCTGAGCTCCCACACTCCCCAAGTTCCCACCCTCACTTTTATCACTCCTTCATTCTCCTCCAGCTCAATCCCTCCATCCTACTATCCAGCTCACTCCCCCCCTTCATCTCCCTACAATCTGCTCCCTCGCTACCTCTCTCCCCCAGCTCACTCCATCCCATACACTCTATCATTCCCTCCCTCGTTCCATCCCACCCTCTCTCCCTCCTTCCCTCGCATCTTCCCTCCCTCCCGTACTCTCACTCTCCCTCAGCTCCCTCCATACCCCATCTCCCTCACTCTCCCCCTTTAATGCTCCCTAGCTCGCTCCATCCATCATTCCCTCAATCCCTTCTTCACTCTCTCCAGCTCTCCCTCCCCCAGCTCACCCGCTCCCTCACTCCCTCACTCTCCATTTCTCCCTGCCCTCAGATCTCTCTCTCCCACACTCTTTCCCACTTCATCCCTCCAGCTGCCTCCCGCATTTCTTCCCCATCTCATGCCGTGACTCACTCATGACCATTCTCTCCCTCCATCTCTCCCACAGCTATCTCTGCCCTCCTTCCTCAGCTCCATCCCATCCCAAGCTCCCTCCCATACACTACCACTCCATCCCGTTCCTCCAGCTGAATCCTTCCCTTCTCCCACCCAGCTCCCTCACGCTCTATCATTCTCTCCCTCTCTCCCTCCCTCCCTCTCACCCACAGCTCCGTCCCTACCTCCATCCCTCCCTCCCTCCCCCACACGCTCACTCCCTCCCTCCCATTCTGTGACACATCCCTCCCCAGCTAACCCGTTCCGTTCTCCTCACTCATTTCCTCCTTCCCTTCCTCCCTCACTCTTTCCCTTCCCCTCTCTTGCCCCCATTCTCTCTCTCTCCCTAGTTCCATCTCTCGCTAACTCCCTCTCGTTTCAACACTCCCGAGCTTGCTCCCTCCCAAAGTTCCCTCCCACAGTTCCTTCTCAACCACGCTCCCTCCAACACTGCCTCCCTTCTTGCCTCCCTCCCTGCCCCAATCACTCACTCCGGCAGCAGTATACCTAACCCTACTTCCACCCTCCATCCCACCATCCCTCTCTCCACCTGCTTATTCCCTCCCATTCTCTCCCTACCTCCCACTCTCTCCCAGCTGCCTTGCTCCCTCCCTCCACTAGCTACCTGCCTCTCTCACTCCCCAGCTCCCTCCACAGCTCACTGCCTTCCTACCCAGTTCTCTCCCCCTCTCCACGCCCCAGCTGACTCAGTCCGCCTCTAGTTCACTCCCTTCCCCAGCTCACTGCTTCCCTTTCCCCCTCACTCTCCACCAGCTTCCTCCCTCACTCTTCCCCTTCCAGCCTAACCCGACTCGCTACTCACTCTGTCACTCCACATCTACCTCCCTCCCCAGCTCCCTTGATATCCAACCTCTCTCCCTTCCTAGCTCGCTAGGAGAGAGGGGAGCTAGCTCGCTCCCTTCTCTCCTTCCGATAGCTCCCTCTGTCCCTAACCCAGCTCGATCCACCTACATAAATTCTCCCTTCCTCCCTCCCCATCTCGCTAACTCCCACAGCTTCTTCCCTACTGCATCTCGCTATCTCCCTCCTATTCCACCCCTCCCTCCCTCCCTCCGTCGCTCCCTGCCTCCCATTCTCTCCATCCATCCTTTTCTCACTCCCTTCCTCTCCCTCCTTTCCCCAGCTCCCACTTCCTTCCCCTTCCTCCCTCCATATCTTCTTCACCCAGCACAGACCGCCCTCCACATTTCCCTCCCTCCGTTCCTCACTCCCTCCCTTTCTCTTCCTCCATCCCATCACCCCCTGCACCACATTTCTCCCGCTCTCACCCACCCTCCCTCCCCCAGCTCCCTCCCTCCACGCCCGCCAATGGTCTCCTCTCTCACCCCCCCCCCCCCCCCCCCCATCATAGTCTGAGACACTGCCTGCCCAGTGCATTGTGACATATCGCTTCACAGTGTATAGTGTAAATTGGATTGACTGTGTGTGTTTTATGGGCGACATGTGGCATAGTTTTATCTACAGCAATTACCCAAAAGCATCCATGGAGTGAGTGACCAATTTTACTTGGGGGATTTGTAGAACACAACACCAGGAGAAACTCTCTTCTCTAATGGTGCTATGAGATCGTTAACGTCCACCAACATCCACTGCACTGAAATGTCAATTTAGACTTGAGATTCTAAGTCCCAAAGAAAAGTTTGAACCCACAAGCTTGTGACTTGGAGGTGATAGTTCTACCACAGCGTCAGGCTGACATGGAGTTTGCTAAATTATAACGTGTTTCACTCGAGCATTTGTCTTTAAGTGATTTGCTGCCATAGCTCTGAATGTAACAGAAAACAGAGGCCATGTCTACATGAGTTTGTAGGATAATATATAATAATCTTGGTATTTGCTTTAGTGAATTTGCATGTTATTGAGTAGTTTCAAAGGGCTTCACTTGTTTTTTCTGTGAAGTGAGGTGACTGTATTGGTAGGCAAACACGGATGATTTAGTGCTTGATCCACTGACGCTGTTTAACACCAATAATAAACCCAGTGTTTAAGAATAATAACCCATTCTGAATGTAGTATTAATACATGCAGTGCTTAACATCAATAATAAACAAATAATTGCCTGAAAGGGTGGTGGAAGCCAATTCGATAACAACATTCCAGAGAGACGTGGATCACTATTTGGGGAGGACAGGATTGCAGGACTAGGGGGAGAGAGCAAGTGAGTGGGATTGATCTGGATAGCTGTTTAAAAGGGCCGGCACAGACATGATGGGCTGAATGGCATCCTTCTGTGCTGTGAATACTATGATTCTAAACATACAACAAGCTCAATTTCTATAGCGCCCTGCACGCCGGACGGCACCTCCCTCCCTTTGCCATCTCATTCTTTCTCTCCCTCCACCAGCTCCCTCTCTCCCCGCAGCACCCTTCCTCTCTCACACGCTTCATCCCTTCCCCTCTACCCAAGCTCCCTCCCTCCCGATCAAACCCACCATCGGTTTCCTTCCCCCCCACCCCCCTCCACAACTCCGATCACAGTCTGAGACACTGTCTGTCCAGCGCCTTGTGACGTCCTCCCCACATGTCATATTGTTGTTGTTGTTGATCCCTGTCATGTCTCTGTGTCTCTGATCTCCAGGTTGTACAGGAACAATCTGACCGATGGCTGCACTGATGATCTGGTCTCCGCTCTCAGTAAAAGCCGCTCACTGGGGCAGCTGGACCTGGGGTATAACTCCTTCACAGACGCCTCTGTCCCCGCTCTCCGTCGCCTCACACTGACCTGCACCAGCCTGACGTGGATCTGGTCAGTGTTTAATGTGATAAACACACAGAGAACGGGGCTGGGTATCGGGATGGAGACAGTTTGAGGGGATTTATTGATTGATTAACCTGCGAGTGAAGAGTTTCCAGTTATATTGTGATCAGATGGTTATTTGCTGTTTAATGTGTTTCAGGCTGGGGGGGAATCGGTTCAGTTCATACTGACAGAGACAGCTGAGGTCACTGGGGGAATCCAGAGCTGGGCTAACAGTGACAGTGTGTGATAGTGACTGAGGCAGTGACTGTCCACACAGTGTGTGATATGTAATACATTCTGTACATTGTAGTGACTGGTTATTAAAGGTGTCATTCCTGATCCCTCTCCCATCAGCCTGTGCACTGTGTGTGTGTGTGTGAGAGAGAGACACCAAACACACAGTCACTACACTGTAGCCTCCCCGGAAACACACAGGCACTACACTTCAAGGGGGTTAAACACGCCAAAGTCTGGGATTATTATTATTATACCCGCGGCCTCTTTACCTCAGACACGATTTGGCGCCAAAACCAAAGCCGCAAACGCGTGGGAAAGTCGGGAAAGCCGTTGTCTGCGCGCGCAGCCCCAAACTGCCCCTCCCCCCCCCCCCCCCCGCGCACTGAGAGTTTGGCGCCTTTTTTTGCATTTAAAAAAAAACTTTACCCTCTCCTGTCCAAACACACAGTCACTAAACTTTACCCAGGTGTGTTGGTAAACACCTGTAGGATGAGTGGGCGTCACATTTGTTATTGTTGAGACAAGAACCACTTGCACTTGTATAGCGTCCTCCACGCAGCAACTCAGTGCTTGGAACACGACCAGTGTGAAAGAGACGTGTGGAAGAGATGTTGTGGCATCAGGCACTGGCTCATTGCAGTCTGTAAGGTAGAGACGGCTCTCTCAGCCCAGGCCAGACTTCACAAGGCTACATTACATCTCATGTCAGGCTGGCAGGTAGTCGCTGCTGATTGGGTGAGCCAGGCAGTGATCAGCATTGGCCTCTGTGGCTGGTGGAGCAGAATGGCGACAGATGGCCGGGCAAACTCAGCCACATCCTGGGCCATCACTCCCCTCGACAAGAGAGAAATAGAGAATGTAGCAAATGGACAGATTCCTTCTGCTCCAGGGCTCAGAGGAAGCTGCGGACTCGATCCATCATTCCTGGATTGTAGTTACACAAGAAAAGCAGCTCCGGTTTCCCCTCCTCCGTGTGAGCTGTGGGCGCAAGGAAAGGCAGTCAGAGAATTAGTCTGTGAGGAGGCAGAATGAATCCCAACAATCCCAGCTCTCTGCACTGTACAATAGTATTACACAAGGCTTCTCTGATTCTGGTTTTCAAAGTTCAGAAAGGCTTTGCATCAAGTAAATGGGGGGAAACTACTGACTGGTGTCAAAAGAACCAGAGAAGAGGCAAGGAGTAAATGACTTTGTCCCCCAACCCCACACTAATCCCTCCCTCCGTACCTTTCTCATGCTGGATCCACTTGCGTTCCACATAGTACTGATAGCAGCTTTCAAACTCCTTGTCACTGTAATTCTAAACTTCGATTGGAACAAAAGGGTCCAAAGTATCGAAGCCTTCCTGCAGAGGTTACAGTGTGTTGGGGGACAGAAAGCAGAGAGATAGAGGGGAACAGTGTCAGTCATGAGCAGAAGATGCAACAGCAACAAAATACACGCGCACAGTGTGTTTCATGTCCGGAGGACATCTCAAGACTCTGAAATCAGTGTATGCTCCCAAACCGGATAGCAGGGAGGGTGACCAAAGTCAGAGTCAAAGAGGAGGGTCTTGAGACGTGTCTTGAGGGAGGCGAGGCAGAGGAACTATGGGATGGAGGGAGGCGAGGCAGAGGAACTATGGGATGGAGGGAGCCAGGCAGAGGGATTGTGGGATGGAGGGAACGAGGCATAAGACCTGTGGTATGGAGGTGGCGAGGCAGAGGTTCTCCAGGATGGAGTTCCAAAGTGTAGGGCACAGGGACGGTAGTGTGACAAGAGATGAAAAACAGGGACCTGATGAGATGTAGCCCAGTGACTGGCTCCATGGCATTACCGATTAACGATGTGTGAAAGCTACTGGATTTGCAACAACAACCCTTAGGCCTCCCACTGCGAATGAGTAGCTGGGCTCTCAGGGAGGTTTGGGAGGAGCTTCCGTCAATCCGGTCACAGAATGCTCACCTTTCTAAGCAGATGGTGGGGTAGATGAGACAAGTGGGAGGAACCCAATGCCCCAGTCTTGGTCAGTGTCATCACCACAGCTCCAGCACACTGCAGCAGATAACACACGGGTTTGAACAGAATAATAAGCCTTACATTTGACACACCACCTAATCACCTTCAAACGTCTCAAAGCGCTTCACAGGATACACTGTAAAGTGACTTGCCTGTGTATTTTATGGGCAGACACACAGTGTGCCAAAATTATGTAGACACGTGCATACCTACACGCGTACATACACACCACACACACACACACACGTACACACACAGAGCATTGGTGCAGGGAGTGTGTGGTGCTATAGTGAGAGGCTACTCTCTCAGACTCTCACCCAGTCATTGTTCACCAGTTTCTTCAAATTGTGCATCAGAGTCAGCTCGTGTGGAAAAATCTGTGAAAAGAGAGTGTCCTGAAACTGGGGAAGGAGGGGGTAAGGCCATCAGAGAGCGTTCAGAGGTTCAGGATGGAGTGGCTGCCACTGATGGTGGAATTTAGAGCACGAGGGACAAGTCAGTTGAGTGGAGGTAGTGGGTTGGGTGAGTAAGCAGGTCGAAGAGATGGCGAGATGCCGGGGAATGAAAACATTTCAAAACGAGGGAGATGATCGTGAAATAGATCCGTTTGATGATAGGAAACCAGTGGAGCCTAGCGAGGTCTGGAGTGATGGGGCGTTTGTTTAGTGTGTGATAGGGAGCCAGCGCAGACTGGCGAGGGCTGGAGTGATGGAGGTGGGGGGTACTTTTGTGTGTGGTAGAGAGCCAGAGGAGCCTGGCGAGGGCTGGGGTGATGGAGGGGGAGAGAATTTAGTGAGTGATAGTGAGCCAGGAGTGCCTGGCGAGTGCTGGAACAAGAATGGTAATCAGGAATGTGAGGCAATACCTGGCTCCTATCCTCCTTCCTCATGGTGGTGTGTCCCCAGAGGGCATTGGCCCCGTCGATGGCCACCAGCATGCGGTAGGTGTCTGGCGAGCTCTGTCCCTTCAGCTCCTTGAACAGGACTCCGACTGCATCACTCGCACTCCTTACCCTCGTCAGTCCCTGCAGCGAGAAGTCAGCTCAACCAAAACACACACAGACACACAAACAATAACTCACTAATTTCTCCCTCCAGTGAAGGCATCTTCGAATGCATTTGATCTGATGCTTGAGAACATGAAAACATCTCAAAGTGCTTTGAAGGGAATTGCTGTCATCAGGGGGACTTTTTTTCAAATAGGCAAATGCAGCAACCAGCTGTGAAGTGAATGAGCGATTTATTTAGGGAATTGTCTGTCAGGACACAGGGAGAGAGCGAGAGACGCATCCTTTTCTTTACCGGCAGCGCCATGGGAGATCATTTAACTTCTGACAGGGTGCGAGGTTTAACAACTCATCCAAAGAGCAACCCGTCCCCCAATAAGGCTCTCTCTCCCACCAGCATCAGCCTAGGGTATGAGCTCAGAATACCCAACATTGACCTCAGAGGCCAGAGCTTAAGTGACTGAGCCAAGCAACAGGAAAATTACATTTGTAGAGCGCCTTTCATGTCGGTAGGACGTTCCAAGGCTCTGGACAGTTAGGGGTCAGGACTTGAGCATGGGGTTGGGGGGAGGGCGGGGGAAGACCTAAGGAGACCTTTTTCTAGCCACCCCCACCTTGTCCCCCCCATGCGCTTCTGATGATTCAGTGTGAAATCCCTCACCCAGTTACCTGTTCCACCACTTCATCGAGCGGCCTCCCCTCCTCCGTTGCCTCCCGCTTGCTCCAGATGTACCTTTGCCGGGTTTTTATCTGTTCAGACAAAACTTGAATTAGGTGTTGCTTCAGTTGCTTCAACGAGATGTTCAATCGTGGAGAAGTTTTTATTTCCCTGTTAATTTAGAAGCTTAAAATTTAGCATTTCATGCCACCACTGTTTGTGTTGACGCTGCTGTGGGCAAATGGCCGCTGCATATCGTCCACAAATATATAGTCAATCCATTTACAGTGCAGTCTGTGAAGCACTTTGGGACGTCGATAAAATATGAAAAGACGCTATATCAAACGCAAGCATTATTATTAATATTATTATCATGATTATTATTATTATTTCAAGCAGACTAACAGCAAATGGCTCACTGCCAACAGAGCCAGCATTCCAGACTAAGATGTATAAATACAAGACTCCATTCTTGTATTTATACATCGCCCTACACGCAGGTTAGCGAATAAGAGCGCATAAAATTTGCAGAGAAATTTCCAATCAAATTAAATATTTCTACAGCACAAGACATTCTGTGTGAACCAAGGGTTTAATGACAAATAAACACTAATTGCTTAGCTAGATTTTCTCCTTCCATCTTTTGAGATGCTACACACTTCGCTCGCCCATTACCCCAGTCCTCGCGAAACACCATTAAGCGAATATATCTTCAAATAAGAAAAAATTAAAAAACTGGAGATAGAGTCTTTGTTGGGAGACACATTTGGTCAAAATGTAGTTGTTAAAATGACCCATAATACTCGCTTTCTGTGTGTCCTTCCAGCTCGCTCGCTCGCTCGCTCGCTCACTCACTCACTCACTCACTCACGCACTCACTCACTCACGCACTCACTCACTGATAGAGGAAAGATAGTAGTTTTAACATCTTATGTTAAAACCTTTGCTTCCCTCTCCTGATTAGGTTAGCTAGTTTACGTATGTTAAACACCTTTTATTTCCCTCTCCTTTGATATGGTTAGCTAGTTTATGTTATGATAAGAACCTTTTGCTTCCCCTCTCCTTTGATATGGGATTAGTGGGTGAGGTAACCGTTTTGTTCATTTGTGTTATCTGTATAAAGGTTGAAGAAACTCTTCATCCGGGGTCTGATGTCTGACAGGGGGACATTGGACCCTATAGGTATACGGGAGTCTGTAATCCTGAATCCTGTATGCGTATAGAACAATAAACCTACTTACCTCTTGTTTTTCACTGTATTGACTGACTATTTTCTAGTTACAGTTTGTCTAAATTCTGAACCTAACACTCACTCACTCACTCACTCACTCACTCACTCACTCACTCACTCACTCACTCACTCACTCACTCACTCACTCACTCACTCACTCACTCACTCACTCACTCAAACACTCACTCACTCCATTGTAGGACGCTGATTATTTTAGATTTTTTAACACGTTATTGGGATTCCCGATCCCGAGAGTTCAAAATAAGGACCCAAGAATCCTAAATAGATGGATAGTGATATACTGTTCACAACTCATACGGAATGCAACAGTTTATCGAAACATATCAGGCAGCAATCGAAAGTATGAGGTTAGATACAATAAAACATGAATAAAATGTTAAACACAATAATATGAAGCAAACGCACAAATGAAATTTTCAGGTATTCTGCGGAAGGATGGGAAGTCCAAATATCTGTTTTCGTGGGTTCAGCATATCTCTCCAACTTTGAATACTGGCGTCTCTTCCAAAATTTCTCTAACTCTAAGGTTGGATGGTAACCCAATTGTACAATTTTTCCATTTGACCTTTGCCCTGGTCAGTATCCTGTAACTAGAGAGGAGTATCACTGGGATTCATTAGTTGTTTATCCATTGTCCTTATCTTGATATAGGCTGGTGTTGTCCTTCAGAAGTAGCTCGACAACATTTTTATTGGAAAAGTCGATTAATCGCACATTCTGTTATGTGGGTACCAAATGTTGATTCCTCTCGCAGCCCCAGATGTCTCTCATCATTCATTCCAAGACCGAAGGTGACACTCGCGGTCTCCAACTTCAATTTTAGATGTGCCCAATTCAAGTCTTTTATTGTATTTGATTCCGTTATATTTTTATTCTATTGATAATTAGTGGTGGTTTTCAAATGAAATACCGAAACGTGTGGCAGTGTGGCTCAGTGGTACCACTCCCACGGCTGTGTCTATAATATTAATCATACTAATTATAATCCATGCGTTTGAAATAGCGCTTTTCACTTATTATCAACGTCACAAAGCGCTTCACATAATATACTGTAAAGAGAATTGACTCGATATATTTGTGGGTGAATCACGGCAGACAATTGTGCACAACAGTGTCCCACAAACAGTCGTGGATTGGAATAACCAATTTCATTATAATTGTTTTTTATGGACGGATTATTATTAGGCTTGTGTGTGGAGTAAGGAACTTGAACAAGGTTTCGCCCGGACCTGCCTGGATTCAAACACAGTTCTCCCCAGCTTGCAAGACAAGTGCTCTAACCGCTGAGCCACAGTAGCTCCACGTGGTGGTGCATTGAAGCCCCACCTTGGGAGTTCGGATCATACTGTCTAAATTGACCTATTCAGTGGAGAACTCGATGCGTCACGATTACGTTTAGATGTTTAACCTTCTTCTATTTCACTTGGATGTGAACGACCAGATGGCGTTCTGGAAAACAATGAGCACACGTAGATTTTGTTAGCAAAATAAATGTTTTGCACTTTACTGGATAATTTGTGAAGCACTTCGAGCTGCCAACACCGTAACAAGGCGCGATATCAAAATGCAAGAATTTTTATTGGAGCAAATTAATTTACAGGATGAAGGAAGGCCAAGACCATGTTGTTTGCCATCCAGTCAACAGCTGCAGCAGCTCTGTGTAACAATAGCATACACTAAGAAATTATTTTTCCAGCAGAAATCTGTCGGAATCCTTATTAAAATAAACGAAATTTGTTGGTAACTCATTACTTCTGGGCAGCCAGTTACAGAACGTTTACACTTATGTTTTACCCTCATCAGCCGCAGGTCACATTCTCGGTTTCTACCTTTTGTCGGAAAAATAGTTGTTCATTTTCAAAGATTTGTATTCCACCAAGAAGCTCAAAGAGCACAGTGATATCGACAACAGCTTTCACTTACATATTAAGGGTTGCATCACAAAGCGCATGAATTGCGACTGATTATTCTCTTCTCTAATTGCAACATGCTAATCGTAACTCCGCGTTCAGTCCCTCCATCGCACAACCATTTTTCAAATACCTTCGTGATGTTACAGGTATGAATTGTATTATTATTTCCGAAAAATATACTTGAACATTATCATGTTGTGTTCATGCTGCGGACGTCATGCTAACAGTGGCTGAGCTTGAAGGTGATTCGTACCAAAAGGGGAGATCAGTATAATGTATGGTTAGAGATTGTTCAGGAGTGTAGTGAAGATGGCGAGTAAGAAAGAAATGGAGAATAACTGGCAGCAGGCATCTTGAGTATCCAATGGGTGAAATCATGACCACTAATTTTGCAGTGATTGCGGCGATACAGAAGTCAGGTGCTCTTTGATGAAGGGTAGAGGTATGGGAAGTGAGCAGACTTGAGAGCGATACCGAAAATACTAACACGCAGGCAAAGAACATTTAAAATCGACATGGATCGGCAGAACTATTATATTGGTAGCCTGATCAACCAGGAAAGGAGGTGAGAGGATTCTGTGCTGATGACCTGCATCCAGTGATGTTTAAAAAGGTGGCTGAAGAAATAGTGTTGGATCTTCCAGAATTATCTTGAATCTGGAACAGGTTGCATTAATTGCAAGATCGCCAAAGTAACAACAACAATGAAGAAGGGTGGGGGAGAGAAGATGCAGAGCTATACACCAGTTAGAATGACATCAGTGGGAGAACAAATTCTAGAAATCTTAACTAGGGGCGTTTGTCTGTCGATTTCAGAAGACCGTAACATGACAAGGTAGAGTCAAAAATGGCTTTATAAAGGAGATGTCAAGCTTGTTAAAGGAGGTAACTCGACGTGTCTATAAGGGAGAACCAGTATACGTGGTTGCTCAAATGCAAGGAATATTATGTTTTATATTTAGATTTGCAGTAGACATTCGACATGGTGCAACATAAAAGGCTGATGAACAATCTGAAAGCTCAATGCAATTAAAGGCAATATGTTGGCATGGATTGAAGAGTGGCTAACGGAAAGAAGAGTAGATAGTAGAGATAAACGGTTCATTCTTATATTCGCAGGGTATGATTAATGATCTAACACAAGGATCAGTGCTTGGGCCTCAAATATTTAATACGTATATCATTGATCCGGACAAGGACATAGAACTTACAATATCTAAATTCGCGGACGATGAAAATATAGGAGGAAGCGAAAGGTCCGAGGATAACACAAACAAAATGCAATGTTATATGGGTAGGCTGTGTGAGTGGGCAAGAAGGTGGCAGATTGAATCTAATGTTGGCAAATGTGAAGCTATTCACTCAGGTAACAAAAACCCCGCAGCGAATTAATTTCTATAAAGGGGGAGACGAGACAACGATCGTGTTCAGCGGATTTTGGGTGTCCTTTACAAGGAGCAATCTAATCCTACTCCCCAGCTCTCTCCTCATAACCTCGCAAACCCGTTCACCCCAATGTCTCTTTTAAAAGATGTTACCGAATCGGCCTCCGCCAGCTTTTCAGGCAATGCATTCCAGTTTCGAGCAACCCGCTGGTGAAAAAACAATTCTCCTCACCTCTCATTTGCTTCTATTTGAAACCATTTCAAATCTGTGACAACGAGTCACTGATACACACACCAGTGGAAACAGTTTTCTTTATTCACCCTGTCGAATCGACTCATGATCTTGAAAACCTCTATTGGTTCTCCACGCTACCTTCCTTGTTCCAATTAGAACACACCTAGCCTCTCTAACCTTTCCTCATAGCCGAGGTCACGCATTCTTGGTAACATTCTAGTAAATCTCCTCGAGTAATTCAAATTGGCATCCACTACAATGTTGATCATGCAATCCAGATCTGAACAGCCCACTGTGTGAACACGATTCTCCCCACCTCTGCTCCCCTTCATCTACTAATTTAAATCAGTGTATTTTGGTTACCAACCAGACCTGCCAGTGGAATTGGATTTTCCATCGAATTTTTTCATGATTTTGAAAACCTTTATTAGCTTTCATCTTAGCTTTCTGTTATCCAATGGAAGTAATCCAGCCTCTCCTCAGCAATTAAGTCCCGCGTTCCTGTTACCATCCTGGTAAATCTTCCTTTTATGCTCTCCAATGCCTTGTGAGTTGTGCTGCTCAGAACTGAACACAGTTCTCTAGCTGGGGCCTAACCAGTCTTCTTAAATGTTTCAATGTACCTTGCTGACTGTTGTGTTCTACTACTCGAGTAGTAAAACCTAATACCTCATTCGCTTTTAGCAGCTTTATCTACCTGTTATTTCACCTTCAAAAATGTACTTATATGAAACGCCATGCCTCTCTTTTCATTCTCTCACTTTGAGATTGTTACATCCGGCTCATTTTGCCTCTTCTAACTCTTCTTTCCAAAATGCATTATTTGGTCTTGTACAAGGTGGTGATGGAACCTGTAAAAGATGGATGGATTACACCTGAACAGGGCTGGGACCAATGCTATTGCAGGGAGATTCTCTATCTCTGTAGGGGGTGGGGTTACACTACTTTTGAGGGGGGATGGAATGCGAACAGCAGTGGAGATAAGAGAGGGGTAAAACAGGGTGCAGGTGTAGTGGTAGGTCAGGAGAAAAGTAGAGAACACGTGAATTCTGTCTTGGAACACATATATGTAAATGCGCGGATTTTGACAAATAAAATTGGTGAGCTGCAGGCTCTTGCTGCTGCAAGGAGATATGATATGGTTACAGTAACAGAGACTTGGCTCAAACAACGGCAGGAATGGGAAACGAACATTCCTGGTTATAACATATTCAGGAGGGCTAGAGAAGGGATAAAATTATGGGTGGGGGGGTGGTAATTTAACTTATGGACTGATTTGCAGCCTTATATTGGAATAAGTTGGAAGAAGGCCTCAAAACCAAATCTCTCTGGTTGTAGATAAAGAACAAAAAAGAGCAGAAATACTGTTAGGAGTATACTATACACAACCAAATAGTGGGAACGAGGTAGAATAGCAGATCGAGAAGCAGATTTCGGAAAGATGTAAAGCCAATAGAGTTGCGATATTGGGTGACTTCAATCTTCCCAACATCGATTGGCAGAATTGTAGTGTAAAGGGCAAAGGTGGGAGAATAATTCATCAAATGTTTATAGGACAACTTTCTTGATCAGTATGTTTCCAGTGCAACAAGAAAGGAAGCAGTACTGGATATAGTATTGGGGAATGAGGAGGGGCATGTTCAACCGGTTTCTGCAAGTCAGCATACAGGGAAAAGCAATCACAAAATTATTAGAATCAGAATCGTTATGGAAGTAGACAGGAACACTTAAATTCAAAGACACTTAACTGGAAGAAGACTATTTCAGTGAGTTAAAGCGGGATCTAGCCCCGGTGGACTGGAAATAAAGATTGGCAGGTAAATCAGCTGACGAGCAGTGAGCAGTCTTATGGTAAGAGATAGTTCCGAAACAGGTACAAAACTTTCCAACAAAGATAAACAGTAGTGCTTCCAAACCTCCCTGAATGTCTAGGGCAATTGGGATTAAAATAATGCAAAAAAAAGGAAGCTTATGAAGAGTGGCAGGCTGAAGATAATCAGGTCAACTAAGGTGAATAAAGGAATTGCAGGAGGGAAATAAAAAATTATATGAGAAGGGCAAAATGACTGCATGAGAAACAAATAGCATTTCACAAGAAAGGGTACCATAAGGTATTGTTCAAACATGGATGAAATATGAGTGTGGAGGCAGAGTGCATGGCTGATGTACTGAATGACTATTTTGTCTCAGATTACACAGGAGAAGAGAATAAGGTCAATGCTACAGTATTGGAGGAGAGGGTAGAAGACATGGATAGGCTTAGTATAAACAGAATGGTATTACAGAATCGGTTCACTGCGCTCAAGGTAGATAAGTCACCCAGTCTGTAAGGGTTGTATTCTAACTTACTAAGGGAAGTACCGGAGCAAATATCAGATACTCTGGCCACAATCTTTCAATCTTCCTTGGACACAGGGGTGGTACGAGAGGACTGGAAGGTTGATAATATTACTCCCCTGTATAAATGTTACTCCACTGGAAATACAGTCCATTCAGTCTAACGTCGGTAGTGGGCACAATTCTGGACTCTATAATCTGGGATACGATAAATTTTCACTTAGAAAGATATAGGGTAATGAAGCATAGTTGGCATGGATTTGCTAAAGGCAAATCTTGGCTTACAAATCTGATTGAATTTTTCGATGAGCTAACGGAATGGGTGGACGAGTGTAACACAGTTGATGTAGTTGACATCGACTTTAAAAAGGCATTTGACAAAGTGCCGCATAAGAGGCTTGTTAGTAAAGTAGACGCCCATGGCGTTAAAGGGACAAAGGCAACATGAATCCGCAACTGGCTGCGAGACAGAAAGAAGAGAGTTAATGTGAGTGGCTGTTTTTCAGACTGGAGGGAATTCTGCAGTGGCGTCCCCCAAGGATGGATTTGGGGACCACTGCTCTAAATATATATTAATGATCAGAACATGGATATAGGGAGCAAAGTTTCCAAGTTTGCAGATGATACTAAGTGAGGGAGAATAGTAAAGAGTGAGGAGGATAGCAAAGATCTGCAAGAAGAAATACATAAAATGATAAAGTAGGCAGCCAAATGGCAGATGCAGCTTAATGCAGAGAAGTGTGATGCGATATATTTGGGGAGAAGAAATGAGGGGAGGCAATGTAGGCTCGATAGTAAAAATATAAGATGTGTGAGGGAACAGAAAGATCTGGGGATTTGTGTTAGCGACTCTTTGAAAGTGGCAGGACATGTAGAGAAAGCCGTTAAGAAGGTATATGAGATACGAGGCTTTATAAATAGGGGTATTGAGTGCAAAACTCAGGAAGTGCTGACTAACCTCTATAAAACATTGGTTAGACCTCAGCTGGATTACTGTATCCAACTCTGGTCACCACACTATAGAAAGGATAGTAAGGCATTGGAAAGGGTGCAAAGAAAGTTTACAACAATGGTACCAGCATTGAGGACCTTCAGTTATGGGGAAAGGCTAGATAAGATAGGTTTATTCTCTTTGGAACAGAGAAGGTTGAGATGCAGATGTATAAAATCTAATAAATGTTTTTCAAGATCTATTTATAAAATATATATACCCAATACCGATTTATAAAATGATGAGGAGTTTCGACAGGGTGAATAAGGAAAACGTGTTCCACGAGTGGGCGAATCTGTGAATCGTGGTCACAGATTTAAAATAGTTTCAAAACGAAGCAGAAGTAAGCTGAGAAGCATTTTGTTTCACTCAGTGGGTTGTTCCAATCTGCAATTCATTGCCTGAAAAGGTGGTGGAGGCTGATTCGATAACAGCTTTTAAAAGAGAATTAGATTTTTATTTAGAGAGCAGGTTTGTTAGGTTATGGGGAGAGAGCTGGGCAGTGGGATTGAGTTGCTGTTTTGAAAGAGCCGGCACAGACTAGATGGGCCAAAAGGCTCATTGTTGCCGTAAGATTCAATGATTCTATCAAATAAATTGTTTTAAACATATTTTTTAATTTAGTATATTTTTGTCAGTTTTTTGAAGTATGGAAACTTTCCGAAGGTTTCTTCTGGCATAGAACTGAAACAAGGTCTCTCGCTTGTAAGTCGTGCGCTGTAACTGATGAACTATTTGTCAATCAAACAGAAGCCTTGGAATAGCACAAACGCTTGATGTCAAGCTGTGAAAGAATTTGGCAGGAATCTTTCAAACAATTGAAAATATAACTAGTCATCATCTTTTGTTTATTGATATACCAATAGCGTTAAACATAAACAAATATAGTGTAGCAACAAATCCAATATAAATATGGCAGAGCACCCTCACAGCTGCCGACTCACTGACAACAACTATAGTTTGAAATGCTAAGCAAATATACATCTGTTATGGGACACCAAACCGTTGGGAAAGTAGTTACACAAATATAATTTGATTGCTATTATCCTTCGAGAGATATGGCACAGGGTGGAGGAGTGTAGCATAGACAATGTGAATTTCTAATTTATATATTATTAGAAATTAAAGGATACTTTTAGAGAAATTAAATTTGGGCAATTGCCACTGCAGTTAAATTTGTAAACTGAAAAACAACTCGCCACAAAAATACGCTGAAATTGACAATGCATCTACTGCTAAACCATGAAACACCACGAGCATGAAACACGGCTTTGTAAAATTCAACGACTATTCATATTGTCAGTTTGATTCACAGAAGAACGAAAGCAATGAAAGGTTGATGTAGATACAGAGTAGTATCTATCGCATTCATTGCACTTGAAGAATACTATTAATTATAAATTGGCCTGGAGAAATGCTCATATGCCGGGCTGAGGAGCAAGCTAAAGAAATTCACCACAGGGGATTGAGTTGATACTGTTATTCCATTGCTAAGCGCTTCATCTAAGATCCAGCTTAACCATGTTTACACGTTCACCCTCAGGAAATTTGTGTTCAATTACCTGGGAATTATGTTGGTGAAGTAGCAACAGAATACGTGCAGGGAATTGTGGCTGCTGGGACTTCCAACTCGTATAAATCAGAGTCTTTCTAATGGCTTAGTGTCAGTCCACTCTATTTTAAATGCACCATGAAGAGATATCACACTTTTTCAGAGAAGGTGTACCAACCAGACACAATCTTCCAGATAATGTATATTTATTATCCTATTCTAGCTGTTATTGGTGTTCCAGGTATGTCTTCACAAAATCACTGTTTCGAACATCAATTATTCAGCGTGTCGGAAAAAGTACTGAACATATATCGGTCTTTTTGTTATTGTCCTATATGGGAGATCAGTAAACTCTATTTTTCTTAGGATTTCAGTTATGGATAGCTTGGTGAAATCTTCAATGTTTGGTACATACCTTACATACATATTTGAACCAACAGACAACGAGACTCTACACCGTATCTAAATTCTACAATTTACTAAGTTCTGAACGTTATATAATAGAAAAATTGTAAACTTAGCAGAATGTACTTTACTTTAATGGTTAATTTTTATTTGAGGTTTTGACAGAATTACAGAAATGTACAGCATAAAATACAGTCTTTGGCACACCACGTTTGAACCAGCTCTCATACATTTCTGCAGCTCTACCTTATCGCTTTACCTCTTCAAACCTCTATTCCTATTGCTAGAATATAGAAATCTTAGCTTAATTATAATGGAATAATTAACAGATAATTATCTAATGTATAATTTACCGACAGTCATGGGACAAAGAGCATCTGGTTCTCTGTGGTTGAAAGGAATAACGGGAGCCTTGGAAAGGGGCACCAGAGATTCCCGTGCAAGTGACGGTTCAAGCTGCGTGTTGGTACTCGGTAGAATCGTTTATGCTGAACTCTCAATTCAACAATAACTCCTGAGATTCAGTCAGGATCTATCAAGCAAACCACAAACTGTCCTCAAAAACCCAATCAATGAGAATATTTTAAAAGTTAGAATTCATGGTAGTAGTACGAGGTATTGATAAGAGTGCAAGATCCATTTTTGGTCAAAGGATTACTAATGACTTCAGAAAGATAGCAGAGGCAGACATCAGGTCTACATAAACCTAATCAATGTCATAATTTAGACAGGACAAATGGGAATACACATCAGAATACGTGGCTTTACCAGAAGTGGGGAGGTGTCCCTCGGAAAGGAGAACTTGGAAAAAGGTTTCAACTGGTGCACATTTTGGGTAAGGGATGCAGGAAAAAGAAGGCAGAGATAGAGAGAGGAAGGTCGACAGGTCCAGAGTAGATGAAAAGGTGGTGTTCTCGGGCTGACGGCTAGAACTGTTAGAATAATTCGTTAAACATCTATGTTATTAAACTTATTTCATCTTGTACCCGCTGTGTTTACGGGATCGGGATCGGAAATCCCAACACTATGATAGGCTTATCAACGTAGCTCTAGAGCTAAATCATATCTAATTGCTTTTGCACACTTTTGTGTACTCCTTTATTTGATGGAGATTCATAATTGTATTAATTGGAACATTGTTAGGCAAAGAAGATAATGTATCATTTTGTTCCATCCCGCAAACAATCTGAAATATTTTTCCAATTATTTCTGCATTTCATTACAGTAACATCATTAGGGCAGTACAACGAGAAGTAAAAGTCAAAACAATGATGGAATTAAATAAATTGCAAAACCAATCCTACATTATTACACTCGAAAAGGTAATGAACAGTACATAAAATTACAATTATCCGGTGAATCTCTTTGAAGAAGTACTCTAAGACATTGTGGACCGTGTTGTCTCGGTGTCAATGACGGTACTTTTTCCTACACATTATTTAACTTTTATAGATCTCGGTTTATTTTTACAAACGAATGTGTTAAACATAACAACTGTCCTATCAGCAGGATTTCTCCACGAAATTTGGTGTATTTTCTGAAAAACCAGTCACTGTATATTTTGTAGAAGAATGCGGTAGCTGGAGAATAAATGATCGATGTTAGTAATTGGAATGCTGGCCGGGTCAACGATGTGAATTCCCGTCCTTTCTGAATAATAGTACTGTATTATTTTAAATCAACAATTAGATAGAACTTCAGTTTTATATTTCGTCAGACCACAGAAAGTACAGCAGTCACTTAGCTCTGGGTTACAATGAGTGACAAGTCTGTAAGTTCATAGCCCGACGATGTGCATTAGCGAACGCTGAGTGGACTGAATATCATATTAAGTTTATTTCTGCACAACACATTTGGTTCGCAGGGAGAGATACAGGAATTTTATTTCCAGATGACAGAATGAATTTGGAAATATTGGTTGTTAATTTTTTATCATGTATCTAAGCAAAGCGTGAAGATGTATTTTGAAGAACTAACGGGTTAATGCAAGCACTGAAAGTGAACTAATCAACTATTTGATTACATTGATTGTTTCTGAATTATTGATACGTTTGTGCTAATTTCATACATCTGAGGAACAGTGGTCACTTACTGACTTGCATCTTCTTTCCTTCCCTACAGTTAACATAGCGGCGATTGTGATCCTATCCCGGGGAAAGTGTGGTCTCTCCAGATGCATCACTCACTACCTGGTTTCCATGTCATCGGCCGATCTCCTCCTTATCATCAACAACGTGATATTGACTCGACTGAATTATCTTTATCTCCCAATTTGCTTCCTGGACCTCACCGCAATGTGTTCGCTGCTAACAATTCTGCTTTGTGGAGCTGCTGACTGCTCTGTGTGGCTCACAGTGGCCTTCACGTTTGATCGCTTTGTAGCCATTTCCTGTCAGAAGCTAAAAATAACATATTGCTGTGAGAGAACAGCGGCTGTGGTGATAGCAACAGTTTGTTCTCTGAGCTGCTTCAGAAACATTCCCTGGTATTTTACTTATGAGCCATGGTATATTATTAATAATTTACCATGGTTCTGTAAGACAAAGGAAAGTTACTATGAGTCACTTGCATGGGAAGTTTATTCCTGGTCTTACACCCTATTAACCCCTTGTGTTGCGTTCGTTCTGATTTTGTTTTTCAACACCCTAAGCATCAGACATATATTGGCAGCAAATAGAGTCCGCAGGAGACTGCTCGTCAACAACACTGAAATCAACAGTGACCCAGAGATTGTCAACAGGAGAAAATCTATCGTTATTCTGTTCGCTATATCAGGAAGCTTTATACTTTTATGGATGACCTACATAGGATATTACTTGTATAGACAAATTGCGAAATATTTTGCATATTCAGGCTATAATGATCCAGTCTATGTTCTGTATGAAACCGGATGCATGCTATCACTGCTAAGCAGCTGCACTAACACGGGTATTTACGCTGTGACCCAAGCGAAATTCAGGGAAGAATTGAAAAGAGCAGCTAAATATCCCTTAAAACTGATACGTTCACTGAAGCAACAATGACAAAATGCTGTCCCAGAACACAGCCGATTAGGCAATAGATTTCGCAGTGTTTTTGATTTGCGGCACCATCTAGGAAGCTTTATACAAACTCACGTGGTCATGTTTGGCTTGGCATACCGCCCCCCTTCCTAGACATGGTGCATTGGTTCTATCTGTTTTAGGGGATTGTGTACAAGTTTCTCACTCATTCGTCATAGTCACGCAATGATATTTTTCCAACCGATCCCTGAAACGTCATTCCCATTAACAGGTCCCGCCGTTCACTCAACCAGAGAATGGTCGATCCCGCCCCTACCCTCATATCGTTCTGCCCAATATAATTTTAGTGCTGTCAACCAATTGGGGCAAAATCTCTGCAGCTTCCTCCCTTCAATATCAATGTTATTCTAATAAAAGCGCAGGTAAATTTTTTCTGTTCGTCAGCCTCCTCAACTCCACACCCACTGGCAACTTCTCTCAGATAGATACTCAGGGCCAGAAGTATCTTCGGAATATTGACTCTTCGACAGTATCTATTGCCAAATTATGATGTGAATTTTAGTACCTTCGATCTTCAAGTATCATTCCTTTTCTGGAGTCTCACGTGTAGAATTTTGTTTTCTTTTGATGGGCAGAAATTTAGTTAAAATTCATGCTCTTACATTCTCTTCCCATAGGCGAACTTGTGAACAGTCGGATGTGGAGAGTTTGTTTTCGAGGAAACCTAAGGATGGTTCAGATTATTGCAAAGTAAATTTATTGATGCAGTGTCCTGATTTGTCATTAGCATGTGATTAGAAATAGTAGTATGTGATTATTCTACTTCCACAGCCCGTGTTTCTGAAGTTCAAATCATGTTGTATTTTCCAGTAAATGCGTCCATTTGCATGAATGCTGCTAAGCAAATACAATTTGTTGATACATTATTTTTTATCAATGACTGACTGTAAAATTTGTTTTGTCTGTAAAACTCTAATCAGATTCTTGCAATCCAACCGTTTGTCAGTCTCGGAAAGTGATGTTCCCTCATTTGTTTTCCAAAGGCACGTACATGTTACCCAGTTTTAACATTTAAGAAGATTGTGCTATGATTTTAATAATGTGCGAAAATTTTCTAATTGACAAATTAATTTCAAATCAGTTTAATTTGCCTAAACATCAGCATTTTGCAATTTTCAGTCATGTTTCTTGCCTGGAATCGAAACTAAGCTATTCGCTTATAAGGCGAGTGCTCTAACCACTAAGCTATAGGATTCCTTAACTGATTAAATAACGAAATGTATAACCAACCCAATACACCTGCACCTCGCACCCCAGATACTAAATAGTAATTCAGAGAAAATAAAGTTTCAAAATCAATATTATGAAAATAAAAGCCAACCAATTCAGGAAACTATGCTACACACACGCCAATTAACTTTTCTGCCAGACGAATACATCCTACAACATGAATTGGTTTTGTAAAATACTTTCTGTTTCTGGGTTCATTTTTTTTTTCCCACGTCACCTTACTTATTGGAGAGGTTTCATGTAGACATTTATTAGATTGTCTATTGTAGGTAACGCACAAATTTGTCCAGAAAGTTTCAAACCTGGGAAATTACGTATGTGAGTGGATTTTCGTCAACGACTCACGACAGAAATAAGTAGAGCAAAGTCTAATGAAAGGTGAAGATTGGATAAACGCCTTGCTGGTTTTAAATAAATGTGTACAAATAAAACATTGATTGACTGAAAAATTGTCAAGCTTGGAACTGTCCGTTGCCAATTTCTCTGTGGCCATATGGGTGTGGTTGGATGCTGTCGCTGTAGACTTGCTGAAGAAAACATTGATGCAAAATATTCAGAAAACTGGAAACGAGCATCTGCGTGTTAGTAGTTAATTATACCTTGTACATATTTCGCATATCATCGGTATATGTACAAAGGGTATCTCCCAGCAAATACAGCAAAGATATACACTGTCATTGGTCCAACTTTACTGAAGATCAGCACAGCGCCTGTTCAATTCATATTTTCCATTATTATTAGTACTTTCCTTTATAAATATGAATTCCAAAATACAATAGAGACAAACTAAACATCATAATCATTTTAATAGTTTTGGTGTGCACTACAACTTTGCCCTGATCGTGAATACATAGAGAATCAAATGTTGATTGAGCATTTCAATGCAAGTAAACGTGACGTCTCAACTCGCTTCGCAACCAATAATGCAAAGTGTCTTGTCATAACATGACAAGACAGATCATCAAAGGCTTTACAAATGAGCTTTCAAGCTTGACAAAGGATGTAATTGTAAAGGTCTATAGGTAAGAATCTGTAAATGTAATGTATTTAGATTTACATTACAAGTTAGACAAGGTTACACAGAAAAGGCTGTCAAACAATCTGAAGGGCCATGGAATTAAAGGCAATATATTGGCGTGGATTGATGAGTGGCTGACAGGAAGTAGAGTAGAGAGTAGAGATAAACGGGTCCTTCTTTTATTCGCAAGGTATGATTAGTGGAGCATCAGAATGATCAGTGCTTCCGCTTCAAATATTTAACATCTGCATCAAGAATACGGACGAAGGATTAGAAATTAAAATATCTAAATTCGCGGATGATAAAAAGGTAGGAAGGAGCGGAAGGTCCATGGATGACAAAAGCAAAATGTAACGGGTTATAGACAGGCTGTGTGAGTAGGCATGAAGATGGCAGATTGAATCAAATTTGGGAAGTGTGAAGCTATTCACCAAGGTAACAAAATCCCCAAAGCGTATTATTTTCTAGCAAGTGAGAAATTAGATAGCATCGTGTTCAACGGAATTTGGGTGTCCTTGTACAGCAGTCGGAAAAAGTTAGTTTGCACTTACAGCAAGCAACTAGGAAGGCTAATAGCATGTTTGCGTTGATTACAGAAGTGTTAGTATATAAGAGTAGGGAAGTCTTTCTGCAGCTCTGATGATTATTATAATGATTGATGATTAAATACTATGATTATATGTAGTATGCACTTTTCGTTGCTTGACTTAAGAAAGGATGTGCATCGTAGATTCACTGAGTTGGTACCTGGGATGAGGGGAATGCGATATGACGAGAGATTGTCTAATCTAGGCCTATGTTCTCTAGAATATCTAAGAATTATAGGTGATCTTATAGACACCTACAAGATTATTAAGGGCCATCACAGATTTGAGTACTGTTTTCACTGGTTGGAGAAACTATAACTGAGGTGTCATAGTTTTAGGGTTAGGGGGCGGCTTTCTAGCGCTGAGCTGAGTAAACACTTTTTCTGTCAGAGTGCACGGGATTTATGAGATTCTCTAAAAGATTTTAAATGGTCAGTCCTTGAATATATTCAAGAATGAAACTGGTACGTTACTTTTATTTTAGCATACGTCTCTGTGTCCACATCGTTCCACGTCCTTGCCAATGGCTCCCCCATCCCAAATAGAACAGAATTGAAGCCCGTTTTCGCCTTCAAATCCATTCAAGCCTTGCGCCTTCCAAAAGTGGTACTTGGCAGACGAAGACATGACAAGGCAGAGTCAACATGGCTTTAAAAATGTGAAACCATGCTTGACAAAGGCTGACAGCCGTTTAACAACCTATCGACGCTGTTCACTCAATATAATATTACCTGCTCCACGTCCACCTCCCGGATCGCCGATGAGATCGTCAGGCTTTTAGACCTCAAAATTTGGATCTCTATTCCATTAGTTTAATAATAAGAATAATAAGATTAATCACTCTTGTCATCTTTACATAACTTCTGAACACAATGCCGTTCAATTGTTCCTTTGCCTGCCTTTCAATGCCTCCTGCCCTCCACCCTGTATTAACCAAATACACGGCGTCTACCATCCCGCTGGTCACGGTCATGAGTTCTGACAGCCTTGATAGGAATTAGAATGCACTTGCTTACTGATGTTGATCCAAGATACTTGAAGTAGCAAACGATAATTTCGCCCACAAATGTACAGTTAGCTTTATTGCTCTCCTTCCCCATGCTCCGACCCCGCACCTGGCCATTTTTCCCTCACTTTTTCCCTTGGTCCCACTTTCTTGTCTGTTTGTGGGACACTGATTGCCGCAATTTGGCTGCCGTATTTCGTCCGCACATAAACAGTCACTTTTCCTACTCTTCTTCATTCTGCCCCGACCACAACCTATCGACTCCCCCACCACCTGCTGGTGTCCCTACCTAACGTTTCAGCGCCTTGGGACGTCCTTTAGATTTGAAAGGAGCTATATTATTGAAATATTTAAATGATTGATTGACAATTTCACAATAGTCTTCATTATCAACATTTTACCAATTTGAATAAGTCTAACATAATCATTATCCTTTCTCAGACCTCAATTCAGGTTTTCAGTTCTGACGAATTGTATTGCACCGAAAATCATTACTGAATTTTTAACGACAGAATAAATCTTATCTTCAGTTACTATAATCTCTCCCCTGCAACCACCATCTGGACAAAAACGAACGTGAAGATAGAGAATCAGCAAGGCTTTATGAAATATGGGGTGCATGTGCGTCTTTTGAAATTGGAACTTTTAACATTCAATGAACCCACAATGATGGTGGATCAGAGAACACCTATCATTGGCGTCGCCTTGGGCTACTGAAAGAAATTGGACATCTTTACAAACCGCTATGTAGTAGCAATATAAATAGTGCTGGGAATCGGAGGTAAAATTGCAATTGACAGTGTTTCCTGGGTGCCACGGTGAATCGCGTAGATGAGAGCACACAGATACATATTGTATTAGATAGATTAATTGAGAGTGCGAAACCGTGGGAAATGAATTCAATGTGGAGAACAGCTCATATCCACTACGAGTCCCCAAATAGCAATACAAAATATTTTCTACTTTGTGAGAAGCCTTGAGCTGTACAAGATCAAAGGCATTTGGGTGTCTACGTACACAAATCTCTCAATCAGGTTGAGAATTAGAGAATGTTACTAAAAAGCTAAGTGTCATGGTGCCCATCAACTTAAACAAAACGGAATGTAAAGGAGTGAAAATGATATTTGAATTGTACAGGTGATCGTTGGATAGACTCGACCTCTTATAGTTCAATTTTAATTATCGTTCCTCAAGAAGGATATATTGCCTCTGGTGTGGGGATATCCAGTAAACAAGTAATTTGCCGAGCGTATAGGTATAAATTATGAAACACATCTCTATTCCATTGAGATTAGAGTGCTGAATGGACACTGGATTAGACTTTGCAAACCTACCTTACAATTATAGCTAGCCCACATAGGAATAAAATTGGTAGGTAGCTTTCCACACAAAGTAGTTAGAGATTTGGAACCTTCTGCCCCAAAATGCTGTGGGTGCTGAAGCTGTTCACTTCTTCAGCATGGATACATATCTACAGTGCTCTCATCTCAAATATTGATTTAAGCAATTTCAGACCATAAATAGCACACTGTCCTCACCCCCTCTTCTGTGGTAATTATAACCGTTTCGGGAAACAGATTTTCTATCGCTGCTCTTCCTGGTCTTTAGCAATTTCTCCCCCATCTTCGTTTTGCATTTTCAGCAGTTCTTCTCTAAATTTATGTTACAACCTACCCACCCTCCATCCCACCACTTCCTGTTTTTTTCACAGCACAAACATCTCGCTAACCATCAACTTCTGTCCTCTCCCCAATTGTCCCCACTGCCTTCAGTGTCCTGACACCCATCACCTATCTGATTCCTCAAAAGCCTCTCGCTCCCAACCTGCCACAATTCTGACGCAATTTCATGTATCCAAAATGCTAACTCGGTTTCTTTTGTTTACAGATACTACCTGACCTGCTGGGTGTTCCCGGAGATTCCCGGTGTTTCTATTAGTGAATAGGTATGAGTTATTTAAGGGATAATAGAGAGGGTAGCTCATTAGAGTTGAGTGACAGAACAGCTTTGCAATATTAAAGGATGGGATGAGGCTCCACTATTGTGCATAGGTTTCTGTGTTTTCCTCCATGTCCTCAATTTGCCTGATTGCCAACTCAACGAGGCATTCTTCACTTTCCAAATACACCTCCTCACACTTTCTTCCAAATAACTGCATTCTCTAACGTTATTCTATATTTCTATGGATTGGACTGCCTCCGGCCTTCTGCAATGGATCGAGCTACAGTTTCCACCAATGATGGCCGCTCTTATATCGAATGAACACCGAAACTCAGAAAAATCTCTATCTATCCATCCACCATGCCCTTTCTTTATCCATCTTTATGTCATCCCCGTGTGCTACAAGTTGTTTATGTTCTGTTTGCTTCTCAAAATAATGTATTGAATCCGACAGCTCTATAATTGCAACACTCTTCTTACAAGCCAGAGAACTGAATTTGATTATCCATTAAGTTTCCTTACAATAAACGCATGTGTTTAGCTAACAGTACGTAGCAAGCATAATTTAGCGGATTGTCGGATTGCATAAGGGAGGAAAGGTTGATTAATAAATAGTACTAACAAATTAATCAATCAATCTCCGACTATTCGTGGGAAACCTGTGATGGATCGCAGGTCGTTCAAGAAAAATAATTTAATTTAATTTCACAGCACAATGTGCGAATGAAGCACTGTAAGTTGTAATGTTGATGTGAGAAAGTGCTACATTGAACTGAAGGCTTATTCGTTGGTACTATTTTAGATGCTGTGTTCAAACAAGCGTGGTTAATGAAAATGACAATGACATAATTTACCTTGGTGTCTCCAGAGCCAAGTATATTCTCTATAAATAGTAATGCGTTTACATGTACCTTCTGATTGTCGGAGAGCGTGTGACTCAGAGCGATAGGCACACTGTTGTCACTCAAATATGGGGAATCCAGAAATTTTTGACGTTGAGGCTATTTACTATCCAATTCTCGCAGTTATTGGTGTACCTGGTAATACACACATGCATCAGATTCCTTCCCCTTTTTTCTCTTTCATCATCTTTCTCTCATGCTTTAAGGGCCGTAGTGGTTACTCGACGAGAATCTCTTGGTTACCTCTTTTGGAGGTCCTGTGGCTCATTTGTTAGGGCACTTGTTTTGCAAGCTGGGGAGACAAAGCTGGGGCGATCTGTGTTCGAATGCACGCAGGTCAGGGCAAAGCCTTGGGCAAGCTTCCTTATCCCACACGCCTAATAATAATTCCTCCGCCCAAAAAATAGCCCAATTGTAGAACTGGTCATTTCAATCCACGACTGTTTGTGGGACACTGCTGTGCTCAATTGGCTGCGATTCGCTCACAAATACATACAGAAAATCCACTTTGCAGTATATTCGATGAAGCTCTTTCGGACGTAGATAAGATGTGAAAAGCGCTGTTTCAAATGCAATGATTATTACTATTATACAATTGATCTATAATCTATTGAGTTGGAAAGTTTGATGTAAGGTCTCGTTCAGTTTGGCAAACTGTAAAGACGGTTAGTAAAATGACGAAAATCGTAAGAACAGGGGTAACATCCCGCTATTAAACGCCGGGGGGTGAATTCAAATTAAGCTGCGCAAACACTGTTACAGTGACCGAACGGTAAATGTATGGAGTAAACTATCTTGGGCAATGGAGAAACCAGGAAGTATTGATTTTTTAAAACACAAGATAAATAGTTTTATTTCAGAAAATGATATGTTATGAAGTAATATATTATTAATACTTACATGAAATGGAATGCTAGTAATCGTTGCGTTTGATACAAGAATCTACCATGTAAATGTGCCATCGCTAAGCGCTCAAAGATCATCTAAACACCTAATTCCTACTTCCTGCTTGGTATGCAGAGACAAATTAAGTTACAAAATTCACTCAAGGTTCATTCCGCTCAGTGGGGTCCTCCGCTAAGTGTACACCACTGTATGAATAATGTTTTATTTGGAAGAACCAGTAGCTAAATTTTTATAGTAATCGGCTCGTAAGCGGGAGAAACATGGATCGATGCTCAGCAGTGAGAAACATTCGGCCAGTTTCCTTATTCCACGTGAACCATATTTATCTTTGCAGTAAGTAGACGCACGATTGTTAATTGATTGCCAGTCATTTTTTCTCAGACATTGGATTTCTTGAGAACATTTCAGGGAGAAAAGGAGGGAGAAGAATTTAGCAGAGGTAGATCAGGAGGACGTCGGTAGTGGCGGTTCAAGGTGTTTTGAGCAGAGTGCGAGGGGTGTAAGTTGAATGTGTGCTTGGAGGTGCGAAAGATTAGTTGAATTTTGAGATATACGTTTGACGGCTGCACAAAGGAGGGAACGGTGGCAGAGTAGCAGGGTGATAGGTCAAGAGGGGCCAGGCCGTTAGGAGCTGCACTTCCTCTGTGGCGATTTGGTATTGAGGTATGAAGGAAGGTGTAGATGCCTGGTGTGGCTTCTCTCAGGTTCAAAGATGCCGTCTGGAGCGACCCAAGTTTTCGTGAGGAGGAAAATGTTCATGTTTTCATCTCAAAAAGTTCTTGGCTGCGGCGTGTTTTGTTACAGCAGGAGTGGACATATTGTAGGCTGATCCAGAGGGAACAGTTGGTGCGGAAATTTTAAACAAGTACTACAACAACAACAAAATTGCGCTGATAGATCGCCTTTCATGTTGGGGGGACGTCTCAGGAACGCAGGAGACGGTAACGTTGGATAACTAACGGTTGAGATAGTGGTGTAGCGAAAGATAAGATCAATGAGATCCTGGTGCACCAAACAATCAGGATGGGAGATGCCCTGGAAACTCATTCATTGTAACCTGGATACCGGCGAAATATTCACCTTCACATTTTACCTCTGATCGTCTGGCTCCAGTGTCCTGCTCACATACCCTGTGCCGTCCATCCGTTCTGTTGAGCACAGCTTGCAGTCAGTACACTCGTTAGCTCTGAAAGTCTCTCCCTCAATCACTCCGGTTTGCCCCTTCACTCAAATCCCACCCGAAGACTCTCCCTTTCGATCAAGTTCAAATTCACCTCCCGGTGGCTCAGTGTCAGTCTCCTCTATTATTAAGCGATCCGGGACACTACCCATGTTTACTGTGTAAAACTAGCTGTTTTAGAGCCCCCATAAATCGCTGGATAAAGTCGCCTCATTCAACAATGATAAGAATAATATTCTTTGCATTTGATGTACAGCCTTTCATGTATTCTAGATGTGGAGTCATTTTAGCTCAATCGGTTAGAGCACTCGTCTTGAAAACATGAGACCTGTGTTTCTAATTTAGGCTACTAAGGGAGCAACCTTGGGCAAGTTTCCTTTCTCCACTCGACTAATAATAGGACGACCAAAAAATAGTATAATTGATCGGTCATTTGAAATCAGGATTGTTTGAGTGGACACTGCTCTTTGCTACTGGGTGCCGCATTTCGCCCACAAGTATACAGTCGATTCACTTTGCAGTGTATTCTGTGAAACAAAGACAACGACAACAAAAGCAACTTCGATTTACGTAGAGCCCTCCACGCCGGACGACGTCTCAGACCGCTTCACAATAATAGATCCAGGAACCGAGCCAGGGGAAGACGTAGAAAGCCGATCAAAGACGGGATCGAAGAAAAAAGCACTTCTTCTGGGATCTGAAGCTGAGAAAAGAGGGGGGAGGCGAAGGTAGATAGGATGTGAATTCCAAAGTCTCGGGACATAGTGGATGAAGGCACGGCCACCGAGGGTGGAGCGAAGGACATGGAGGAATCCAGACCCGATGGAGCGAAGAAAACTAGAGCTGGTTTGTGGATGGACGAGTTTGGAGAGTTAGCGTGTTGCATAGCAGTGAAGTGATTTGAAGGCAAAGGTGAGAATCTTGAAGTCGATCCTCTCTGGGAGAGGGAGCCAGTGAATTCTGGCAAGGACTCTGGTAATTCCGGAGCGAAGTTCGTTGCAGGTGAAAATGTGGGTGGCAGAGATTTGAATGAGCTGCACTCTGCGGATTGTGGAAGAGGGGAGACCGGTGAGGAGGGCATTGGAAAAGGGGAATTGGAATCATTTTGAAATACAGTCTAGAGGATGTTAAAACGCGATATCGATTGCTAACCCAACAAGCTTCACGTAATATTCTGCAAGTTGATCTTATCTGTATATTTTTGTGCTGTGTATTAAATCGCTGAAAATCTTTCGCAGCATCCACTCCGTTAGTCGCCGGCTTGAAGAGCAAAATGTCAATGCTTGTTGTTGTGCTACAGTGGACGTGCTCGCCATACATTGAAAGTTACAACATTGACCGGATTGTGTGATACAAACCCAAGATTATTTTGATGCCTGAGCTGCGTTACATGCAGATAATCACGCTTTATATGTGTTATGCATTTCAGTACGGAGACGATAATGTGCTTTGTTAAGCCATAATATGTAATAGCTAAGAGGTCAGTCTCGCAGAAGCAAAGAATGTTTCCTTTCCGAAAACTGTGAGGCTCATTGTATCTGTGCTTATTGTTGAAAGTTGTGGAGTCCGGTAGCTCAGTGTTGACTGACACGTACACAATAACAATGGTAAAAAAAATATATATTTTTTACCAATTAATCAAACTCTCTCTCTCTCACTCTCACTCTCTCTCTCTCGCTCTCGCTCTCGCTCTCTCGCTCTCTCTCTCGCTCTCTCTCTCTCTCTCTCTCACATTTGAATGCAATCACATTGAATCACATTTGAAACTTATTGTGATAAGTTTTATGCATTCCAATGTGACACGGCAACTTGTACTCATGAACATGATTCGAAATCAAATCAAATAGGTGATTGACAGGTATCATTCACTAACTCGGGAGCGTTTACTCCTCCGCGGTTACGTTGTTGCTATCAGTGTTCTGTACTCAGAGCTGAATAATATTGTTGTCACAATTGTTGTCACAATTGTTTCTCTCCCTTTTTTAGTTAATGTGCTGGCAATTGTAATCCTGTCCCGGGGAAGGTGTGGACTCTCCAAAGTCGTCACTCTCTATATGGTGGCCATGGCTGTGTCAGACGTAATGGTAATAATCAACGATGTGATACTGAATCGCATCAACAACATGCATTTACCCTTCACATTCTTGTCCTACACGCCAGTGTGCAGCTTGAGAACCGTTCTGCTGGTCTCTGCCACTCTATGTTCCATTTGGCTAACAGTCGCCTTCACCTTTGATCGCTTTGTCGCCATTTGTTGTCAGAAACTCAAGCACAGATATTGCTCTGTAAAAACGGCCACTATGGTTATTACAATACTGTGTGTGCTTAGTTGTGTGCAATGTATTCCAATTTATTTTGTTTATATTCCTATTGTCGTAGACATTATACCAAAGTATTGCATTGAAAAACCGAGTTTTCACACTTCATCGTACTGGAAGTCTTTCGAATGGTTGATCCGTGTGTTCAATCCTGTAATAGTATCCGTTCTCATTATCTTCGTCAATGCCTTGACTGTCAGACACATTATAGTGGCCAGCAGAGCCCGCAGGAGAATCCGGGGTGACAGCAGTGGGAATAACCAGAATGATCCCGAGATGGAGAAACGGAGAAAATCCATCATTTTGCTCTTCGCTATATCCGGCAGTTTTGTACTTTTGTGGATGACAAATGTTGTACATTCTTTAAAATGGTCGTTTGCAAATTACAACTATAAACCGACAGACATTAGCACTTCGTATATGGTCCAACAAACTGGATTCATGCTACAGCTACTGAGCTCCTGTACCAACTCTTGTATCTATGTGTTGACTCAGAGCAAATTTAGAGAAGAGATCAAGAAGATGCTAAAATGCCAGTTTGCTAATTAAAGTATAATTGTTCAGACAGTTTGATTGTAAATGATTTCCTCATCGCCAGTGTCATTCGCTATTGCGTTTATTTTCTCCAGTCCTCAACTGTCTACTTGAGAATGGAAACCATGTCATGTTGGCATCATGCAGCTTTTTTACATCGATTGAGATTGACGATGACGACAACGTTATTAAATAAAATTATTCGAACCCGTGCGGCAGCTTGGCGTCAGGATCGATCCACAACTGTACTTCTTCCCCCACATCCGCTCCCTCATTAGCACCGCCTGCTTCCAACTCCGACGGATCGCCCGTCTCCGGCAATACCTCACAAAAAAAACTTGAGCATTTCAAGCCACCACTGTTTGTGCGGACGTTGTTGTGGGAAATTGTCTACTGCATATTGTCCACAAATATACAGTTAATTCGTTTAACAGCACAATTTGTGAAGCGCTTTGAGAAGTCAATGAAATATGAAAACTCGCAAATATGATTTTTTTTTCTTACTGTTATTATTATTATATCAAGCAGACCAACAGCAAATGGCTCACTGTCCAAAGAGCACAGTATTCCACAGACAGCAAAACTTTGTGATTACAAATTGCTCTCCACGCAGTGTAGCGACTCAGAGTGCATAGCTTTTGCAGAAAAAATTACAATCTAATTGAATCTTTCTACAATACAAATTAGTCGGTGTGAACCAAGGGTTTAACTGACAAAGGAAAACCAATTGCTTTGCTAGATTTTCTACTTCCATCTTTTGAGATACACCCAAATTCGCTCCCCAATTACCCCAGTCCTTGCTAAACTATGTCAAGCGAATACATCCCCCCATAAGACAGAATGTAACAACTGGAGATGGATACTTTTTTGGGTCATACTCGGTCAAAATTCACTTTTTTAAAATAGTCATAATACTCGCATTCTTACCAGCTCGCTCAATGGCTCACTCAATCAATGGCTCATACAATTCCTCATTCACTCATTCATTCACTCATTGACTCATTGATTCATTGACTCATTGACTCATTGGCTCATTCATTCATTGGCTTATTGACTCATTGACTCATTGACTCATTGGCGCATTGGCTCATTGACTCATTGACACACTCACACACTCACTCATTCATTCACTCACTCACTACATTGGAGGACGCTGATTATTTTATTCTTTTAACACGTTGTTGGGATTTCCGTTAGCTGGAGTTCGAAATAGTGATCCAACAATCCTTACTAAATGTACAGTGATTAATTCTTCACAAGCGATACGAAATGCAACATTTTATCATAAACTAATAGACAACATTCCAAAATAGGAAGTTAGACATAATAAAATATAAAATATAAATATAAAATATAAATCTAAGGTTAAACACAATAATAGGAAGCAAAAGCACAAATACAACTACCCAGGTTTTCTGCGGAAGTATTGCATTTCCACGTCTCCGGTTTCGTGGGCTCAGCAACTCTCTCCATCTCAGAATACTCACGTCTTTTCACGAAAGTTCTCTAAATCTAAGTTTGGATGGTACCCCAATTTTTCCATCATTTGCCCATGTCAGTTTTCTGTAACAATAGCGGAGTATCACTGCTCAGCTGTGTGCAATGCAAACCTCGTCATCTTGGTATGCTCTGGTACTGTCCTTGAGAAGTAGCTCGACTCCATTATCATCATGTTTATTGGGAAACTCGATTAAACACATATTCTACTGTGTGATCCAGACGTAGATTCTTCTCTCAGCCCCAGATGACACTTTTCATTCATTGCAAGACAGAAGGTCACATATGTGGTCTCCAACTTAGATTTTAGATGTGCCCAATTCAAATGTTTTATTGCAATTGATTCCGTTATATAAGTATTCTACTGATAATTAATTCTGTTTTTCAAATGAAATACCCAAACTTGCGGCAGTGTGTTCACTGATACTACTCTCACGGCTGTGTCAACAATAATAATAATAATTATCATTCTTGCATTGGATATAGCGCTTTTCATATCTTATCAACGTCTCAAAGCGCTTCACAGAATATACTCTAAAGTGAATCGACTGTATATTTGTGGGTGTATCGCGGCAGCCAATTCCGCATAGCAGAGTCCCTCAAGCAGTCGTGGATTGAAATGACCAATTTTATTATCGTGGGATTTTTTGGACGGAAATGTTTTAGTCGAGTGGAGTAAGGGGTCTTATCCAACGTTTCGCCCTGACCTGCCTGGATTCGAACACAGGTCATCCCCAGCTTGCAAGACAAATACTCTAACCAGTAAGCCACAGGATCTCCACAAGGTGGTGCTTTGAAGCCGCAGGTTGGGAATTCGGATCGTACTGTATAAATTGATCTACTCAGTAGAGAACTCGACGTGTGACGCTTACGTTTAGATGTTGAACTGTCTTCATTTTCACTTGGATGTGAACGACCAGATGGCACTCTGGAAAACAATGAGCTGACGTTGATTTTGTTAGCAAAATAAATGTTCTGCACTTTGCTGGATAATTGGTGAAGCACTTCGAGCTGTCACCAACGTAACAAGGCGCTATGTCAAAATGCAAGAATTCTTATTAGAGCAATGGAATTTACAGGATGACAGAAGTCCATTTAGCTTTCTTTCCTGGCAGAAGCTGCAGCGGCTCAGTGTCACACTCAGAAACTATTTTGCAGCAGAAATGTATAGGAATTCTACCTAAAATAATCGAAATATTTTGCTACCTCATTACTTCTCGGGAGCCAGTTGCGGAAGGTTTACAATTATGTTTTACCCCCATCAGCCGCAGGTCACTTTCCCGATTTCTACTCTCTGGGGGAAGGGAAAAACAGTTGGTCATTTTTCGAAGATTGTTATTCCGTCCAGATGCTTATTGAGCACAGTGATATCGACAAAGATATCACGTAATACGTATTCACTTACATATTAAGGGTTGCGTCTCAAAATGCATGAATTGCGACTCATCTTACTCTATTCCAGTTACCGCATGCTAATCGCTCCTGCTCGTCTAATCGCTTCATCGCCTCAACCATTTGTCCGAAACAATCATGACGACAAATTTAACAATTGTATTATTATTTCCGAAAAATATACTTGAACATTAGCATGTTGTTTTGATGCATAACAGGATGCAGCGTTTGAGCAATTAACAGTGCCTGAGCTTGTAGGTGATTTGTACCAAAAGAGGAGATCAGCATAAAGTTCGGTAAGAGACAGTTCAGGAGAATAGTAACGATGGGCAATGAAATGGAAAGGGAGAATAACCAGACGCAGGCATTGTGCACATCCATCATCTGAAATCATGTCCTCTAATGTTGCAGTGATTGCTGCATTACAGACGCCAGGAGCTTTTTGATGAATGGTAGAGATATGGGATTTGAGCAGACTTGAGATCGAGTCCGAAAACACTATGCAGGCATAGATCATTTAGAATCAACAAGGGATCGGTAGAACTATTATCATGGTAGTCTGTACACCCAGCAAAGCATAAGGGACGATTCTGTGCAAATGACCTGGATTCTCTGATTTATAAAAGGTGACTGAAGAGATTGCTTGATCTACCAGAATTCTCTTGATTCGCGAAGTGGTCGCATTGATTGGTATATTGCAAATGTAACACCAATATTTAGTAAGAGTATGGGAGGGAAGATGCATAGATATAGACCAGTTAGACTGAGATCAGTGCGAGGGAAATTTCTAGAATGCTTAAATGGGGGCATCTTTCTGTGGATCTTAGTGGACAACAACATGAAACGACAGAGACAACGAAGGCTTTACAAAGGAGATTGCAAGCTTGACAAAGTAAGCAACTAGCAGGGTCTAACAGGAGAGAACCTGTCGACGTAGTTGCTCAAATGCAAGAATGATTATGTAGTGTAGTTTGATTTTTAGCAGACGTTCGACAAGCTCCAACATAAAAGGCTGATAAGCAATCCTAAGGCCCATGGAATTAAAAGAAATACGTTGGCATGGATCGTAGTGTGGGTAATGTGAAGAAAACAGAGAGTTGGATAAATGGGTCCTCCGTATCTTTGCAGGTTGTGATTAGTGGAGCAACACAAGGATGAGTGCTAGGTCTTGAAAAAGTTAACATCTATATCAACGATCTAGACGAGTGAGTAAAACTTAAAATATCTAAATTCGTGGATGATGAAAACATAGTTGGTAGCGAAAGGTCCAAGGATCACATTAGCAAAATTCATCGGGATATCGATAGGCTGCGCGAATGGGCAAAAAGATGGCAGATTTAATCTAATTTCGGGAAGCGTGAAGCAATTTACCTAGGTAACAAAAACTCAAAAGCGGTTTATGTTCTGCAAAGCGAGAGACTAGATAACAGTTGTGTTCAGCGGGATTTGGGTGTCCTTTAATAACAGTCGCAAAATGTTAGTTTGTTGGTTCAGCAATCAACCAGGAAGGCTAAAAGCATGTTCGGTTTCATTGCAAAAGTGTTATAAAATAAGAGTAGGGAAGTATTAATGCAGCTGTATAGGGCCTCGGTGAGACAGCACCGAGAATATGCTGTGCAGTTTTCGTCTCCTTATCTAGCAAAGCATATGCCTTATATGCAGCGTATATACCTGGGAAGAGGTGGATTAGCTATCGGGATAGGTTAACTAATCTGGGCCTATATTCACTAGAATCTCTAAGAATTAGAGGTGATCTTATGGAAACTTAGATGATTATTTACGGGCATAACAGAATTGAGCACTGTTTGCACTGTTTGGAGAAACCATAACTTGATGGTAACAGTTTTAGAATTAGTGGACAGCTTTATCGGGCAATGTTGAGGAATTTTGTTTCACTCAGAGGGCAGTGAATTATCGGAATTCTCATAATCGCCTTTGCATGCTCAGTCCTTGAACGTATTCAAGACTCAATTTGGTAGGTTTCATTTTTATCATTAGGAACTGTGTCCAAATCACCCACGTCCTTGCCAATGGCACACCATCCCACATAGGATAGAGATCAATCCCGTACTCGCCTTCAAATACCTTCCAGCCTTACACCACCCTGACACAAGTGGTACTTAGAAGACCAATAGATGACAAGGCAGAGTCAACATGGCGTTACAATGAAGAATTCGTGCTTGACAAAGGCTGATAACCGCTTAGCAATCGATAGACACTGTTCACTAAGCGTACTATGGCCTGCTCACCGTCCACCTCCCAGACAGCCACAATAACGCCAATGAGACCATCAGGCTTTTAGACCATACATTTTGGATCTCTATTCCATTAGTCTCGTTATCACTCTTGCCTACTTCACGTAACTTCTCAAAGTAATACCGTTCCTTTGTTCCTTTAGCTATTTAGCAATGCTTCCTACCCTCCACCCACTATTATCCCACTACACGGCATCTACCATCCCGCAGGTCATGGTCAAGAGTTCTGACAGAGTTGGTGGGAATTGGAATGCATTTACTTACTGCTGATATTCCAAATATCTTGAAATACCAAAAGGTAATTTCGCCCACAAATGTACAGTATGCTTTCCTATTCTCCTACCCGCTGTCCCGACCCCTCCCGTTGCCCTGTTTCCCCCCACGTTTATCCTTTATACCACTTCCAAGACTGTTTGTGAGACACTGCTGTGCGCAATTTTGCCGCCGCCTTTCGCTCACAAATATACAGTCAATTTTCCTACTCTTCTTCATCCTGTCCCGAGCACATCCCGTACACTTGTCCCCACCTAACTGTACATCGCCTTGGGACGTCAAATTGACAAGATGGCGCTCCATAAATGTAAGAGTTAATTGATTCGTTGATTGACATATTCAAAATATTCTTTATTGTCAATATTCCACGGATTTGAGTATATCTTAGAGGATCACTATCCTTCGTCAGAACTCATTTTACTTTTTCAGGGCTAACGAATGGTAAAGCACCGAAAATGTTTACTAACTCTTTGACTACAGAATTAATCTGTTATCTTATCCACAGTTACTATAATCTCTCCCTTACCGCAACCAACTGGACAAATATGAACATAATCACGGAGAATCTGCAGGGATTTGTGGATTGTGGGGACAATGCGTGTCTATCCAAATTGGGACTTTTATGATTCGACGAACCCACAATGATGCTGGATAAGTGAACTACTATGGTTTGCATCGAGAGGGGCTATTGAAAGAAATTGGACGCCACTCCACACAGCTATTTACTAGCCAAAGGAATAGAGCTGGGTATCAGTGGTAAAATTGCAATTGACAGTGTTTCTCAGGTGCCACTGTGAATCTTGTAGATGAGAGCACACATATACAAAGTGTATTAGCCATTTAATTGAGTGGGCTAAATTGTGAGGAAAGGAATTAAATGTGGGGATGTGCGAGTATATCAACTACTGTCCCAAAATAGCAGTACAAAATATTTTCAACTTGGTGAGAACCAATAATCTGTGTCAAATCAATGGAATTTGGGTGTCCACCTACAGAAGTATCTCTAACAAGCTGAGAAGTAGAGAACGTTGCTAAAAAATATAATTGGCATGTTGGCCCTTCATCTCTAGCAAAATGGAATGTACGAGTGAAAAACTACGTTTAAATTCTACAGATGAGCCTTGGATAGACCCGACCTGTTATAGTTCAGATAGAGTTATCGTTCCTCATGTTATGTTGGCTTTGTAGTGTGGATATCCAATATACACCAGAATGGTAACCGAGAGAGTGGTTATGAATTTTGAAACACGTCTCTTTTCCATTGAGCTTAGAGTGCTGAGTGCTCAACTGGTTGAGATTTTGAAAACAAATGTGAAAATTATATCTAGTCCACATAGAAATTGGATTGGTAGGTAGATTTTCACGCAAACTAATGGGAGTTTTGGAACTTTCTTCCCAACATTGCTGTGGGTGTTGAAGCTGTTCACTTCTTCAACACTCTGTTGGGTACAGCCCACACATCTCAAATATTGTTTGAAACTATTTCAGACCATTACAGCTCACTATCCCAACCCCCTCTTCTGTGGTCATAAAGTCTCCGGGAAACATATTTTCTTTCTCTGTTCTGCCTGTTCGGTTGCAAATTCTCAACATTTTGTGTTGCATTTTTAGCATTTCTTCCTGAATATTTGTTACACCCCACCAAACCTGCACCAGAGAAACCCAGCCGTTTTTTCGCACCACAAACATCTCGCCAACCATCATCTTCTGTCCCCTACTCAATTGTCTTCATTGCTTTCTGTGTCATGACACCGATCACCCATTTTATTACTCAAAAGCCTCTCACTATCAAAGTGCCATAATTCTGACACCATGTCATGGATTCGAAATGCTAATTCGGTTTCATTTGTTTACAGATGCTACTTGACCTGCTGGGTGATCTCGGAGATTCCCGGTGTTTCTATTAGTGAATAGGTATTAGTTTATTAAGGGATAATAGAGAGAGTGGCTAACAAGAGTTGAGTTAGAGATCAACTCTGCAGTATTAAACAATGGGATAAGGCTCTACTCTCGCGCATAATTTTCTGTGTTTTCCTCCATGTCCTCAATTTTCCTGATTGGCACAGTGAATACTTTCTTCACTTTCGAACTAGATATCCTCAAACTTGTTTCCAAATACCTGTATGCTCTGATATTTTTCTAGAGTTCTATCGTGGTTAAAATAGACCCAGTATTCTGAACAGCTGCCTCGATTCGACTGCCTACGGCCTTCTACGGTCGCTCAGTCTACAGTAGCATATGGAGCTCATGTGGCTTAGTTGTTAGAGCACTTATCTTGCAAGCTGGGGAGACCATGCTGAGCAACCATTTTTCGAATCCAGGCAGGACATTGCGAAACCTTTGGCAAGTTTCCTTGCTCCACACGCCAAATAATAATCCCTCCAAAACAAAAACCACGTGAATAAAATTGGTCATTTCAATCCACGACTGTATGTGAGATACACTGCTGTGTGCAATTGGCTGCCGCGATTCGCCCACAAATATATACAGTCAATTTAATTTACAGTATATTCTGTGAAGAGCTTCGTGACGTTGATTTGATATGAAAACGATGTATCAAACGCAAGGATTATTATTACAATATATTATTATATTCCAAAGATTCCACTGATATTTGCCTCACTTATAGCAAATGAACAACGAAACTGTGAAAATCTCCATCAATCTATCCATCTTGTCCCTTCTCCATCATCAGGTCACCGCTTTGTGCTAGAAGTTGTTTATGTCTGTATGCTTCTCATAATAATTTATTGAACCCCACAGCTCAATAGATGGAACACTCTCCTCACAAGCCAGAGAACTGACATTGATTCTCTGTCAACTTTCCTTACACTTACGGAAAGTGTACATTTGTTTAAGTAGCAGTAAGCAGCAAGCCTGTGTTAGTCGATTATCGGATTGCATGAGGGGGGAAATGTTTACTTAATAAATAGTAATAATAAATGAGTCAATCAATCGCCGTCTATTAGCGGGACACCTTTGATCGACATGCTGTCGCGATTCGCTCATGAAATATACAGAATATAAATTTCACAGCACAGTGTGCGAAAGAAACACTGCAAAATGTAATGTTGACTTGAGAAGGTGCTACATCAAGCAGAAGGCTTATTTTTTAATATTATTTTAGACTTCTTATTCAAACAAGTGTGGTTAATGAAAATAACAATGACATAATTTACCTAGGTGTCTCCAGAGCAAAGTATCTTCTCTATAAATAGTAATGCACTTAATGTGCCTTCGGACTGTCGGAGACCGTGCGACTCACAGCGACAGACACACTTTGCTCACTCACACATGGGGAATCCAACAATTTTAGACATTGAAGCTATTTACTATCCAATTCTTGCAGTTATCGGAGAACCTGGTAAATATATACAGACATCAGCTTTCGTCCCCCCTTTCTCTTCGCGTTAATCATCATCTTTCTCTCACGCTTTAAAGGCCTGAGTGATTACATGACAAGAACCTATTGGTAACCTCTTGTGGAGCTCATGTGGTTCAGTGGTTAGAGCACTTGAGTTGCAAGCTGGGGAAGCTAAGCTGTAGAGATCTGTGTTCGAATGCAGGGAGGTCAGGGCGAAACCTTGGGCAAGATTTCTTACTACACACGCCTGATAATCATTCATCCGCCCAATATATACCAAGATAGTAGAATTGGTCATTTTAATCCACAACTGTTTGTGGGACACTGCTGTGTGGAAATGGCTGCTGCAACTCGCCCACAAATATATACAGTCAATTCAGTTCACCGTACATGCGGTGAAGCACTATGGGACGACGGTAAGATGTGAAAAGCGTTATATCAAATGCAATGATTATCACTATGCAGTTGAGCTATAATCTGTTTACTTGGGAAGTTTGAAGCAAGGTCTGATTCAGTTTCGCAAAATGTAAAGGCGATCAGTAAAATGACGAAAAACGAAAGACCAGGGGTAACAACCTACTATTAAACGCCGGGGGGCGAGTTCAAATATAATCCGCGGAAACACTGTTACAGTGACCGAGTGGTAAATGTATGGAATAAATTAACTTGGGCGATGGAAATACCAGGAAGTATTGATTTGTTCAAACACAAGATAAATAGTTTTGTTTTAGACACTAATATTTTACGAAGTATTGCACTATGAATATATATGAAACGGAATGCCAATAATCGGTGCGTTTGATACAACAAGTTACCATGTGATTGTAGCATCGCTAACCGCTCAAAGTTCATCTAACCACCCAATTCCTATTTCCTTCTGGGTAGACAGAGGCAAATTCACTTTGAAAATTTATGAAAGATTCTTTGTGTTGAGGATTTGTACTCACATCGTCCCGTCTGTCAGCTGAACGAGCTATATACTCCGATAGAGGACCCCACTGTAGGAAAAATATTATATGGGGAAGAGCTAGTAGCTAGGTTATTTTAGCACGCATTTCTGCTGGGATCTGAAGCTGAGAATACAGGGGGGGAGGCGAAGGTAGTGACGAAGGGAATTCCAAATACTCGGAGCATATCGACTCAAGGCACGGCAACAGATGATGGAGCGGAGGATTCCGGAGACATGGGGGAGGCCAGACGAGATGGAGCGAACGCAACGGGAGCTGGATGGAGGAGCGAGGAGGTTGGATAGTTAGGTGGTTGCAGAGGAGTGGAGTGATTTGAAGACACGTTTGAGGATTTTGAATTCGATCCTCTCTGGGACAGCGAGCCAGTGAAGTCTGGCAAAAACTTGCGTAATGGGGGAGCGAAATGTTATGCGTGTGAGAATGTGGTTGGCTGAGTTCTGAATGCGCTGGAATCTGTGGATTGTGAAAGAGGGGAGAGCGGCGAGGAGGGAATTAGAAAAGGTGAATTGGAATCACTTTAAGACACAATGCAGAAGATGTTCAAACGGGATATCAAATGATAACCCTAATGTTTCGTATTATTGCGTCTCAAAGCGCTCACATAATACACTACAAAGTGAAAAGTCTGTTAATTTTTGGGCAGTGTATTAAATCCCTGAATAAATATCACAGCCTCCACTCTATTAGCCGCCGGCCTGACGAGCACAATATCGATGCTTGATGTTGTTTTACAGTTGACCTGCTCGCCATTGATTGGAAGTTACGACATTACCCTATCCATAACCCTAATCCTAAAGATGGATTAAATTGATGACTGAACGGCGTTGCATACAGATAATCACACCCGGTGAAAACATTTCAGCATAGAGACGGTGATGTGCTGTATTAAGCCATCACATATAATAGCTAAACGGTCAGTCTCGGAGAAACATAGAATATTGCCTTCCAGAAAGCTTTGATGCTCACTGTATCTGTGCTTATTGGTGAGTGTTTTGGAGTCCCGTAGCTCAGTGTTTACCGACAGGTAGCCAACAACAGCGTGGGGAAATAAAATTTGTTTTCTGAAGAGGATATCAATTAATCAACATCAATATTTATATCTATTGATACGAGTATATACGTATGTATATACATGGATATATATGGTATATATAAATGGATATAATTGAACCTTTTGATCTCCAGGGAAATCTGATGAATTGACACACAGCTTTATGCATCCAAACGTGACGTGGCTATCTATATTCATGAACATGATTCGAATGGTTTGACGCGAACCTGCTCATCTATGAATCTGTTATGTTTTAGGTTCGGAAAAGAGTCCAAGACCACATGGTTGATCAGTTAGTGGATTGACAGGTATCACCCATTAACTCAGGAGCCTTTAGTCCTACGCTCTTTTCTTATTGCTATCAGTGTTCTTTAATCAGAGCTGAATGATATTGATGTCACAATGATTTTCACATTGTTCCTCTCTCTTTTTTTAGTAAATGTGCTGGCAATTGTAATCCTGTCCCGGGGACGGTGTGGCCTCTCCAAAGTCGTAACTCTCTATATGGAGAGCATGGCCGTGTCAGATCTAATGGTTATTATCAACGATGTAGTACGGAATCGCACCAACAACATATATCGGCCTTTCAGCTTCTTGTCCTTCACCCCAGTTTGCAGCTTCAGATCCGTTCTGCTGATATCTGCCTCCATATGTTCCATATGGCTAACAGTCGCCTTCACCTTTGATCGCTATGTCGCCATTTGTTGTCAGAAAATAAAACACAGATATTGCTCTCTAAAAACGGCCAGTTTGGTTATTACAACAGTGTGTGTGATCAGCTGTGTGCAATGAATTCCGATTTATTTTACTTTTGTTCCGCTTGTCATGGATAATATACCAAAATATTGCATTACAAAACCCAGTATTCACACTTCACTGTTCTGGAAATATTTCCAATGTTGGATCCGTGTGTTAAATCCTGTAATAGTATCCGTTCTCATTACCATCGTCAACGCCCTGACTGTTAGACACATTTTTGGGCCCAGCAGAGCCCGCAGGAGAATCCAGGGTTACAGCAGTGGGAATAACCAGAATGATCCCGAGATGGAGAAACGGAGAAAATCAATCAGTTTGCTTTTCGCTTTATTCGGCAGTTTTGTATTTTTGTGGATGACAAGTGTTGTACATTCTTTGAAATGGTCAGTTTCAGACTACCCTACATACCCAAATACATGAGTACTTCGTATATCATCCAACAAAGTGGATTCATGCTTCAGCTACTGAGCTCCTGTACCAACTTTTGTATCTATATGTTGACTCAGAGCAAATTGAGAGAAGAGATCATGAAGATTCTAAAATGCCCGTTTGCTAATTAAAGTATTATTCTTGAGACAGTTTTATTGTAAATCATTTCCACATCGCCAGTGTCAGTTGCTATTGCCCTTATTTTATCCGGTTCCTAACTCACTACTTGAGAATGGAAACCATGTATTGTTGGCAGCATGCAGCTTTTATATTAGCTTGAGATTGACGATGAAGACAAACGATATCAACTAAAACTCTCCGAACACGTGCGCCAGCCCGGCGTCTGTTTCAATCCCAATTTTTCTTCATCCCTCACATCCAGTCCCTCACCAGCACCGCCTTCTTCAAAGTCCTACGGATCGCAGGTCGGCAATACCTCACCCCCCCAAAATGGAGCATCAGGTTTGTGGGGACGCTGCAATTTTGGACAATTTGATGCTATATATTTAGTCCACAACCATACAGTCAATTCATTTGGTCTACATTCTGTGAAGCGCTTTGAAACGTCGATAAAATATGAAAAGTCTCTAGATCAAAAGCCAGAATTATTATTATTACTGTTATTATTATTATTATATCAAGCAGAGCAACAGCAAATGGATTCGACAGACAGCAAACCCTTGTATTTATACATCACCGTCCACCCAGGTTAGCGAAACAGAGCGCAAAGCATTTGCAGAAAAATGTACAACCAAATTAAATCTTTCCACAACACAAGCTAGTCGGTGTGAACCATGGGTTGAAATGATAAATAGACACCAAATGCTTTGCTAGATTTTCTACTTCCATCTTTTGAGATGCATTAAACTTCGCTCCTCCGTTACCCCAGTCATTGCCAAACAAGGTTAAGCGAATACATCCTGCCATAAGAAAGAATGTAAAAACTGGAGATAGTTTATTTTTTGAGGACATACGTGTTCAAAATTTACTTTTAAAGATACCCATAATACTCGCTCTCTGACTGTCTTTGTATCTCGCTTGGTCGCTCACTCACTCGCTCGCTCGCTCGCTCGCTCACTTACTCACTCACTCATTCACTCACTCACTCACTCACTCACTCACTCACTCACTCACTCACCCACACACTCACTCACTGGGAGAATGAGAGGGAGGAACTTACACAGGGATCGACAGATTCTAAACCCCTCCTCACCCTGAGGCACCCCATTCCCCTCAAACTGACTCCCTCCCTCCTCTCTATCGGCAGCGCTAACACTTTGGCGCCCTCATGCTCCGCAACAACATACAAGCACCATCATGTGGCCTCAATCCTGCACCTCGACCAACCAGCGGCCCGATTCCCTACCAATTGACACTCTAGCATCCGCTCCACCCCCACGTGACAGAACCACAGACGCCTTCGCTTACTGCGCGGTTCTGGACAATTTTTCGCGTTTTAAAAACCGTTTCCTCTCAAATCATCCACGCGTTGATGACTCCCGGCCACCGCGACACACCTGTTACATTCATCGGTGTCCGGGCCTCGACGTTTTCATTGAATGTTTGCCTTTCCCTGTGGAGCCCGTTTGGCAGAACAAGTGGCGAGCATTGGCGCCAAGGTGTCTGCGAGAAGCCGCTCGCGAGGAGGCGACGGTTTTGCCACCCAAACTGCCTGAGTTCTAGTAGGCTTGAAATATAATAATAATAACAATAATAATATTCCTGGCGTTTGAAGCACCCAATCACGTCTCCCAGACGCCATAGATCCCTTCATCGGAAAGGCTGACTGTCACGTTTGACGACTTTACCCTCCACCCCCTCCCCAAACATACAATCAGTACACTTGATAGTCAGAATGTCCGATGAAGGGACTTGCGGCGGCTGGAAGATGTGATGGCGTCAGTATCACATCAAGCACCAGGATTTCATTATTATTATTATTATTCTTGTTCATATTGCATCCCTCCCTCCCTCCCTCCCTCCCTCCCTCATTCCCTCACTCCCTCACTCCCTTCCTCTCCACCTCCCTCCCTCCTTTCCTCCCTCCCTCCTTCCCTCCCTCCCTCCCTCCCTCCATTCCTCCGTCCCTCCCTACGTCCCTCCCTCCCTCCCTCCATCCCTCCATTCTTTCACGCCCTCCCTCCATCCCTCCGTAATTCCCTCCCGCCCTCCCTCCGTCCCTCCGTCTCTCCCTCCCCCCTTCCTTCCCGCCCCTCTTTTAAAAGTTATTATCGAATCAGCCTCCACCATCTTTTCAGGCAATGCATTCCAGATTTAAACAACTCGCTGAGTGAAACAATTTCTCCTCACCTGACCTCTCCTTTATTTTGAAACTATTTTAATTCTGTCATACACTGATACGCCCACCAGTGGAGACACGTTTGCTTTATTCACGCTGTCAAATGTTCTCCAGATCTTAAAAAACCTCTATTAGGTCTCCTCGCAAACTCCGTCTTTCAATGAGAATAAACCTGGCCTTTCTAGCCGTACATCATAGCTGAGGTACCTCATTACTGATACAATCCTCTTAAATCTCCTCTGCCGTCTTTCCGATGCCTAAACATCCTTCCTAATGTGCGGTGACCAGAATTGTAACAAGTGCTCTAGCTTATGCCTAACCAAAATTTGTTAAGTTTAATCAGAACCTCTAACATACCACTGGCACAGACAAAGCTATCCCCCACACACATCAACAAACCTTACCCCCCCTCAACACACACACTCAAACCTATGCAAGCCTTTCCCGACTCACAAAGCTAAATGCCCCCCACACAATCGTACACAACCTAGCTCTCCCGTAAACACAAAACTACTCAGCCCGACACACACAAAGTTACACCGACGAACACACTCTCAGACCCACACGTTACACACTGAAACGTTTCCATCCCACAGTCACATAAAAGTCTACCCACCAACAAAAACAAACCTATCCTACACACGCACACAAACCTAACTTCCGAAAATACACAAAACATACCGCTCAATACATTAACAAACCTACACCCTTACACAAACATATCTGACCACACATACAAACGCCACTACACCCACAAAACATATCCGACCACCACACCGAAACGTACCGCCCTCACTCACTTGCCTAGACCCCCATCACAAACACAAACAGACCCACCACTCCCCAATACACACAAAAACCTACCCTACACAGAGAACAAAACTCGACCCCACAAATACAAACCTATCTCCCACCCACAAAACGTAAACAAACGCACACAAACCTACCACCACAAAACACAAATTTATTCCTTCCCCCACACACAAACACTCCCCCATTTCTCACAACAATCCTACCACACTACAAACACAAACATACCCTCACCCAATCCCCACATACAAGCCTACAGCAGCCCACCCCACACAAAGCTACACCGCCCGCAAACACATAGGAACCTACCCCCACACACAAATACGTAACACACCCAACCCACAGACATAAAAACCGTAAACTACCAATCACCGCATACACATAAAACCTTCCCCCACAGGCAAACAAAGAAACCTACCTCTCACACACACAAACCTACCCACACACAAATCTACCCCCATCCCACACAAAAACATACCGCCCGACACACACAAACCTACACCGCCCTCACAAAGCAACCACCCACACAATCATCTACCATACACTCACACAAAACTATCCCCCACACACCCACACAAACTTATCCCCCACATACACACAAACCGTCCCGCGCCACACAAAAACCGCCCCCACCACATACATACCACCACACTCAGAAAGATGCACATGCCTCGCCGAGCCACTCACTACCGTCCCTCTCCCTTCGTCTATCAAATATCTCTCTCTCCTCCTCGCTCCCTTCTACTCGCCCCCTCTTCCTCCTTCCCCATCCCTTTCTCTGTCCCCCGTCTCTCTCTCTCTGCCTCCCTCACTCCCTTAGCCTCTCCCCTTGTCTCTCCCCCTCCCTCTCTCCCTCACTTACTTTGCCTCCTTCTCTCTGTCCTTCATCTGCCTCCGTCTGTGCACTCATTCTCTCTCCCTCACTCACCACGTTACGTCCCCTCCCTCCTTCCCTCCATCTGTCCCACTCCATCCGTGGATCTCTCCCCCTTCCTCACTCCCTTCGCCTCTTCCGCCTCTCCTCACAGTTGCTGGTCCAAGCTAAAGACTTTTCTGTTTGACCCAGTATTTGGTGACCTTTCTCCCCGTGCCCCAGGTTTGCCCCTGGGTTCTGTTATTATGAAACCCTCTGAAAAACCGTGTAGGGCACTATAGAACTCGAATTTGTTTCATTTGTGTTGTTCAATCCACAAGCTTCTAATTCAGAGGCGAGAGTGCTACCACTCAGCCGGATTAACAGTTTCGTGGGTGAAACCGCAATTCTTGTCCAGATGTGTGGAACGTAAGTAAGCCATATTGGAAATGGGGAAAGGGCAGTTAATCAGTAGAGGTTGGTGAGAAGATCAGCTGTGATACTATTGAATGGCGGAACAGGCTCGAAGGGGCGAATGGCCTAGTACTCCTCGCGATTCTGATGAAATGCAGGGATTATTATTCTCCGCGAGAGAACCATTTCAGCTGGTTCCATTTCAACAGGAACCTCAGGACGTACACTGCGGTCACAAAGCCTTGGTCCTGCAGTGTCCCTCTGCACACTCTCTGTAATTAGATAAGATGGGATATTGACGCTTTGAAGCGACGTTGCCTTAATTTACACTCTGGGGAATTAAATGGGTAACTGGAAATAATCAAAATAATAATCCTTGCATTTGAAATAGCGCTTTTGGCATCTTACCAACGTCTCAAAGCGCTTCATAGAATACACTGTAAAGTGAATTGACGGTCTATTTGTGGGCAAAACACGGCAGTTAATAGAGCACAGCGGTTTCACCACAAACAGTCGTGGGTTGGCAAGATCAACTTTATCATTGTGTTTTATTTGAAGGGATTACACTTAGCCGTGTGGAGCAAGGAAATTGCCCAAGGCTTCACACTGATCTTCCTGGATTCGAACACAGGTCTTTCACTAGAATGGCGCGTGCTCCAACCACTGAGCTACAGGCGCATCACATGGATGGGATACGACTGGCATGGGATACAGCATTGATGAAACAATGTTCTGCCCCCCACACCCTCCCCCAATATTACAGCCGCAGGGAAATGACATAAAACATGTTGAGTAACTGTTTTGCACACGGCTCAAATTGATCGACGACCCCGTGCTAACATTGCTCAACAAAGCGCTCCCTGTTGATTTATATAATAATTCTTTTGAAACTCTCCAGCATCATCGTTAGGCCGTCAGCTACTGTCTCTACCGAGAGAAGACGTAATACTTTCATATTTGAAGATGACAACTCCGATTATCTTTAGGATAGAAGATATTTACTACCCGATTCTCGCTGCGTTTGGGGTTCCCGGCAAGTGTTTTACCAAATTTGATTTCTATATTAGTATGCAGTAAGGCTTGCAGCTCAACTCAGTTCACCACTGTCCCTCTGATTTAGGAAGCTGTTGTTTCTAGCCCTATGTACGGATAGTTACTGGCGACTGCCAATCAAGTAAATTGTGTGGGCATTAATTCTACGTTGTCAGAAAGGTATTTGGAATACGAAGGTGATAAGAAAATTCTGGCTGCCTCTTTATCTATTACATGTAGTGTAGCACTACATAAGGAGATAGGATATATACAGTGGTCAGTTCAATGCCTTTTATTTGCATAACACGTTTGTTAAAATAAAACTCTGTCTTTGTTACGTGTCTCTCTCTCTCTCTGTCTTTCTGTATACCCCTTGTTCTCCGGTAACGTGAACATATTTCTATGTGTCTAATAGTGTATCTTTGTCTTCACACCGCTAACGAAAGTGTGTGTTGCTTTCTCTTTGTATATGTGTCTCTCGCTCTGTATTTCCCTCCGTTTCTGTGTGTATCGTTCTCTCACTGTGTGTTACCTGTCACTGTTTCCATATCTATGTCTTTATGTCTGCTTGTGTCGTGCAATTTCTTCTTCTGCTGTCTATAACTCCATCTGTCTAACTGTGTGTGTCTGTCTCTCTCTTTCGCTATAGATATATAGGCGTGAATGTCTCTCCTTAAACTTGTGTGTGTGTGTATTTGCCTTTCCTGATCCACTTCCATCTCTCTCTCTATCTCAATCTTTGCCGCTGTGTATCTGTCGCTGTCTCTTCGATTATTTATATTTCCCCATCTCCTGTATATCCCCATCCACCGTAGCTGTTACAGCTCTCGACTTACCTGGAAGAGATATGTGTTCAAATCCTTCTGGGTTCGGACGAAACCTTGGGCAGGTTTCCTTACTCTAAGCGCCAAATAAAAATCCCGAAAACATTTGTTGATTTCAATCCAGCACTGTTTGTGTGACACTGCTTTGCTCCGTTTCGCTCACAAATAGACAGTCAGTGCACTTATATTCAGCATTTTCTGTGAAGCACTTTCCGACTTCTGGAAGACGTGTAAAGCGGTATATCAAACGCAAGATTTATTATTATTATCTCTGTGTGCTTGCATCTGTTGCTCACTCTGTATCTCTTCCACGTGATCGGTGTCTGACCTCTCTCTCTGTACCCTGTGTAACATTTTCTCTGTGTGTGTCTGTGCCTCATTCTCTCTCGCTCCCTCTGGTTGAGAGTTTGCATGTTTTTCGATATGCATCTCGCGCTGTGTCTCAGAATATCGCTCCATTTCTCTATCTGTGCAATTCGCTCTATTGTTCTGTGTATTGCTATTTATATATCGATGTGTATCTATATCTGTCAGTGCCCGTCACTCTGTCTGTATATGAATACGTTAGCTGATTCTCTCTGTGACTGTGATAGCATCTGTCAAAGTCTGTGTTTATCTGCCTTTGTGTATCTTTCTCTATATCAATGCGTGTCTTGCTCTCTCTCTCTCTCAGTCAGTCTGTGGAACCCCCTTGCTCTTTCTATGCGTTTATATATATTTGCCTCCTTGTACCTTGTCCTATTCCCCATTTGTGAGTGTGTGGCTATATGGGTATTTATGTCTGTTTCTGTCTTTGCATCTCTACTTCTCTTTTTATGTTTTGCCTCTCTCTGTGTATCTTTTTGTCTTTCTTTCCTTTTCGGTATATTTGTCGCTCTCAGAATCAATGTATATGTATCTTCTTGTTTCTCTATTTGTATCACTCTGCGGCTTTTCTCTCTCTTTCTCTTCCTCCATTCCTGTTTCTTGTTCTGGGCCCAAGAAGTTTCTTTTCGACCGCGATTTCGGTCACCTTACTTCCCCTCCCCCAGGACGCGGCGCCAAGATCCGTTTTTCGGATGCCCTCGTAAACGTCGTTGATTGTGGAGTACAGTATATATCTCCTTGTTGTTGTTATGTGCATCTGCCAATGTCTCGCTATGTCCCTCTCTCCCTCACTCTGTGGGTGTGTGTTTCTATCTTCATGCCGAATTTTGATGGCCAGTGAGACAGTTCTTGGTTCATCGCCATCTTGGATTGGGAACTGAAGTAGTGTTTATCCAACAGATGTTCAAATTTTCGCATTATTGTTGATAATCATAATTGCAATTTTAGTGTCCTCTAAACGTCTCAAATTGCTTCTCAGATTAAACTGTCAATTCAATTGACTGTACATTTGTGAAACAAACGCGGCAGCGTGTTGCACAAACTGTCGTTGATTTAGATGACAAATTTATTTTTGTTTTGTTTCTGAGGGATTATTATGAGGTGCGTGAATAAAGTAAAGTTGCGATTGCTTTACCGAGCTCTGGCCCTGGAATTGAATCTCAGTTGCAAGATTATTGACAGCAAATCCACTGTAGGAATAAATCAATGTGATTGGTAATTTCCCTTTCTCTCTCTCTCTCTCTCTCTCTCTCTCTGTAGCTAATCTAGTGGCCATTGTGATCCTTTCCCGAAGTAGGTGCGGTCTCTCCAAATCTGTCTCTCACTATCTGCTGGCCATGTCGGTGGCTGATCTGATGGTGGTAATTTTCTCGGTGATTTTCTATCGCATTGCAAATTATTACTTTCCATATTCATTCGTGTCCATCAATCCTGTTTGCCGTCTGCTACCTGTACTGAGTGGTGCAGCAGCGGCAATCTCTGTCTGGCTAACTGTGGCTTTCACCTTTGATCGATATGTCGCCATCTGCTGCCAACAACTGAAAACTAAATATTGCACCGAACAAACAGCTGCTGCAGTGATAGCGGGGCTGAGTGTTCTCTTCATTGGGGAAAAAATTCCCTGGTATTTTATCGTTGAAACACTATTCATATTTAACAATATACCTCGGGGATGTGTTATTAAAGCAAGCTTTTACTCGTTTATTCCATGGACAGTGTTTGACATCCTCGACCTTATTTTAATCCCGATTCTCCCATTCGTTGTGATTTTGCTGCTCAATGCCCTGACTGTCAGGCACATACTCTTGGCCAGTCGAGCCCGCAAGAGGTTGCGGGGACACAGTGATGGGGATAAGAATAGAGGTGAGAGAGACAGTGACCCAGAGATGAAGAGCCGAAGGAAAGCCATTATTTTACTCTCAGCGATATCCGGCAATTTTCTACTGTTATGGATGACATATGTTTTATTTTTCTTATACTGGAGAATGTCACAGAGAATTTATTTCTCAGGCTTCAATGATCCTTGGTACATTACTCGGAAAACTGGCTACATGCTGCAAATTTTAAGCTCCTGTACTAACACGTGCATTTACGCGATTACCCAGACTCAATTCAGAGAGGAGATTACAAGAGCGGTGACATTTCCTTCTATAGTAATTGTTAAATTATTTTATTAGCGATACATGAAAGTCTATTTTAAAGACAGAGAACAGCTCCAGCTTCACGTTCTATTGGTAATCTCATGTCAGGAATAGATACAGAATAAAGCACCCTCAACAATAACAGGAAAAGTTCCGTGTTTAGTGCCTATTGATTAGCAAGCACGTCTAAATGGCTGCTTGTTAACGCACACAACAACAACAACAACAATTTACATTGTTGATGATCTGCTGGTCATATTCCTGAGGAAGACATTTCAGCTCCACCTGCCGCACTTCCCTTTGTTCCTGACCCACGTGTGCCGAGTGCACATTGTACTGCGCTTCTTCGTCATTGATATCTCTGTCTGGCTGACCGTGGCCTTCACCTTCGACGGCTTCATTGCCATCTGCTGCCCAAAGCTCAAACCCAAATACTGCACCGAGCGGACAGCGGGCCTGGTGATCTGGACAATCTGTGCACTTCTAGGCGCAAAAAATGTCCCCATTTATTTTGTATTCCAACCGCTGATGATGATGAATGGGCAGCCCTGGTTCTGCAACAACAACAACAACAATTTACATTTATAGAGCGCCTTTCACGTCGGGAGGACGTCCCAAGGCGCTGAACAAGAGGCGTGTGACCCGATCTGGGAGGGGAGTGTTTGGGAAGGGGTGAAACACGAAGGGGAGGTAAAATATTTCGGGGTGGAACAAAAGACACGATCGAAGAGGAAAGTCTTCAAATCGGCCTTGAAAGAGGAAAGGGAAGAGGCGAAACGGAGGGATTGAGGGATGGCATTCCATAGGGTGGGAGCGGAGAAACTGAAGGCCCGGCCTCCGATGTTAGGGCGGTTCGGGCGGGGGGCTTGGAGCAGGCCATGTCCTGTTGAATGGAGGGTCCGGGTGGGCGTGTAGGGGGAGAGTAGATCGGTTAGATAGGATGGGGGCAAGGCCGTGTAAGGCCTTGTAGGTGAGGACGTGGATCTTAAATTCGATCCTCTGGAGGATGAGGAGCCAGTGGAGACGGGCGAGGGTGGGATTTATGTGGTCACGGAGGCGGGTGCGGGATAGTACACGGGCTGCAGAGTTTTGGATGGCCTGCAGCCTATGAATGGAGGAACTGGGGATGCCGACTAGGAGAGAATTTCCGTAATCCAGCCGTGAGGTGATGTATGCGTGCACGAGTGTTTCGGCAGCGCGGGTGTTAAGATAGTTGCGGAGCCTGGCAGTGTTGCGCAGGTGGAAATAAGCGGTGCCGGTCAAGGTGCGGATGTGGGGAAGGAATGAAAGTTTTTCATAGAACATGATGCCGATGTTCCTGATTGGCTTTGTCAGGTGGAGAGTGGAGCCTTGGATATTGAGGCTGGCAGCTCCCGATGTGCGGAGGCGCTGGCTTGAGCCAATCAGGAGGGCCTCGCTCTTACTCACGTTCAATTGCAAAAAGTTGTCCCTCGTCCAGGACTCGATGTCGAACAGACATGCTGTCAGAACATCGATGGTCTGCGGGTTGAGGGATGAGGCAGAAAGGTACAACTGGGTGTCGTCCGCATACATGTGGAAATTTACCCCATGTTTGCGGATGACGTCGCCCAGAGGGAGCGTGTAAAGGGTGAACAGGATGCGGCCTAAAACAGAGCCCTGAGGAACGCCGTGAGAAACTGTGCGGGGGTTTGAAGAAAAACCGTTGGAAGAAATAAAATGTAAACGGTGGGTCAAATAAGAATGGAACCAGTCAAGGACTGTGCCTTGAAGGTTGAGGTGGGAGGAAAGACGTTGAAGGAGGATGGTGTGATCGACTGTGTCGAACGCAGCAGACAGGTCAAGGAGGACGAGGAGGCAGAGGGAGCCCTGGTCACAGGCGGTTAGGATGTCATTTGTGACCTTAACCAGGGCAGTTTCTGTACTATGGATAGGGCGGAAACCTGATTGGAGGGGTTCAAGGAGTGAGTGATTTGGAAGGAAAGAGCGGAGCTGGGAGGCAGCCATTCTTTCAAGGACCTTGGATAGAAACAGGAGGTTGGAGATGGGTCGATAACTTGATGGTTGCGACGCATCAAGGGAGGGTTTCTTCAGGATAGGGGTGATGGTGTCTGTTTTAAGGGAGTTAGGGACGGTTCCTGAGGAGAGGGAAAGGTTAATGGTGTCAGAAATGAGCGGGGCTAACAAATGGAGCTGGGTGCGGAGGAGGGGGGTGGGGATGGTGTCCAATGTGCACGTTGTGGGTTTCATGGAGGTCATTGTTTTTGTGACTGAAAGCGGGGTGGTGGGAATGAAAGTGTGAAATGGGGGGGGGGGGGGGGGGGGCGGAGGAGCTGGTTGGTGGTGGCGAAGAGGAGGCGGTGGTTGTCCTTCGCTTCCAGGATTATCCTGGAGTAGAAGGCTGATTTGGCGGTGGCTAGGGCGGAGCGGTAAAATTTGATGCGATCCAGCCAGATTTGCCGGTGGACCGTGAGGCCAGAGTTGAGCCAGGTGCGTTCAACTGCTCTCCCTTGGCTTTTGAAGGAACGGAGGTGAGATGCGTACCACGGTGATGATCGGGAATGGGAGACGGTTTTGGAGGTGAGGGGGGCCAGGGTGTCAAGGGTAGTGGTGAGGGTATTGTGGAGGGCGGTGGAGGCGGAGGATGGGTCAGTACAAAAAAAATGCCATTGTGGGAGGAGGTCGGAGGTTTCTAGGGCAGAGGTGAAAGTTTGAGGGGGAATCTTCTTCCAGGGCCGGTAGAAGATTGTGGTGGGTTTGGAGGTGGAGGGTGGAGGGATAGAGGTATTGCAGGAAATGAAAAAACCGTCAGAAATGGCCTTGTCTGTGATGGTGACGCCAGAGACGTTGAGGCCTCGGATGATCACTAGATCGAGAGGATGGCCGTGAGTGTGGGTGGCAGTGTTGATATGAAGGGAGATGTTGAAAGACGAAAGTAAAGAGGCAAATTCTGAGGAAATTGGGCAGGAGGGGGTGAAATGGACTTTGAAATCGCCAAGAATAATAAGTCCATCAGAGGAGGCACAAAGGGACGTTAAAAGTGAAGAAAAGTCTGAAATGAAAGTGGGGGAGGGTTTGGGGGGGCGATAAACCAGTAGGATTTTGAAAGAACTGTGGGAGGAGTGAGAAAGGGTGAAATGTTCAAAAGAGGGGAAGGAGCCGGAGGAATAGGGGGATAGGGCGAGAGATGTCTTTGAGATGAGGGCCACGCCACCGCCACGACGGTTGGGTCGAGGAGCATGGTGGAATGTGTAGTTGGGTGTTGTTGTTTAAACAAGGGGGAATGTGTCGCCTGGGGTTATCCAAGTCTCCGTCAGGGCCATGATGTCAACGTTCTCACCAAGGATGAGATCGTTGATGGCCAGTGCCTTGTTACAGACAGAGCGGACATTTTGGAGGCCGATGCGGAAAAAGCAGTTGGCCGAGGGGTGTGAGGGTGGGCTGGGATGGTCGGCGGGGAGGGTGGGGATCTAAATAAGGGAGGAGAGGTTGACCCCCCGGATTTGTGTCCGGTGGGGCTGGCGGGGGACAGGGCACTTGGTGTGGCTGCTATTGGACAGCCAGCGCCGAGTGCCACGGTGAGCCCGACGGAGGATTCCAATACTGGAACAGAGGGAAGCGGTGGGAGGGTCGAGCAGGGACAGTAAACGAGGAGGGCGAAGAAAAAACAGGGTAGAGAAAAAATTAACGGAGAGGGTGGTTTGGGGGGAAAAGCTTGAATAGGGGGAGGGAAGCTCGGGTCATGGCGGCAGCCATATTGCGCACGCGGGGGACCAGGAGCGAGGGTCAATGGGGCGGCATCATCCCAAGGGATGTGAGGCCGCGGCTGGGGGATGCAGAGGCGCTGCGGTCTGAAGCCTGACCGGGGCTGCGGCCGAGGCTGGGGTTGTGCGTTTTAGGTCCGGTCGCCGGGGCTGCATGTGTCCGTGCTATGGGTCGCCATGTCGATGCTGGAGCCGGGACCAGGGCCGTGAGTCTCGTGGCTGTGGGTCTTGGAGCAGGGGCTGTGTGTCGCGGGGCTGGTCTTGAAGCCGGGGCAGCGTGTCATGAAGCCGTTGATCGTGGGGCTGGTCTTGAAGCAGGGACTGTTTTTCACGAAGCCGTTGGTCGTGGGGCTGGTCTTGGAGCCAGGGCTGAGTGTTACGGAGCTTGAGCCGGGGGTGCGGGGATGTGGCTGTGTCTGGGGCCGGGGGTCCTGGGACTGTGGCCGGAGCCGGGGCTGTGAGTGTCGGGGCTGGAGCCAAGTCTGTGGCTGTTGCTGTTGGTCTTGGGGCTGGGGATGGTGCCGGGGCTGCGGGTCGATGGGCTGTGGGCTGTGGGTCAGGTCAGATCGAGCAATCCCTGCCATATGCTCTTAATGCACAGAGACAGCTCTCGAACCGTGTGTCCCTATCGCCGCCATTTTCCTCACCTTTTGCTGAACTGCTTTATTTCTTCTTGTGGTCCACTCTTTTGAAGTCACTCGTTATTATCTTGTTGGCTGCTGAGCTGCGTTCCCCACTCAGCGGGTCAGGCAGGTCAGGCGTGGAGAAAGGAAAGTGAGTCAATATTTCAGGTCCATGACCCTTCATCAGTGTTGCTGATGTTTGTACTTGTGTGAGGGGATCAAGAGATTATAATTGTGACATAGCCACATTATCGGGTAATGAATTTGTGCGAGGCAGACACTCGATGTGTTCAAACGTCCACTTTGTTTGCGGAAACTGAAACGTTTACATGTTATTACAATTACTGCTGAAAGGTTAGGGATTGAGTTCCTCAAGCAAACATTGAATATGGTGAGGAAACAAGCAAATGGGAGGGTTTGCTTCTGGGAAGCCGAAAAGATAGAACGGCTCATACAACAACAATAAAATTATACTTGTACAGCATGGGCTGACAACCACCTTCCCCCCAACAATCCCTGCACTGAGCTGGGAGTTAGAAACTCACCTGATGCCGACTGACTGAGGCATGTCAGCCACCCACACAAGGGAAAGTTGTGTGTGTGTCTGTGTGTGTGTATTGAACAACAGTGGGAGCTGCTGATCACAGTGGTCACTGTGTGAGGGAATGTAAACTGACTCGTGGCCGTTGAACAGGGTTAAGCATCCATGAGTTTGGTTTGAGGTGACTGTGTGTTAGTGGGAGGACGTCCTAAAGCGCTTCACTGGATGCACTGCACACACAGTGTGGTGACTGTGTGTTAGTGGGAGGACGCGGCTGCCAATCACACACAGCCACGTCCCCGCAAGCAGCCATGATAACAAGACACAGTGTTATTTGTGGGGAGATTGCCATGACAGCTTCTCTGCAGAGGATTTTAACTGGTTTGTGTTTCTCTCCTGATCAGCCATGTTTCACACCCAAGCTGTTTGTCTATATCTCCGTGTTCATGTGGCTCTTCTTCTCTCTCTCTCTGAGCCCAGGCAGCGCTCACACGAACACACATTCACGCTCACACACACACACTCATGTGTCTCACACACACCCATAGCCTCTGTCACACTCATCTATGTGATGGAGTGGGGGTATGAGTGTGTGACAATGTGTGATTGTGAAGGGGTATGAGCTTGAGGGGGGTGTGAGTGTGAGAGACGGTAAGTGTGAGGGTGGTGTGAGTGTGTGTGAGTAGGAGTGTGAGGCATGTGTGACGGGTGTGTGAGTGTGAGGGATGGTATGTGTGAGGGTGGTGTAGGTGTGTGAATAGGAGCGAGTGTGAGGCGTGTGTGATTGTGAGTGAGTACGAGTGTGTGATTGTGAAAGGGTATAAGTGTGAGGCGGTGTGTGAGTGTGAGGGATGGTAAGGGTGAGGGTGGTGTGAGTGTGTGTGAGAGGAGTGAGTGTGAGGCGTGTGTGAGTGTGCAGTGAAGTGAGTGTGCAATGGGGTGTGATTGTGAAGAGGTGTGAGTGTGAGGGGATGTGAATGTGAGGGACGGTAAGTGTGAGGGTGGTGTGAGTGTGTGAGGGGGTGTGAGTGTGTGAGGGACAGTAAGGGTGAGGGTGGTATGAGTGTGTCTGTGAGCAGGTGTGAGTATGAGGAAGAGTGAGTGTGAGTGTGAGGGGTTGCTAGTGTGAGTATGAGGGGGTGTGAGTGTGTGTGTGAGCAGGTGTGAGTGTGAGGGGGATATGCGTGTGTGTGAGCAGGTGTGAGTGTGAGGCGGATATGAGTGTGTGTGAGCAGGTGTGAGTGTGAGGGGGATATGAGTGTGTGTGAGCGAATGTGAGTGTGAGTGTCAGTGTGAGCAGGTGTGAGTGTGAGAGTGAGGGGAGGGTTGATGGGGATGGACTGACTGATGGGTTACTGGCCGGGGAGGCTGTTTGGTTGGTGTGAGTTAATGAGGTGGCTGGTGATGGAGACTGACTGACTGACCCTCACGTTGCCCTCTGGTGTGGAGCCTGTAGCTCAGGGGTGACAGCCCTCGCCTGGCGAGCCGCAGACCCGGGTTCCATTCCCGGCCTCACCTCGAGCCGAGTCTCCTCCTCCACCCGCCCGACACACAACAACAACAACAAAAGCAATAATAAAATGGCCGCCCCCCCCCCCCCCCCCCCCCGGCTGTTTGTGGGGGAGGCTGCCGGGCGCCATCGGCTGCCGCGTTTCACCCACAAAACACACAGTCACTTCACCGGACATTGAGTCCCGTGAGGAGATTCCAGGTGAGGAGAGGACGGGACAAAACGCCCGGAAAATGGCGGATTATTATCCCTGTTATTGTGGCTCTCACTGCGTCTCTCTCTCTCTCTGTCTGTGTTTCTCTCAGTCGATCTCCCACAAAACACACAGTCACTAAACTGTGACCCCCCTAAACACACAGTCACTACACTGTGACCCTCCAACACAGTCACTTCACTGTGACCCTCCAACACAGTCACTACACTGTGACCCTCCAGCACAGTCACTACATTGTGACCCTCAAACACAGTCCCTACACTATGACCCCCATAAACACACTACACTGTGACCCTCCAACACAGACACTAACCCGTGACCCCCCTAAACACACAGTCACGACACTGTGACTTCCCTAAACATAGACTCACTATACCGTGACCCTCAAACACAGTCACTGCACTGTGACCCCCAAACACAGTCACTACACTTTGATCCTCAAGCACAGTCACTAAACTGTGACCCCCCTAAACACACAGTAACTAATCCATGACCCACCTAAACACACAGTCACTACACTGTGACTCCCCTCAACACACAGTCACTACACTGTGACCCCCCCTAAACACACAGTCACTACACTGTGACACCCCCTAAACACACAGTCACTACACTGTGACGCTCACATACAGTCACTACACTGTGACCCCCCCTAAACACACAGTCACTACACTGTGACCCCCCCCCCCTAAACACACAGTCGCTACACTGTGACCACCCCTAAACACACAGTCACTACACTGTGGTCCCTGGCTGCACATTTTGGCTGCAGACACTGGTTTTCAGATGACAGCTTGTACTCCAGTCACCCATCGCGCTCCTGCAATATTAACTTACTAACTCGTGACTCCCCTAAACACAGTCACTACACTGTGACCCTCACACACAGTCACTACACTGTGACCACCCTAAACACAGTCACTACACTGTGACACCCTAAACACACAGTCACTGCACTGTCACCCTCCAACACAGTCACTACACTGTGACCCCCTTAAACATACAGTCACTACACTGTGACCCTCCAACACAGTCACTACACTGTGACTCCCGTAAACACAGTCACTACACTGTGACCCTCCAACACAGTCACTACACTGTGACTCCCGTAAACACAGTCACTACACTGTGACCCCCCCTAAACACACAGTCACTACACTGTGACCCCCCTATACACACAGTCACTACACTGTGATCCCCTAAACACACAGTCACTACACTTGACAGTGAGCGAGCGTTTCCGGTGCGCGTCACGTGACTGGCTTTGAGGCGCCAGACGCCAGCGTCACTAATGTCGTTGTTATTATATTATTATTCAATGTGAAGCCTCTGTGACCTCAGAGACTTTCGGCTGCAAAATTAAACAGCCGTTGGCTGCGCGCGCAGCTCCAACCGTCGCTTCCCGAGCGCTGGCAGTTTGGGCGCTTTTCACTGGTTACCTGGGAGACGGGGGGGGGTGTGTCTCTGGCTCTCTCTCTCTCTCTCTCCTGTCAATCACTCGTTACCTAGGAGACGGGGGTGTCTCTCGTTGCGTCTCTCTCTTGTCAATCGCTGGTTACCTGGGAGACAGTGACGCGAAAGGCTAATGCGTCATCAAACTGGGTCAAGTCACGTGCTGAACGTCCACAATGGCGGCGGCGGAGACAGAGAAGAAGGTGGGCGGTGTCTGTGTACAGACGGTCAGGGGGAGAGAGAGAGAGAGAGAGAGAAGGTAAGTCTGTGTGTGCGCGTGTCCCTCTAGGAGGGCCTGGTGAGAGAGTCTGTGTGTGTGTGTCCCTGACCCCCCCCCACTTGTCTCCCTGTAGCTGCTGTCTGTGTGTGTGTGAGAGAGTGTGTGTGTCTCTGTGGGAGTGTGTATGTGTGAGAGTGAGTGTGTTTGTGTCTGTGTCTTACTAACCCCCCCCCCCCACCTCCCTTGTCTCGCTGTACAGAGTCTCGGTTTCTGTGTGTGTTTGTGTGTGTATCTCTGTGTGTGTGTATCTCTCTGTGTGTGTGTGTGTGTGCATATATATGTGTCTCTGTGTGTGTCTCTGTGTGTGTGTGTCTTTGCGTGTATCTATGTGTGTGTGTGTATATATGTGTCTCTGTCTGTGTGTGTGTGTGTGTGTCTGTGCGTGTGTGTGTGTATATCTATGTGTGTGTATATGTGTCTGTGTGTGTCTCCCTGACACTCTTGACTTCCCTGTAGGTCCTGGTGTGAGGATGAGAGTGTCTGTGTGTATCCCTCACACCCCCCTTTGTAGGAGAGGCTGGTGTGAGGGTGAGTCTGTCTGTGTGTATAAGTGTGTGTGTGTGAGAGAGTCTCTGTGTGTGTGGCTGTGTATCCATCACCCCCCTCTTGTCTCCCCCCAAATGAGATCCTGGTGTGAGTGTGTCTGTGTGTGTGTCTCAGTGTGTGTGTCTGTGTGTGTGTCTCCCTGACCTCCCCTGGCCTTCCCTGTCAGCAGGTCCTGGTGTGAGGATGAATGTCTGTGTGTGTGTCTCCCTGATCCCCCCCCCCCCCCCCCCCCACCCCTTGTCTCCCTATAGGACGTCCTGGTGTGATGGTCAGCGTGTCTCTGTGTGTGGCTGTATGTACATGTGTGTTTGTGTCTGTGTGAGAGTCTGTGTGCGGCTGTGTGTAAAAGTGTCTGTATGTATGTGGCTGTCTGTGTGTGTGTGTCCCTGACTCCCCTCTCCTCTCCACATAGGGGTTCCTGGTGTGAGGGTGAGTGTGTGGCTGTGTGTGTGTGTGGCTGTGTGTGTGTGTGGCTGTGTGTGGCTGTGTGTGTGTGTGGCTGTGTGTGTGTGTCTCTGTGTGTGGCTGTGTGTGTGTGTGTGTGGCTGTGTGTGTGTGGCTGTGTGTGTGTGTGTGTGGCTGTGTGTGTGTGTGTGTGTGTGTGAGACTGTCTGTTGTGTGTGTCAGTGTCTCCCTGACCCCCATCTTGTCTCCCTTGCCCACCAGGGGCTGCTGGTGTGAGGGTGAGTGTGGCTGCTGTGCTCCCTGTCCTGGCCAGGATGATGGAGGGGGGTGAACGCGGGGACATTTTACCCGTGTCATCGACTGGACAAGGAGACGACGGGAGCCATGGTGGTGAGGAGGCCCCAGGGGGCAGCGAAGGGGCGACAGGAACTGTTCCCAGCTCGACTGGTCACTGAACACTACTGGTGAGAGACACACAGAGAGAGAGAAAGTGTGTGAGTAAAAGACAGAGAGAGGGAGGGAGAGAAAGACTGAGTGTGTGATAGACTGAGTGACTGTGAGCCAGGGAGACAGACTGAGAGTCTGAGCAAGTGTGAGAGAGACGGAGAGAGAGGGTGTGAGAGAGAGACTGAGCAACTATGAGAGACTGACAGAGTGTGAGAGAGGGAGAGAGAGGCAGAGAGAGAGACTGACAGAGTGTGAGAGACAGGGAGAGACACAGTAAGAGAGGTTGATGAGGCAGGAGCCAGGGGGGCAGCGAAGGGGCTACAGGAACTGTTCTGAGCTCGACTGGTAACCAAACATTACTGGTGAGAGACACACAGAGAGAGAGAGAGAGAGTGTGAGTGACAGAGAGAGAGGGAGAGAAAGACTGAGTGTGTGATAGACTGAGTGACTGTGAGCCAGGGAGAGAGACTGAAGAGTGAGCAAGTGTGAGACTGAGCAAGTGTGAGAGAGACTGAGCAAGTGAGTGTGAGAGACAGTGAGCAAGTGAGCGTGAGAGACTGAGTGAGTGTGAGAGACTGACAGAGTGTGAGAGACTGAGAGAGAGAGACTGAGCTAGTGTGAGGGACTGAGAGAGTGTTTGAGAGACATGTGATAGGGTGTGAGGGGCAGCGAAGGGGCTACAGGAACTGTTCTGAGCTCGTCCAGTCACCAAAAGCTACTGGTGAGAGACTGAGTGAGAGAGAGAGAGAGAGACTGAGCGAGTGTGAGAGACACTGAGCGAGTGGCTGAGAGACCGAGAGAGAGAGATGGGGGGGGGAGGGGGTGTGAGAGAGACTGAGTGAGTGTGTGTGAGACTGTGAGTGTGTGAGAGAGACTGAGTGAGTCTCCACTCCTCTGCCCCCCCCCTGCCTCTCTGACCTCCTGTATCCCCAAAACAGCACCCGTGGCCTTTACTCTGGTTCTGGTCTCGTTGTCCCCGAATCCTCCGCTCCACCATCGGCGGCCATGCCTTCAGCCACTACGCCCCGAAGCTCTGGAACTCCCTTCCTCACTCCCTTCGCCTCGTTCCGTCTCTTCCTAGTTTCAGGTCTCGGCTAAAGACCTTTTTGGTCAACCGAGCCTTCGGTCACCTTTCTCCCCCTCCCCCTGGCTCAGGCCCAGGGTCTGTTGTTGTGAAACTCTCTGCTGCACTGGTGTGGAGGGCGCTATATAATTTAAAGTTGTTGTTGTTTCTACAGCCTGTGATACACACACAGAGTGAGAGAATGTGTATGAGGGAGACCTACAATCTGAAATACACTCACAGAGAGAGAGAGACCTCTACATCATGAGATATGCAGAGAGAGAGAGAAGTTAAGAGAGAGAGAGAAAGAGCGAAGGTAAGAGAGTGCGAATGTAAGAGAGAGCGAGAACTGTCTACAGCCTGTGATACACTCACACAGAGAGAGATATGAGAGTGAAAAACCTGTGATATACTCACACAGAGAGAGAGGTGAGAAAGACCTCTCTACAGCCTGTGATACACTCACACAGAGAGGGACACCCATACACATTCACAGGCTTTACACACAGAGTGGTGTGGGAGAGACACATACACATAGAGAGAGAGAAGTAGGGAGGCACACATATACACTCGCAGGCCTCAAGTACAAAGAGAGTCACACACACACACACACACACACACAGGTCTGTGCACACAGAGAGAGAGACACATACAGAGAGAGACACACATGCACTCACAGGCCTCTGTGTCTGACTATCTTTCACACACACAGGCCTAAGTCTCTGTTCATCAGAAATCACAGACTCACACGTAGTCTGTGTCTCTCACACACTCACTGAGGGAAAGAGAGACAGAGACAGACAAACACATACACACTGAGACAGTGTGAGATAAACACATATAGAGACACTGAGATACATACACCATCTCTCTCTGACCACACACTATGTGAGTCTCTGGTCATCTGAAATGACACACACATGCAGACATACACACACACATATTTGACACTCACACATATACACTGGCTTCTCTGTGTCTCTATGAGACATACATGCGCAATGAGTTACACTGAGAGAGAGACAGAGAGACACACACTGAGAGATGTACGTCCATACACAAATACATATTGGAATCCCCGCTCTCTGCTTCAATGTGTCTGTGTATTTCTGAGACATTAACATACACACACACACACACACAGAGAAACACTGACATCCTCTCTTTAGACTGAGAGACACTCACACAGAGACACTCACACTGACCTCTGTGTCTGACTCTGTGTCTCTGGGACACACAAACACACTGAGAGAGACATAGACACACAGGCCTCTGTGTTTGTCTCTCACATACAGGCCTCTGTCTCTGGGCATCAGAAATCACAGATTACACTGGACATGCACTAATTCTCAAACACACACACACAGAAACACTGTAACCCCCACTCTCTGTGTTTCACTGTGTCTGATAATAATAATAGACCTTTAATTTTATATCATGCCTTGTCACGTCTTTGAGACATCTCAAAGCGCTTCACAGGATAGACCATCAGGTAAAGTGACTGTCTGCTTTGTGAGGAAAATATGGCAGCCAATGTGTCTTGTCTGTGTGGGGTGAGAGTGAGTGAGTATATGTGAGTGTGTGTATGTGAGAGTGTGTGCATGTGAGTAAGTGACTGTGTGTGGGTGCAATTAGCTTGTGCAATGACCTGGGTAAGATTCCCAGGTGGTTCAAAGTGAACGTTGGGCAGTTCTCCTCACTTGACGCCCCTCTGTTTACCAGCAGTAATACAACAACTACCGTAATAATAATCCTTGCATTTGATATTCAGTCCATATGTGTGCGGGTCTGTCTCACACTGTGTCTGTGAGTGTATCTCATACTGCAATGAGGGTGGCACTTAGAGTCTCTCTCTGTATGTTTGTGACCCTCAGGAATAAAAATAGACAAACAGACAGAGAGAGAGAATTGTACGAGACAGAGACACAGAGAGGGAGAGAGGTGAGAGAGAGAACTCTCAACAGTCTGTGATACAATCACACAGATACATACACAGAGGCCTCTGTCTCTGAGACAAACACAGAGAGAGACAGTCCTACATTTACAGGTCTCTGTCACACACAGCCTCCCGCACATACACACAGCCTCCCGCACACTCACACACACACACTCACACACACACAGCCTCCCGCACACTCACACACACACACTCACACACACACAGCCTCCCGCACACACACACACTCACACACACACACACACACACAAAAACATTGTAGTTTCCGCCCAATCCAGGACAAACACCCAGCACCCTCACAGCCCATCTGCAAACACAGCCCCCCCTCACACACAGTCCCCCCACACATGGACACATTCTCGCACGCACACACTCAAACAGCCCCACTACTCACAAACACACAGCACACCCCTACCCATATACAACCCCCAACCCACACACACAAACAGCCCCCCCACCCACACAGAAACAGTAGCCACAAACACTCCAGCCACATAGCCCCCCCACATACAGCCCCCACTACACATACAGCCCCCCCCACACACACATACCCTCCCTCACACACACAGCCCCCCATCACACACAGCCCACTCCCTACACAAATAGCACCCCCGCCACACAGCCCCCGTACCCACACATAAGCACACAACCCCTCCGACACACACAACCCCCCCCACACACAAAACCCACCCTACACGCAGCCAACCCTCCCATGCACAGCCAACCCTCACACACACACAGCTCCCACTCACACTCAACCCCCACTCACACTCAGCCCCCCACACATACAGTCTCCCCTATGCACACACAGTCCCCCTCCCACACATATCCCCCTGTCACACACAGAGCCAAACTCATACACACAGTCGTCAACTCCCCAACACTCACAGCCCACCTCCCACACATACACACACAAACACCCCCACATACAACCCCCACCTTACACACAACCCCCCCACACACACAGCCAACACTCCCACACACAGCCGCACTCACACACAACCACCCAACTCACACACACAGACTCCCCACACGCAGACTCCCCACACACAGCTCCCACACACACACAGCTCCCACACACACACAGCTCCCCCACACACACAGCCCACCCACAAATACAACCTCCCCCACACCCACACCCCCCCTCCCACACACACATCCCCCTGTTACACACAGAGTCCGCCTCACGCACACGCAGCCGCCCCCACCCCCCCCCCCCCCCCCAAACTGACACAGCCTCCCTCCTACACACACAGCCCCCACCTCACACAAACAGCTAACACCCCCCACCCAGCCCCCCCCCCTCCCACACACAGCCTCCCATCACATATAGCCCCCCCCCACACAGCCCCCCGACACACACACAGTCCGCCACACACATCACCCCAGCCTCACACACAGCCCCCTCCTACATACACAGCCTTCCTCCCACACACACAGCCCCTCCCTTATACATACACACCCACATGCCCCACAAACACAGATCCCACACACACCAACCCCCTCCCCACACACAGCCCCTCCACACCACCCACAGCCCCTCCACACCACCCACAGCCCCAAACACACAGCACCCTCCAGACACACAGACCCCACCTCAGGCACACATGCACCCATCCCCTACCCCCACACACACAGCCCCTACCTCACACACACAACCCCTTCCCACACACAGCCGCCCCCCGAACCCATACACAGCCCCAAAAAACAGCACCCGCATCCCACACACACAGCACCCCCCAGACACACGGAACCCACCTCAGACACACACACACCCATCATTTACCCCCACATATACAGCCCCCTCACCCCACACACAGCCTCAAACACACAGCACACCCACCCACACACAACCCACACACACAGCCCCACTCACACACAGCTCCACCATCGGCGGCCGTGCCTTCAGCCACTACGCCCCGAAGCTCTGGAACTCCCTTCCTCACTCCCTTCGCCTCGTTCCGTCTCTTCCTAGTTTCAGGTCTCGGCTAAAGACCTTTCTGTTCAACCTTCGGTCACCTTTCTCCTTCTCCCCCTGGCTCAGGCCCAGGATCTGTTGTTCTGAAGCATCTGAGACGCTGTCTGGCATGAAAGGCGCTATATAATTTAAAGTTTTTGTTGTTTCTACAGCCTGTGATACACACACACAGAGTGAGAGAATGTGTATGAGAGAGACCTACAATCTGAGATACACTGAGAGAGGAGACATCTTCTGCCTGAGATATGTACAGAGAGAAAAGGTAAGAAGAGAGTGAGAGACATGTCTATAGCCTGTGATAAACTCGCAAAGAGAGACACCGACAGACACTCACAAGCCTCGCACACACAGACAGAGGGGTGGGTGGGGGGACACATACATACAGATGGAGAAGTAAGGAGGCACACATATCCACTCACAGTCCTCTCTGTCTTTCACACACACAGGCCTCAGTCTATGTTGATGAGAAATCACAGACACACAATTAGTCTGTGTCTCTCACACACTCACTGAGAGAAAGAGAGACAGAGAAAAAACAAACACATACACACTGAGACAGAGATACACATATAGAGATACTGAGATACACACATATTCTGTCTCTCTCTCTCTCGCTGACCACACTCTATGTGCGTCTCTGGTCCCGCTGTCCGGAAATCTATCCCAGATCCCCTACGCAACCCCAACTTAACAGCCCAACTCTGGACTGTCCTCTTTATCCCAGTGAACGTGCTTCACCAAAGCAATGGATTGTAATTATTATTCCCATTTCCTAACCCAGGAACATCACTGGGTGTTACACTGGTGACAAAAGTGGAATGAAATGAACAGAGAATTGTGCCTCCCATGTGAGTGTGATCTCGATACAAGGCTTTCTCCTGGTCTCCCAGATTCACGTTCACAATGAGCTGATTTCATAAGAGGAGACTGAAGGGGAGGTTAGTTAATTAAATGTATTTTGTGGGCGGTGGGAGGGCTCAGTGTTAGTAATTAATTAGCAATCAGACTTAGTGAGAGGGTTTGACAGAACAGGGCGCCACCCACACACACCCACAATGAAAGAGAAACTAGGTTTGGATCAGGAAGTGCTGAGAGTGAAAATGGCTTCTAACCTCCCGGTTGAGAGCTGGACTGGGGAGATAAAATGTCCCATTTGCCTGGATTTCTTCACTGATCCAGTGACCCTGGTATGTGGCCACAACTTCTGCCACTCCTGTATCACCGGGAGCTGGGATAAACAGCAGATAAACTCCTGTGCTGTTTGTCAGCAGGTTTTTCGAAAAAGGAAACTTGCGTTTAATTGGGCCTTGGTGAGTCTAGCAGAGAAATCTCCAAAACTCAGCCTGTCCTCGACAGAGATGGAAATTAAACGCAACTGTGAGAAACACCGTGAGGAACTCAAGCTGTTCTGTGAAACCGACAAGAAATTGCTGTGTGTAGTTTGCAGAGACTCGCGAGAACACAGAGATCACAGCTTCCTGCCCATTGACGAAGCTGCTGAAACCTACAAGGTAAGAATACCTCACGGTCTATTCACTCTAGAGTGCGATTCACTCTATTTCACTTCAGATTCTCAACGTCAAACCCTTTTGTTCTATGTGTTTATTCCAGGATCAAGTGAGATTCTCCTTAGCTTCTCTCACACAGAGGAAGGAAAATGCTGTAGAAGCTGAAGCGAACCAGAAAGAAAAGATTTCACAAGTTATGGTAAGTTGTGTAGGGGCTGATGTCTGTGTTACTGGTGTCTCCTTTACAGTGTGTGTACAATAATCATGTCTCAGTGTCTACCTTTACTGTGTGCACAGTGTGATGTCTGATATGTTACAGGAACAGGTGAGCAGTCTGCAGACCCATGTCACGTCTGAATTTGCTAAAATGCACCAGAGCCTGACTGACAGAGAGCAGCTGGTGATGGGAGATCTCACTCAGCGAGAGAAGGAGATTTTGCGGAAAATGGAGACAAATCTGTGGCAGATTCAGAAAAATTTACATTCTGTAACACAAGAAATCACAGAGTTACAGAAACAGTTGGGAAAAGACACGCTGTCCTTTCTGCAGGTAAATATATTAAATTATACTTGAGTTCAGGAACAGTTACACACGATTGTAGTGAGATTGTTAGACATGTCAGTGATTTATTATTCGTAATATTCCAGCATATGTTTGTGTTTGTAAGATGTGTTTGTAAGTAGTTCTCACTGTGTGTCATTCTCTATGACCATTTTATTGTTGATATCCGAATTCGGTTACATCTGCAGACAGTAATAAGCAAGTAAAGTCGCATAAAAAATTTAAATTGGTCATTTCAACCCACGGCTGTTTGTGGGGACGCTGCTCTGTGCAACTTGTTGCTGCGTTTCGACCATAAATATACAGTCAATTTAGTTTACAGTATATTCCGTGAAGCGCTTTGAGACGTCGTCAAGAAGATGTGAAAAGTACTATGTCAAACAAAAGGATTATTATTATTGTTAATACTAATGGTAGTAAGCTGTGTGATATGGAAATGTATTGTTGTCTGTCTGAGTTTACAGTGTAATGTCTCTGTTTCTGTGTTTGATTTAATTAGGAACAAATTGATCCGAAGAGAAGGTATGGAAGGTTTATTTACTAAATATCCCAGCATTTATTATAGAAAACAAACACAATGCGCAGGTTCACTTTGTATTGTGAATGTCTGTTATTACAGGAGCAGTAACTTGGATTTTAAGCTGTCAGTGTGTGAGATTGATCTGCCTGAGCGAGAGATCAGAGACAGCATCGACCCAGGTAAATGTCTCTCAATTCTCAACATGAACACACAGCCCCCACCATAGCCCAGCACACACAGCCCCCAGCACACACACAGACGCCAACAAAGCCCAGCTCACTCCCAGCAGATACACAGCCCCCAGCATAGCCCAGCACACTCTCAGCCCTCATCAGAGCCGAGCACACACACATATGGCTAAGTTGTGCGTGGTTTCGGAAAGTTTTAAGGACTGGTTGGGTAGGTTGCAGAGGTGTGATCAATGGGTAAGAAGATATCAATATGAGCCGACGAGTATGGCTTGTGTCTTGTTTACATTTAACTGCAGGGAATTTTCCCTCATCCAGCCCATGATGTCCGACAGACAAGGTGACGAAACATCAGGGGACTCGAAGTTGTAATTGGATATGGAAAAGTAAAGTTGGGTGTCATCCGCATACATGTGGAAGTTAATCCCATGTCTATGGATAACATCACCAGTAGGGAGAGTGTAGTTGAGGAAGAAAAGGGGGCCAAAGGTGGATCCGTGGGGTTCTCCGCAAGTGACTGAGTGGAAACGGGAAGGTAAATATTTAGCATTAATGTAGTGCTGGCTGTTTGTGAAGTAAAGACTCCAATCAAAGGAGTCCCACTGATTATGGAAGCCAGGCGTTGGAGAGGAATTTGATTGTCTGTTTTCCATGTACAGCTGACATCCATCTCTAGTTTTGCACTACTCTGCCTCTACCGTTTGGAAGTCTATTCCACAATCAGTTCACCTCGCTCCCTCAAAATGTGGGATGACAGAGCTATATAGATTGCGGGTGCTGCCTGGGGCTCTCAATGCTTTGAGGTGGTGTTTACAGTCTCCTGTGTCGCTGGTATTTTGTTCCTCACCGTGTTTTACAGTCATAAGTACATTGGTTTTTACATGTTCCCCTTTCCAGCCCAACGCGAGCAAATGGATCAGTTGGAGAGATTGAGGGAGCAATCTCAGGTTCTCCAACAACTGGTTGAGGAGAAGCGATTGGGAGACGAAAGGATCCATCAACTGGAAGTGTCTGTGGAAGAATCGAGGCAGAAGTTAATGGAGGAGAAGGAAGCCAGGGCTCGTAAGGTACAGGAGCAGCAAAGTTCACTGAGACAGGAGATCCAGGAAACACCAGAAGGTATGAAGTCCCAGATTAGCGTGAAGGCTGTTGTGGCTATGAGGGTTGTAGGGAAGGTGAGTGCTGTTGAAAGATTTGGGGGTGTCTTGTGGCTCAGCGGTTTGAGATCTCGTCTTACAACAACAACAATAATTTACATTTGTAGAGCGCCTTTCACGTCGGGAGGACGTCCCAAGGCGCTGCACAGGAGGCGTGTGACCCGAGCTGGGAGGGGAGTGTTTGGGAAGGGGTGAAACACGAAGGGGAGGTAAAAGAGTTCGGGGTGGAACAAAAGGCACGATCGAAGAGGAAAGTCTTCAAACCGGCCTTGAAAGAGGAAAGGGAAGAGACGAAACGGAGGGATTGAGAGATGGCATTGCATAGGGTGGGAGCGGAGAAACTGAAGGCCCGGCCTCCGATGGTGGGGCGGTTCGGGCGGGGGGCTTGGAGCAGGCCAAGTCCTGTTGAACGGAGGGTCCGGGTGGGCGTGTAGGGGGAGAGTAGATCGGTTAAGTAGGATGGGGCAAGGCCGTGTAAGGCCTTGTAGGTGAGGACGAGGATCTTAAACTCGATCCTCTGGAGGATGGGGAGCCAGTGGAGACTGGCGAGGGTGGGGGTTATGTGGTCGCGGAGATCTGGGTTCAATTCCAGACAGGGAGAAATCTTTGGAAAATAATTTCTAAAAAAAAAACGCTCATCCACGACTGTTTGTAGGATATTGCTGTGCGAAATTTGCTGCCGAGTTGTTCTAACTTATGTTAGCCATGACCACAAAGCTTGCGCGCTGAATCCATTCTGCTAATCACTCCTTCCTGGTCTCTGTGTACGCATTTCCGCCCCGACCCGAGCCTCGCCCTCAAATCTAGATGTCTTTCCTCCCACAGCCTCTATCCGCTTCTCTCACTCTGCCCTACTCTCCCATCATCTCCCGCATTCTCTCTCCCCTGGACGCCATCAACACTGCCATCTGCTCCAGCCTGGGAATCCTCCGTCGGGCCCATCATGACTCAAGGCGCTGGGAGTCCCAGAGCAGCTCACCCCAACTGCCCCAACATTCACACGCTCCGCACAAACTGCCGGCTTAAGGCAATCCTAACTGCCCCCTCCATCATAGGTAGCCTCCCCATCTCTCCACCCTCCTCACACTCCATCTCTTCTGTACACTCTCAAATCCTCTCTGCACCACTTTCCCTCCATCACCTCCCAACCTGCAAACCAGCCCGCATTTCCCTTGAAAATGTTCGTTCCCTCTCCAGCAAAGCCCTCATTAACCATGACCTCATCGTTGATGATCACATTGGTATTCTTGGGCTTACGCGGGGTTTCACTGAGTTCTTCCAGTTTATCCCGTGTGGTATCATAAGCCAGTTCTCGTTTAACTTCAAGAAACAATTCTTCGTCTGTTTCCATCGATCAAACTATTCCCGACCTTTCTCTTTCAGAATTGATTCAGTCTCTGAGCAACAAACTTCCCCCGAATAGAATCAAAGCTGTGCGGAAACGTAACTTCAGTGGAATCACATTGAACCCTCCGACCTGTGCTCTGCTGGTTAAGGTGTTACATCCCCGTGTCACCATAAAGAAGCTCGATCTCACCAACTGTAACATCGGAGCTGAAGGGATCCAGTGCCTGGTGCCTGCACTGCACAAGTGCCGAGATCTCTGGTTTGTTATTATTGATGGTCACAGTCAGAAACCTGGGGGAGATAAGACAGTCTGTGTGGGGTGTGTGAGCTGCTGTGACAAAGGAATGGCTGGTGACTGGTCTCAGTGAGTGGGGGGATCCCCAAAGGTGCGGTCGAAGAGAAAGATCTTTAGCTGAGACCCAAACCTGGGAAGAGAGGGGAGGTGGCGCGGGGAGTGAGGAAGGGATTTCTAGATCGCTAGGTTTCTAGTAGAAATCAAAAGACTGATAGAAAAGCTGAGTGTGAGCAAGAGGCACAGAGACTAAGTGTGTGAAAGAAATGGAGCGACTGAGTGAGCCTGGATGAATGAGAGAGGGGCTCAGATAGACTGGGAGATACTGGAGAGAGCAAACGGGAGAGAGACTGAGATACAGAGACGAGACGACAGAGACGGCTGAAGAGAGAGACGGAATGAGTTAGTGAAAGGCAGTGAGGGAGAGAATGAGAGAGAGATTGTGGGAGTGACTGCGAGAGAGTGCGACAAATAAACACAGATAGCGAGAGAAGTGTAGAGAATGAGAGATGTTGGGAGAGACAGGAAATTTGAGTGTGTGTGCAAGTGTGCGAGAGACTCAGTATGATAGAAGGAGATTTTGCGAGTCTGAGAGAAACATAGAGAGAGAGTGTAAACACATTGAGAGAGCGTGTGGGAAGGAGTGAGTGAGTGGGTGGGTGGGTGGGTGGGTGAGGGAGGGAGGGAGGGGACAGTTTGGAGTGGTACAGAAGGCACGGTCAAAGCGAAAGGTCTTGAGGGCAGCCTTAAAGGAGAAAAGGGAGGAAACAAGCAGAGCGGATTGAGGAATAAAGTTCCACAGTGTGAGGGGCAGAGAGGCTGAAAGCCCGGCCGCCGATGGTTGGCGTGGGGAAGGCCAGAGCCCGCTGAATGGAGGGTATGGGCAGGGTGACACAGAGAGAGCAGGTCGGAGAGATAGGCGGGGGCAAGGCCGTGAATGGCCTTGAAGGTGAGGATGGATGAGGATCTTGATTTCGACAAACTTGCTCTCGTGAAAACAGGGTCGGATCCAATAAAACCAACACAGTCAGAAAACGTTCAGCAGACTCAGATTATTGACAAGGTATCGCGAGGCGGAGTTCTGAGTAAGCGGGATTTGATCAATGGCACCGAAGGGGAGACGGGTGAGGAGGGCAATGGAATAGTCCGAGGGCATTGGCATAGGTAATGAGGGGTGACAAACGCATGGACCCGGGTTTCGGCAGCTTTTGTGGTGAGATATTGGCGGAGAAGGGCGATGCGTCGGAGTTGGATGAAAGCGATGCTGGTGAGGGACCGGACGTGGGGGAGGAAGGACAACTGGGACCAAACTCCACTGCCCCATTACCCCAGTTGTGGAGCTCCTGTGGTTCAGTGGTTAGAGCACTTGTCTTGCAACCTGGGGAGACTCAAGCTGGGGAGTTATGTGTTCGAATCCAGGCAGGTCAGGGCGAAACCTTGGGCAAGTTTCCTTACTCCACACGCCTAATAATAATCCCTCCAAAAAGAAACACAATAATAAAATTGGTCATTTCAATCCACAACTGTTTGTGGGACACTGCTGTGCGCAATTGGCTGCCGCAATTCGCCCACAAATATATACAGTCAATTCACTTTACAGTATATTCTGTGAAGCGCTTTGAGATGTCGATAAGATGTGAAAAGCGCAATATCAAATGCAAGGATTATAGTTGTTGCCAGACTGCACTGGCTCCCTGTCTCGGAGAGGCTCACCGTCAAGTTCCTCATACATGTATTTAAATCTCTCCACTCTCTGCAACCCCTGTATCTAGACGTCCCAAAGCGCTTCACAGAATATACTTTAAAGTGAATTGACTATATGTTTGTTTATACCGTATTATTATTCGTGGCTGAAACCCGACAAGCAATTCCGCACAGCAGCGTCCCCACGAACAGTCAACAGTGGGTTAAAATGACTAGTTTTTTGGGGCGAGGTATTATTATTAGCCATATGTGTGGAGTAAGGATTCGTGTTTCTCCTTGACCTGAATGGATTCGAACACAGGTCTCACGCTTGAAACGCGACTGATCGAACCAGTGACCTACAGGATTCCAAACTGTGGGAAATAAAGAAAGCGGCACAGACCTGGAGAGGGTAACTCAGCTGGGGAAAGAGAGAGAGGGTTGACAGACTGAGAGTGAATGGTTGTGAAAGAGAGAGACAGTGAGAGACAGATATCTCTCTCTCTAACACTCTAATCCAGTCCCTGTAAAGCTCTGATACATGACCTGCTGTGACTATAATATAAATGTCAGTGTTTGTTTGAATCAACAAGGACTTAGTAACGATGTGTGTGTGTGTACGTTCAGTTGTCTGGCCCTGGCCCCAGCTCCTGTATATAGATGTCAATGTGTATTGTATTGTTACACTATATTCACTGTGTCTCTGTCTCTGTGTCCAGGCAGGGGGGCAATAATCTGGGAGATTCTGGAGTGAAGTCACTGTGTGAGGCTCTGAGGAACCCGGAGTGCAAAATACAGTCACTGTGGTAAGTAACAGACTGTGTGAGAATATAATATCCCGAGTGTGAATTCCCCCGATATCTCAGTGTGTTATTGACACTGGCTGATCAGTTGGTATCAGCTGAATATTGTGTCAAGAATCAGTGTGACAGTGTGAGGCCATCAGCCAAATCAGTGGTCACACACTGAACATAGATTAGCAAGGAATCTGCTCCCTCCCTACCTCCCTCCCTCCATCACACCCTCCCTCCCTCTTTCCTTTCCTCACCCCCCTCCTTCCCTCTCTCCCGCTGATCACTCCCTACCTTCCTCCCTCCTTCTCTCTCCAATAACTTTCTCCTCCCCATCTCAGTGATCACACAATGAAAATGGATTAGGAAGGAAACTGTACTATGGGTTGGAAACAGCAGCTGTGGTGACCTGTGGACATCAGCAGTTCCTACTGCATCTGCCTGCCTCCCTACCTCCAAACATCCCTCTCTTGCTCTCTCTATTTCCCTCCTGTCCTCCCTCCCTCCCTCCCTCCCTCCCTCCCTCCCTCCCTCCCTCCCTCACTCACTCACTCACTCACTCACTCACTCACTCACTCACTCACTCACTCCTTACCACCCTCCCATAGCTCGCTCCTTCTCTCCCCAGCACTTCCCCTATTCTGCTCACCCCAGCTACCTTTCTCGCTCGCTTATTCTCTCCCTAGCCCCTCGCTAACCCGTCCCTGCCCGCCTGCCTGCCTCCCTCCACCATTCCATCAATACTGCCCTCGCTCTCTCCAGTGCTCCCTCCCCAGCTCACTCCCCCACGCACTACCCACCATGTTATCTCTCCCTACCCCAAGGTCTCTCCCTCCCAGTCTCTTTCCCACTTCAACCCTCTCCCTCATTTTGTCTATATCTCACTCCCTGCGTCACTCACGACCATTCTCTCCCTCCAGCTCTCCTCCAGCGCCCTCCCCCTTCCTTCCTGAGCTCCCACACTCCCCAAGTTCCCACCCTCACTTTTATCACTCCCTCATTCTCGTCAAACTCAATCCCTCCATCCTACTAGCCAGCTCCCTCCGCCCCTTCATCTCCCTGCAATCTGCTCCTTCTCTCCCCCAGCTCACTCTACCCCACACACTCTATCATTCCCTCCCTAACTCCCTCCCTCCCACCCTTACTCTCACTCTCCCCCAGCTCCCTCCATAATGCATCTCCCTGACGCACCCTAGCTCGCTCCACCTATCATTCCCTCAAACCCTTCTTCTCTCTCTCCAGTTCTCCCTCCCCCAGCTCACCCACTCCCTCACTCTCCATTTCTCACTGCCCTCAGATCTCTCTCTCCCACACTCTTTCCCACTTCATTCCTCCAGCTGCCTCCCTCATTTCTTCCACATCTCACGCCTTGACTCACTCACGACCATTCTCTCCCTCCATCTCTCTCTCCCAAAGCTACCTCCCACCTCCTACCTCAGCTCCATCCCAACCCAAGCTCCCTCCAATACACTATCACTCCATCCCGTTCCTCCAGCTGAATCCCTCCCGTCTCCCACCCAGCTCCCTCCCTCCCTCACATTCTATCATTCCCTCCCTCCCTCCCTCCATTCGTCCCTCCCTCCATCCATCCCTCCCTCCACCATTCACTCACTCACTCACTCACTCACTCACTCACTCACTCACTCACTCACTCACTCACTCACTCACTCACTCACTCACTCACTCACTCTCACCCCCAGCTCCCTCCCTCCCTCCCTCTATCCCCCCCTCCCTCCATCCATCCCTCCCTCCCTTCCTCCCTTACTCTCACTCACCCTCAGCTCCCTCCATAACCCATCTCCTTCCCTCTCCCCCTTCAACGCTCCCTAGCTCGCTCCATCCATCATTCCCTCAATCCCTTCTTAACTCTCTCCAGTTCTCCCTCCCCCAGCTCACTCACTCCCTAACTCTCTCACTCTCCATTTCTCCCTGCCCTTAGATCTCTCTCTCCCACTCTCTTTCCCACTTCATCCCTCCAGCTGCCTCCCTCTTTTCTTCCCCATCTCACGCCGTGCCTCATTCACGACCATTCTCTCCCTGCATCTCTCCCACAGCTACCTCCCCCCTCCTTCCTCAGCTCCATCCCTACCCAAGCTCCCTCCCACACACTATCAATCCATCCCATTCCTCCAGCTGAATCCTTCCCTTCTCACACCCAGCTCCCTCCCTCCCTCATGCTCTATCATTCTCTACCTTTCTCTCTCCCTCTCACCCCCAGCTCCCTCCCTCCCTCCCTCCCTCCCTTTCTCCCACCCTCCCTCCCTCCCTCCCTCCCCCTCCCTCCCTCCCCCTCTCCCTCCCTTCCTCCCTCCCTCCCTCCCTCCCATTCTGTGGCACATCCCTCCCCAGCTAACTCGTTCCCTTTTCCTCACTCATTTCCTCCTTCCCTTCCTCCCTCACTCTATCCCTTCCTCCCTCTCGCCCTCATTCTCACTCTCACCCAGCTCCATCCCTCGCTAACTCCCTCTCTCGCTTCAACACTCCCGAGCTTGCTCCCTCCAAAAGTTCCCTCCCACAGTTCCTTTTCAACCACGCTCCCTCCTACACTCCCACTCTCTCCCAGCTCACTTGCTCATTCCCTCCACTAGCTCCCTGCCTCTCTCACTCCCCTGCTCCCTCCACATCTCACTGCCTCCCCCATCTCCCTCACTCCCTCCCTCCCCAGTTCTCTCCCACTCTCCACTCCCCAGCTGACTCAGTCCATCCCTAGTTCACTCCCTTCTCCAGCTCTCTGCTTCCCTTTCCCCCTCACTCTCCACCAGCTTCCTCCCTCACTCTCCCCCTTCCCCCCTAACCCGACTTGCTCCTCACTCTGTCACTCCACAGCTACCTCCCTCCCCGGCCCCCTTGATATCCAACCTCTCTCCCTTCCTAGCTCTCTCCACTCCCTCCCTCCGAAAGCTCCCTCTGTCCCTAACTCATCTCGATCCACCTCCGTCAATTCTCTCTTCCTCCCTCCCCAGCGCGCTAACGCCCACAGCTCCTTCCCTATTGCATCTCGCTTTCTCTCTCCTATTCCCTCCCTCCATGCGTCGCTCCCTGCCTCCCATTCTCTCCATCCATCCCTTTCTCACTCCGTTCCTCTCTCTCATTTCCCCAGCTCCCACTTTCTTCCCCTTCCTCCCTCCATATCTCCCTCACCCAGCACATACCGCTCTCCACATTTCCCTCCCTCCCTCCCTCCCTCCCTTTCTCTTCCTCCATCCCATTCCATCACCCCCTGCACTACCATTCTCCTGCTCTCGCCCTCCCTCTCCCAGCTGCCTCCCTCCCCGCTCGCCATCGGTCTCCTCTCTCTCACCCCCCCAACCCTCCATTACAGTCTGAGACACTGTCTGCCCAGTGCTTTGTGACATAGCGCTTCACAGAATATAGTGTAAAGTGGATTGACTGTGTGTGTTTTATGGGCTCAATGTGGCTTAGTTTTAGGTACAGCAATGACCCAAAAGCATCCATGGAGTGAGTGACCAATTTTACTTCGGGGATTTGTGGACCACCACACACGGAGAAACTCTCTTCTCTAATGGTTCTATGGGATCGTTAACGTCCACCTACATCCAATGCATTGAAATGTCAATTTAGACTTGTGATTCGAAGTCCCAAAGTAAAGTTTGAACCCACAAGCTTGTGAATCGGAGGTGAGAGTTCTACCACAGCGTCAGGCTGACATGGAGTTTGCTAAATTATCACGTGTTTCACTCGAGCATTTGTCTTGAAGTGATTTGCTGCCATAGCTCTGAATGTAACAGAAAACAGAGGTCATGACTACATGAGCTTCTAGGTTAATATATAATAATCTTGGTATTTCCTATAGTGAATTTGCATGTTATTGAATAGTTTCAAAGGGCTTCACTTTTTTTTTCTGTGAAGTGAGGTGACTGTATTGGTAGGCAAACACGGATGATTTAGTGCTTGATCCGCTGACGCTGTTTAATACCAATAATAAACACGGTATTTAAGAATAATAACCCATTCCGAATTTAATATTAATACACGCAGTGCTTAACATCAATAATAAACAAATAATTGCCTGAAATGGTGGTGGAAGCCAATTCGATATCAACGTTCCAGAGCTAAGTGGATCACTATTTGGGGAGGACAGGTTTGCAGGACTAGGGGGAGAGAGCAAGTGAGATGGGATTGATCTGGATAGCCTGTATAAAAAGGGGCAGAAGGACAAGCCTGGTAACTACAGACCAGTCAGTCTAACGTCGGTAGTGGGCAAACTTCTAGAGTCCATAATCAGGGACAAGGTAGATCTTCACTTAGAAAGATATAGGCTAATAAAGGACAGTCAACATGGATTTGTTAAAGGCAAATCTTGCCTTACAAATCTGATAGAATTTTTTGATGAGGTAACGGAATGGGTGGATAATGGTAGCGCAGTTGATGTAGTTTACATGGACTTTCAAAAGGCATTTGACAAAGTGCCACATGAGAGACTTATTAGGAAATTAAAGGCCCATGGCGTAAAAGGGACAGTGGCAGCGTGGATCCACAACTGGCTGCGAGACAGAAAGCAGAGAGTTGTAGTGAGTGGCTGTTTTTCAGACTGGAGGGAAGTGAGCAGAGGTGTGCCATAGGGATCAGTTTTGGGACCATTGCTGTTTGTAATCTACATCAATGATCTGGACTTGGGTGTACGGAGTACAGTTTCCAATTTTGCGGATGACACTAAGTTAGGGAGAATAGTAAATAGTGAGGAGGATAGTACCCATCTGCAAGAGGATATAGACAAATTGGTAAAGTGGGCAGACACATGGCAGATGAAGTTTAATGCAGAGAAGTGTGAGGTGATGCATTTTGGGAGAATAAATTAAGGGAGGCAATATAGGCTAGATAGTAAAATTTAAATGGTGTGAAGGAACAGAGAGACCTGGGGATTTGTGTTAGTAACTCGTTGAAGGTGGCAGGACAGGTAGACAAGGCTGTTAAGAAGGCATATGGGATACTAGGCTTTATAAATAGGGGTATAGAGTACAAAAGTCAGGAAGTGCTGACTAACCTCTATAAGACTTTGGTGAGGCCTCAGCTGGAATACTGTGTTCAATTCTGGTCACCACATTACAGAAAGGATGTGAAGACATTGGAAAGGGTACAAAGAAGATTTACTAGGATGGTGCCAGGATTGAGGGACTTCAGCTATGAGGAGAGGCTAGATAGGCTAGGGTTATTCTCTCTGGAGCAGAGAAGATTGAGGGGAGACCTGATAGAGGTTTATAAGATCATGAGGGGATTCGACAGGGCAAATAGAGAAAAACGATTTCCACTCTTGGGCGAATCTGTGACTCGTGGTCACAGATTTAAAATAGTTTCAAGGCGAAGTAGAGGGGAGCTGAGGAGAATGTTTTTCACTCAGTGAGTTGTTCGAATCTGGAATGCATTGCCTGAAAAGGTGGTGGTGGCTGATTCGATAACAACTTTTAAAAGGGAATTAGATCTTTATTTAGGGAGAACAGGTCTATTAGGCTATGGGGAGCGGGCAGGGCAGTGGGATTGAATCGCTCTTTTCAAAGAGCCGGCACAGACTAGATGGGCCGAATGGCCTCCTTTTGTGCCGTAAAATTCTATGAATCTATTTAAAAGGACCGGCACAGACAAGATAGGCTGAATGGCATCCTTCTGTGCTGTGAATACTATGATTCTAAACAAACAACAAGTTAAATTTATATATCGCCCTGCATGCCGGACGGCATCTCCCTCCCATTGCCTTCTCCTTCTTTCTCTCTCTCCTTCCACCAGATCCCTCCCTCCACGCAGCACCCTTCCTCTCTCACTCGCTTCATCACTCCCTCTCTCCCCCAGCTCCCTCCCTCCCCATCAAACCCGCCATTGGTTTCCTTCCCCCCCACGCCCCTCCACAACTCCCATCACAGTCTGAGACACTGTCTGTCCAATGCCTTGGGACGTCCTCCCCACATGTCATATTGTTGTTGTTGTTGATCCCTGTCATGTCTCTGTGTCTCTGATCTCCAGGCTGTACAGGAACAGTCTGACCGATGGCTGCACTGATGATCTGGTCTCCGCTCTCAGTACAAGCCGCTCACTGAGGGAGCTGCACCTGGTGTCTAACTCCTTCACAGACGCCTCTGTCCCCGCTCTCCGCCGCCTCACACTGACCTGCACCAGCCTGGAGAGGATCTGGTGAGTGTTTAATGTGATAAACACACAGAGAACGGGGCTGGGTATCGGGATGGAGACAGTTTGAGGGGATTTATTGATGGATTAACCTGAGAGTGAAGTTTCCAGTTTATATTGTGATCAGATGGTTATTTGCTGTTTAATGTGTTTCAGGCTGGGGGGGAATCAGTTCAGTTCAGACGGAGAGAAACAGCTGAGGTCACTGGGGGAATCCAGAGCTGGGCTGACAGTGAGTGTGTGATAGTGACTGAGGCAGTGACTGTCCACACAGTGTGTGATATGTAATACATTGTGTACACTGTAGTGACTGGTTATTAAAGGTGTCATTCCTGGTCCCTCTCCCATCAGCCTGTCCACTGTGTGTGTGATTGTGAGAGAGAGAGAGAGAAGCACCAAACACACAGTCACTACACGGTAGCCTCCCCGGAAACACACAGTCACTACACTTCAAGGGGGTTAAACACGCCAAAGTCCGGGATTATTATTATTATTATTGTTCCCGCGGCCTCTTTACCTCAGACACGATTTGGCGCCCAAGCCGAAGCCGCAAATGCGTGGGAAAGGTCAGGAAAGCCGTTGGCTGCGCGCGCAGCCCCAAACCGCCGCCCCGCCCCCACCCCCGCCGCGCGCCTTTTGGCGCCTTTTTTGCATTTAAAAAAAAACTCCCGGTACAAACAGCGCGGTGCGGGGGGCGGCTCAGCGAAGGAGGAGACGCAAGGGTACGGATCAGCACACAATGCTCCTTGTGTACAGGCGGGTCACGTGGGTGGTGTGGGGGCTGGTGTGTATACAGGTGGGTCACGTGGGCGGTGTGGGGGCTGGTGAGTGGACAGGCAGCCAGGTGGCGTTTCATTACCTGCTGGAAAGTCATCTTTTTATACAGACAGACGCCGGACTGGCGGGTCACGTGGGGGGAGAGGGAACTACTGGATCACGTGGCGGCAGAGAAAGGAGGCTGACTTGTCACGAGTTAGGGGGAGAAGGGGCGGAGTCAGGGCAATGGGGATGGGGGGGGGGGGGAACACCTGTAGGATGAGTGGGAGTCCCAAATATATTTTCATATTCACTCTGACACATACATATATTTCATTTACCTTTCTTACTCATTCGGAAAATGACGGTTTGGAATGGTTTCCATTAAAACAAACTGCAGCCTTGACACCCGTACACATCCTCCTGACATGAAAGGCAGGATACAAATGTCATTTGTTATTGTTGAGACAATAACCACTTGCACTTGTATAGCGTCCTCCACGCAGCAGCTCAGGGCTTGAAACATGACCAGTGTGAGAGAGACGTGTGAAAGAGACGTTGAGGCAGCAGGCACTGGTTCATTGCAGTCTGTAAGGTAGAGACGGATCTCCCAGCCCAGGCCGGACTTCACAAGGTTACATTACATCTCATGTCAGGCTGGCAGCAGTCGCTGCTGATTGTGTGAGCCAGGCAGTGATCAGCGTTGGCCTCTGTGGCTGGTGGAGCAGAATGCCGACTGATGGATGGGCAAACTCGGCCACATGCTGGGCCATCACTCCCCTCGACAAGAGAGAAATAGAGAATGTAGAAAATGGACAGGTTCCTTCTGTTCCAGGGCTCAGAGGAAGCTGCGGACTCCATCCATTATTCCTGGATTGTAGTTACACAAGAAAAGCAGCTCCTGTTTCCCCTCCTCTGTGTGAGCTGTGGGAACGTGGAAAGGCAGTCAGAGAATTAGTCTGTGAGGAGGCGGAATGAATCCCAACAATCCCAGCTCTCTGCACTACACAGTAGTATTACACAAGGCTTCTCTGATTCTGGTTTTCAAAGTTCAGAGAGACTTTGCATCAAGTAAATGGGGGGAAAGTACTGACTGGTGTCAAAAGAACCAGAGAGAAGGCGCAAATAGCTTTGCCCCCAAACACACACTAATCCCTCCCTCCATACCTTTCTCATGCTGGATCCACTTGCGTTCCACATAGTACTGATAGCAGCTTTCAAACTCCTTCTCACTGTAATTCCCAACTTCGATTGGAACAAAAGGGTCCAATGTGTCAAAGCCTTCTTGCAGAGGTTAGGAGTGTGATGGGGGGAGAGAAATGAGAGAGATAGAGGTGAACAGTGCCAGTCATGAGCAGAATATGCAACAGAAACAAAATACACGCGCACAGTGTGTTTCATGTCCGGAGGCGGTCTCAAGACGCTGAAGTCAGGTTATAGTCCCAAACCGGATGGCAGGGAGTGTGACTGAAGTCAGAGTCAAAGAGGAGGGTCTTGAGATGTGTTTTGAAGGAGGTGAGGCACATGAACTATGGGATGCAGGGAGCAAGGCGGAGGGATTGTGAGATGGAGGGAACGAGGCAGAAGAACTGTGGTATGGAGGTGGCGAGGCAGAGGGTCTCCAGGAAGGAGTTTCAAAGTGTAGGGTGCAGGGATGGAACTGTGATAAGCGATGAAGAACAGGGACATGATGAGATGTAGCCCAGTGACTGGCTCCATGGCATTACCGATTAACGATGCGTGAAAGCGACTGGATTTGCAACAACAAACCTTAGGCCTCCCTCTGTGAGTGAGTAGCTGGGCTCTCAGGGAGGTTTGGGAGGAGCTTCAGTCAATCCGGGCACAGAATGCTCACCTTTCTAAGCAGATGGTGGGGTAGATGAGACAAGTGGGAGGAACCCAATGCCCCAGTCTTGGTCAGTGTCATCACCACAGCTCCAGCACACTGCAGCAGGTAACACACGGGTTAGAATAGAATAATAAGTCTTACATTTGACGCACCACCTAATCACTTTCAAACGTCTCAAAGCGCTTCACAGGATACACTGTAAAGTGACTTGCCTGTATATGTTATGGGCAGACACACAGTGCGCCAAAATGATGTGGACACATGCATAACTACACGCGTACATACACACCACACACTCACGTACACACAGAGCATTGGTGCCGGGAGTGTGTGGTGCTTTAGGGAGAGGCTACTCTCTCAGATTCTCACCCAGTCATTGTTCATCAGCTTCTTCAAATTGTGCATCAGAATCAGCTCGTGTGGAAACATCTGTGAAAAGAGAGTGTCCTGAAACTAGGGAAGGAGGGGTAAGGCCATCAGATAGTGTTCAGAGGTTCAGGATGGAGTGGCTGCCACTGATGCTGGAATTTAGGGCACGAGGGACAAGTCAGATGACTGTAGGTAGTGGGTTGGGTGAGTAAGCAGGTCAAAGAGGTGGCGAGATGCCAGGGCATGAAAATATTTCAAAATGAGGGAGATGATCTTGAAATTGATCCGTTTGATGACAGAGTTTAGTGTGTGATAGGGACGCAGGGGAGCCTGGCGAGGGCTGGAGTGATGGAGCGGGAGAGAGTTCAATGTGTGATATGGAGCCAGGGGAGCCTGGCGAGGGCTGGAACAAGAATGGGAATCAGGAATGTGAGGCAATACCTGGCTCCTATCCTCCTTCTTCATGGTGGTGGGTCCCCAGAGGGCATTGGCCCCGTCGATGGCCACCAGCAGGCGGTAGGTGTCTGGCGAGCTCTGTCCCTTCAGCTCCTTAAACAGGACTCCGACTGCATCACTCGCACTCTTTACCATCGTCAGTCACTGCAGCGAAAATTCAGCTCAACACACACAGACACACAAACAATAACTCACTCATCTCACCCTCCTGGCACCAGTGAAGGCATCTACGAATGCACTTGATCTGACGCTTAAAACATGAAAACATCTCAAAGTGCTTTCAAGGGAATTGCTGTCATCAGGGGGACTTTTCTTTTCTAATAAGCAAATGCAACAAAAAGCTGCGAAGTGAATGAGCAATTTATTTAGGGAATTGTCAGTCAGGACACAGGGAGAGAGAGAGAGAAACATCCTTCTCTTTACCGATAGCACCATGGGAGATCATTTAACTTCTGACAGGGAGCGAGGCTTAACATATCAACCAAAGAACAGAGCCTCCCCCAATAAGGCTCTCTCTCCCACCAGCATCAGCCTAGGGTATGAGCTCAGAATACCCAGCGTTGACCTCAGAGGCCAGAGCTTAAGTGACTGAGCCAAGCAACAGCAAAATTACATTTGTAGAGCGCCTTTCATGTTGGTAGGACGTTCCAAGGCTCTGGACAGTCAGGGGTCACGACTTGAGCATGGGGTGGGGGGAGGGCGGGGGAAGACATAAGGAGACCTTTTTCTAGCCCAACCCACCTTGTACCCCTAGCGGTTCTGATGATTCAGTGTGAAACCCCTCACCCTGTTACCTGTTCCATCACTTCACCGAGCGGCCTCCCCTCCTCCGTTGCCTCCTGCTTGCTCCAGATGTACCTTTGCCGTGTTTTCATCTGTTCAGATAAAACTTGAATTAGGTGTTGCTTCAGTTGCTTCAACGTGATGTTCAATCGTGGAGAGGTTTTGATTCCCTGTTAATTTAGAAGTTGTTGTAAAACGACAAGAATGGATACGAAGGACGTTCCACAAATCCAGAGTCCTGAAACAGGCCTAAAAGGAGTCAAGGGACTGTGGGCTGGAGGTCTGACACGTAGAGTCATGGCGACTGGACAAAAACAACTATTTTGTTATTACCTCCTTTAAGAAGCGCTCGTTTGTAATCTTGAAATTCCTGAGCCAGACGGAGGCCTCAATGGGCTGGTGTCAAACCGAGCTGGATTGTAGGAGGACTGGAGCAGTTCTTTTACGGCTTTTCACCCATATGTAAGCTGTCACATGGGGAAAAACACAAGATAATTATTATTACTCAGCCTCACCCTTGTTTTCAAATCCCTCCACTCCTCTGCAACCCTCTACCTCTCTGACCTCCTCTCTCCTTAAACCAGCTCCAGTTGATTTCGCTCCACTGGGTCTGGCCTCCTCCATGTCCCTCCCGAATCCTCTGCTCCACTCTCAGCGGCGTGCCTTCAGACACTATGCCCCGAGGCTCTGGAATTCCCTTGCTCACCACGTTCGCTTTCCCCCTCTTTTCTCAGCTTCAGGTCCCAGCTGAACACCTTTCTCTTCGACCGCGCCTTTGGTCACCTTTCTACCCCTGCCCCTGGCTCGGTCCTGGGATCCACTATTGTGAAGTGCTCTGAGACGCCGTCCAGCATAGAGCGCGCTGTATAAATCAAAGTTGTTGTGGCTGTTGCTCAGCTACACACACAGTAGCAATCTCATGAGTCCCCCATCAATCCATATCGATGGTTTTAGCTGGTGTAGAGTTATAGAGTTTAGACATACAGCCAGCAAATCTCATCAACTTGGGAAAACGATGGAGCCAAGGTCAACATCCGTGTCTAACATTGCTATTGGTGCCACCAGAGACACACAGTAACACACATAGCTTTAAAGCACCAGTGGGTGGCCATGTACAGCAACATGCACCCATTCTCAATCATGTCCTGAAACACCTAGAGTAATCACTACCCTCGCGCCCACCAGCCCAAACCCTCTCCCCATTGCTGCCATCCTCTGGACAACTGCACAAATCCAATCCAATAACATTGGCTGCAACTCACCATCTGGGACATGGAGAATAAGCCAGTCCTGCTTGGAACAGTAATGAACAGGGTTGCAGAGTGTGAGTGCTTTCCCACAGCCTCTCTCACCATCTGAAAGCCGAGAGGTCAAGGAAACGACCTGGGAGATTGAGCCACATTGATGGATTCCACCTTACACAGCGTTCCAGCGGGTTTGTTTCTTGAGGGATTATTATCAGACGTGTGGAGTAAGGAAACGCTTTGCCGGGAATCGCATGCAGTTTGGAAGTGAAAAGGATACAGATAAGGTAGTGGATGGCAGGGTACGAAAAATTGTTCGCTTTCAAACAACTGATGAGCTCCAGTGCTGGCTGCCTGACCATCAAACATGCCTCTCCAAACGTCCTCCTCTGCAACACAACAGACAGAATCACATACCTCCTTCACTCCTGTCTGAAGCAGAGAGAGGCAAGCACACACTGAGACATAGAAGGCACTTGATATCAGATACACTGTAAACCATTATTGTGAAATAGGGAGACACACACACACACAGGAGTGAGAGACAGAGAAAGGTGTGTATGGTAAAACAGAGAAGCGTTTACACAGCGAGAGACAAGAGAGGATAGTCACAGAGAGACAGATAGGATACACACAGCATCAGATACCTGCCTCACTAACAGTCTACAACATAGACACACACACACACGCGCACACCAGAGATAGAGACACACATCACACACACACATGATAGCGAGAGAGGCAATGGACTGGACATTGTAGCTGTACCTGTAGCTGGAAGCGCCGTGGCAGGCCGTGAGGGAAGGTAGATTTGAGGTCACTGGGTGGGATGGTGTAGTGCAGCCCCTCGTGGAGTGGCTGGTGATTTGTTGCGAATAAACCCCGCGTTACACTATCATTTGACACTGTCACCGCACAGCGGAGCTTTCCAACCCAGAGATACACACGGTGCAGGGCGTGTCACGTGTTTTGTACATGTGCTTGTTTGCATTGTGTGTTGTGTGTATGTGTGTTGTGTGCACGTGACTCACTGGATGTGTTTGGCTGGTCCTGAACACAGCTCTGGGGCTGTGTCCCTCTGCACCGCGGCATGCGCCTCACACGAGCGGGGGCTGCAGTGAAGGAGACGGGCACGGCAGGTCTGGGGGGAAAAACAGCAAACAGGACCATTGCCTTTGCAAACAGCCGCAGGATCTTTAACAGGCGCTTGAGCAGGTAAGGAACACACGTCCTGCCAACGTGAACGCGCAGTGTAAATGTTACACTGGATCATTGGCACAGGACTCACCGTTGTAGCAAACTTGGCCATTTTCCTCAGACAGTCCAGCGGCATCATTCCTGCAACACACACAGAGGCCACTTCATTCCAGCTGCTGTGTAACTGCATTATTTACACCCGAGACAACACAAGTCTCCCCCCTGGCACAGTGTGTCAATATACAGTGTGATGGTAACGGTGCTGTACCAAATGTCAGCATTATTCTGTTTAAACGCCAGCCTCTGTTTACCTGGCAGGAGGTGGGAATCTGGTTGTTATTGGATTGAGGGATTGCTTTTGGGGGATAACAATATTGCAACCCCATCCTCGCTGGTCTCCCCTCCACCACAATCCACAAAATCCATCTTATCCAAATCTCTGCCGCCCGCATACTCACCCGCTCTAAGCGTCGCTCTCCCATTATCCCAGTCCTTGCCAGACTTCACTGGCTCCCTATCCCAGAGAGGATCGACTTCAAGATCCTCACCCTTGTTTTCAAATCCCTCCACTCCTCTGCAACCCCCTATCTCTCTGATCTCCTCTCCCCCACAACCCAGCACCCGCTGGCTGCGCTCCTCTGGGTCTGGCCTCCTCCATGTCCCCCGAGTCCTCCGCTCCACCCTCGGCGGCCGTGCCTTTAGCCACTACGCCCCGAGGCTCTGGAACTCCCTTCCTCACTCGCTTCGCCTCGCCCCCTCTCTTCCCAGTTTCAAGTCACAGTTGAAGACTTTTCTCTTCAACCGAAAGTTGGTCACCTTCCTGCCCCTGCCCCTTGCTCAGTCCCGGTATCCGCTACTGTGAAGCGCTCTGAGACGCCGTCCTGCGTGGAGGGCGCTATATAAATCGAAGTTGTTGTTGTTGTTGTTAAGTGTAATTTGGTAATTGTTGTTGTCACTGCACTTGACAGTATATTTTGTGATGCACTTGGAATATATGTAAAACAGCGCATCATCAAATTCAAGGTTTATTGTTATCTTAAATACATTAGTTACGCAACTGCTTTCATCCCTTTGCTTTAGGTGATATAATACCAGACATGGGATCTTTGCTTCCCAAAACAATGGTACTACACTTTACTCTAAACCATTTGAAGTGGATTGAAACCGGTGAAATATTTTCTAAAACTTTCAAGAGTCCCAAAAACATGGTGAAATTATTAAATATCTATGTCATTACGATGCATTTTCAAATTTAAGAATAATTTGATAACTACAGAAAATTCAGAATTAGTTATTCACTTATTGATTTAATGTTTCCACCAATCTGAGAGGAGAGGAGAATTCATCTCTTTGGCCGAGTGTTCAGCTAACCTTCTACAATCCCCGTTCTCCAAACCTCCTGACCCCAAACCACATATTCAGTTCAAATGTACTCGCGACATGAAGCACGCTGTGCAAATGTAATTTTTCATTGTATTGTGTCTGTCTCTTTGGCTATTTACACAGTTTTCTTAGCAAGCGATAAGGACAGGTCAGAACTCTGATTAGCTCTTGCCTGAATCTTTTCTGGGTACCAACGTAGATGCAGCTATTGGTGGCACTGTTGCTGAGCCGGAGTATGGCAGAGGATTGGTAGAGGACATATACTGGGTCATCATAGCCAGAGTAACTGAAGTCCACAAGCAACGAATATATAATATACACAACATATACCATCCACAGTAAAATAAAGCTCCCAGATACTGCGAAGAGTAGAACAATGCCTTTCTTGCGGCTTTCAATCTCGGGATCACTGTGATCTGTGTTGCTCCTGACCAGCGCTCTCCGGATTCTGTTAGCAGCCACCACGTGGTTCACTGTTAGTACATTGCAGAGGAGGATGAAGATGAAGGCGAGGAAGGGAGTCAGGATGATGTCCAGCCAGTGAAACGCTGTCCACTCAGCGGAGATGTAGTACTGAGCAACTGTCTTGCAGAACCAGGCAGTGTTGTTGACTGTGCTCCTAGGTTCATAGGCCAGATACCAGGGGACATTGTTGATTAAACTCAGTACCCAGACCATAGTGATCACCACACCTGCAGTTCTCTCTGTAGAATAACTGCCCCTCAGCTTCGGGCTTGAAATGATAATGAAGCGATCAATGGTGAAAACCACAGTCAACCATGCAGAGCTGTCGCAAACAATGCAAAGAAGGACAGTCCGTGTTTTGCAAGCCACTGTGAGGTCCAAGAAACTGACTGGGAGGAACAGGAAATTCATTCTGGTCAGAATCACATCCATGATCACGACAGCAAGGTCAGAGACTGCCATGGCAACCAGGTAACGACAAACACATCTGGAGAGACCACACTGTCCGCCAGATAGAATGATAATCACTAGAAAGTTCCCTGTTAATATAGAACAATAATGATGATGATAATACAAGCGTTTGATACAGTGTCTTGTCATGTCTCCAAAATATCACAACGTGCTTTGCAGAAAAAACAGCAAAGTGAATTGATTGCATATCAATAAATTAGTTATGTCAATCCACTACTATTTGTGGAACCCTGCTGTGCATACTTTGATGCCGCATTTCACTCTCAAATTATATACACAACTCCCAGCACAAAATAAGCTCTGGAGCGCTTTTCACGTCTAGAAGATATGAAAAGCGCTATATCAAATGGGTTATTATTATCATTATTATATTGTGGGCAACATACAGCAGACATTTGTGTACGGCAGTGATTCGTAAAGGGTCTTGGTTTGAAATGAACCTTGTTGTGTTAGGGAATGTACATAGCGAAGAGGATAGATAGAGAGAGAATGAGATAGACTGACAGACAATGCGAAAAGAGGGAAAGATAAAGCAAGCTAATCCTTACATTTAGTACCCAATTGCTCAGAGCTATATTCCGCATTTGGTCATCGTTTCAAGCGACCGATTTCTAGTTTTTAATGGAATTATTTCCCTCAGACAAACAATCATCCAATCAACTGATATCCATGTCTGTACACACTGCTAGATGAAGAACTAAGGAATCAGGAAACTTGCCCCAAATTTTGCAATGCTGGACTGTGCAATGCAACTCTCTATCAGCTGAATGCACGGCCGCCGAGGGTAGAGCGGAGTGTTTGGATGACATAGAGTTGCTGAACTGGTGGAGCGAAGGCAACGAGTGATGGTTTGAGGAGAGAGGATGTCGGAGAAGCTGGGATTGCAGATAGTGGAGGGTTTGAGAAACAAGAGGGAGTATTTTAAAATCGATCCTCTCTGGGATAGGGAGCTAGTGAAGTCTGACAAGGACTGGATTAATAGGGGACCGAAGTTTGGTGATGGTGACAATGCGGGCGGCACAGTTTTGAATGAGTTGGATTTGACGGATTGTGTAGAAGAAGAGAACGGGGAGGAGGACACTGAAATAGTCGAGTCGAGAGTTGACAAAGGCAAGGACCAGGGTTTCAGGAGTTTGGGGAGAGATATTACCGGAGACGAGCTATCTGATGGAGATGGAAGAAATATACATCTACTCACTTCTCTTTCGCTTACAGCACCATTGTGTTAAGGTCGAATACCTGAATTACAGATGAAAACCACAATAAGTAAATTAATTGATTTGAGATATTCAGAGTTGAATTTGAACGACAACATTAAATGAAACAGCAACGTTTCAGGAAACAGGAACTTTAGCATTGAATGTGTGGCTATTCTCGTTTGAGCAGCGAAGGTTAGCGGGAATCACAAAAACAACTTTGATTTATATGGCGACCACCACGCCAGACGGCGTCTCGGAGAACTTCACAACAGCGGATCCCGTGTCTGAGCCAGGGGCAGGGGTAGACAGGTCACAAAACTTGCAGTCGAAGGGAACGCTCTTCAGCTGTGATCTGAAACTCGGAAGAAGGGGGTGAGGCTAAGGGAGTGAGGAAGGGAGTTCCACGTAGTGGCTGAAGGCACAGAAGCCGAGTGTGGATATGCAGAAGGCCAGAACTAGTGGAGCGAAGGCAGCGGGAGCTGATTTGGGGGGAGAGGAGATCAGAGAGGTCGGCGGGTGCAGTGGAGTGGAGGGATTGGAAAACAAGAATGATAATCTTAAATTCTATCCTCTCGGGGACAGGGAGACAGTGATGTTTGGCAAGGACTGGGGTAATGGGGGAGCGAATGTAATATACATGCTCAAAACAAAACGGGGATACGAAAGAGTGAATAGGAAGAAACTGTATCCACTGGTGGGAGGGTCAGTAACCACAGAATACAAACTTAAAATAATTACCAAATAGGAGAGATGAGGAGACATATATTCAAAGAGAGATTTGTTCGGAGCTGCAATGCGTTGCCTGAAATTTGGTATAAGCCAACGCAATGAAAACTGACACGAGAAGTGGATAAATTCTTGCTGAGGACAGGGCTTTGGAGACAACATGTGCGAGTGGAATGAAATTGCTCTTTCAAAGAGCTGGCATTTGTATGACTGGCAGAATGGCCTAGTTCTGTGCTGTACAATTCCATTACTCTACAATTCTAAGCGATGAATCGCCTGAGTATCTTTAGCGAAGGAAAATGCACTGAATAAGCAAACTTATAGAGTTACATTTATTTTAGTTTCACAATGCAATCACTGCTGAAATGTTAATTCTAACAAACACCACTATTGACTATGACAGAAGTTTGAATTCAGTAAGACAATGAATACACTCAACAACAACAACACAGCTTGTGCTTTATGCAGCTTACTCCACGTAGGGTACCGTCTTAGAGCACCTCAATATTATTGGCTGTATTCAAAATATGGAGGAAACAAAGACGTGTAAAAACGATACTAAGAAAAAATGCTGAAACAAAGCCCATGAATAAGTTACACCACCGTTTGCTTCCAATTTTGCATCGTACAAACACAACTGAAAGATTGAGAGCTCGCGGGAGAGAGCCTTTGAGAGGCTGGGAGATAACGAAATGGACTGGGAAATAATGTGAGAGGAAGAAAGGGAGAGAAAGACAATTGGGGACAAAGAGGCAGAAGGAGTGAAGGAAAGACACACATTTACAAATAATGTATACATAAAGACTACATTGATGCCTCGCATGATTTAGCAAAATCGTTTCATTGCCTGCTCACTAATGTAGAAGAGAAATTTCTTTTAAGAGCATCTATAATATCTGATTCATCTTTCACTTCAGACAATGTGTTGCACAATCACATTGCAATATGGGTGAAAAATTTCCGGCTTTACTTACTATCTCATCCGTCATTGCTATCTCCTTCTTATTTCCTCTGTTCCTTAACCAAATAGAATAAACTCTCTAGTGAGAGAAAGAAATGACAGTAATCCGTGAATTTGACGTAATGCGTTTCACATCTTATCAACTTCTCAAAATGCTTCACAGAATGCTTTACTGTGTACAATTCTGGCCACCACACCTTAGGGAAGATACTACAGCATTGGAAAGGGTGCAAAGTAGATTTGCTTGGAGGCTACCAGGAATGGGGGCCTTCAGCTATGAGGAAAGGCTAGATAGGCTACGCTTATTCTCTCTAGAACAAATAAGATTGAGAGGAGACCTAATAGAGGTTTACAAAATTATGAGAGGTTTCGACAGGGTGAATATGGAAATACTGTTTTCACTGTTGGACGAATCAGTGACTCGTGGTCAAAGATTTTAAAAAAGTTTCAAAAACAAATTTCACTCAGCGGGTTGTTCGAATCTGGAATGCATTGCCTGAAAAGGTGGTGGAGGCAGATTTCATGACAGCTTTTCTAAGGGAACTAGATCTTTATTTAGGAAGAGCGGGTCTGTTAGATTATGGGGAGAAATCTGGGAAGTGGGATTTAGTTGCTCTGTTCAAAGAGCCGGCACAGACTAGATGGACCGAATGGCCTCCTCTTGTGTAGTAAAATTCTATGATTCTATGAACACACTGCCGCAAAAAGCTGCAGACATTTACATGCGGCAGTGTCCTTCCAACACTCATGTATTCAAATAATAAATTTTTATTATTGTAGTTTTTTGGGGACTTATTATTATCAGGCATGTGTAGCGCATAAACTTGGCCTAGTTGTTACCCTCAACTACCTCAATTCAAACACAGTTCTCACGCTTGTAAGGTTAGTGTTCTCACCATTGAGCTGCAGGTCTCCACGTTGGGTTCGATTCCAGGCAGCGTGAAACTTAGGGTAAGTTTCCTTACTCTACACACAAGTCGAATAATAATCGCTTAACAAAAATCATAAATTGTTGAGTTGAATGCATGAATGTTTGTTGGACACTGCTATTCCAAATTGGATGCCATGTTTTCCCTAGAAATACACAATCAATTCGCTCAACATCGTCTTCTGTAAAGGACTTTAGGATGTCTCGAAAATGTGAAATGCACTACATCAAATGTAAGGATTTGTAGTACAAGCATAGTGTACAGCAAATTGACCTCGAGTGTTTACTATCAATCAGTAAGGAAATTTGCCCAAGGTTTCCAGCTCTGCTTCACATCAAACCCAGGTCTCTTGCTTGCAATGCGAGGGCTCTAACCATTGAAATATAGTACTCTTTTGTGCGAATGTTAGCTCATTGCTGAGCAGAACTCTAGTAATTAAGAATCTCAAAGAATTGAGTAAATTGGGTCATGTAGCACTGCAGCTCAGATTACTCGTCTTGCAACAAACATTCTTGGTTTAATTGTGGGCAGGGTTGAAATGTCGGCCAAGTTTCCTTCCACAGGCGCCTCTGTTTAACTGGCAGTAATTAAAAACCTGGAATTTAGTTGATTGGCGGATTGCTTTTCTAGCGGTAATAATGCATTCCAATAAACTAATAAGAAGAATAAATTCGTGTGTCAATCCACCCCAGTTTGTGGGACATTGTTGTGCAAAACTGGCTAGCGGATTTCACCGACAAAATGTACAGTCAATTCATTTTACGGCACATTCTATGTTGCTGTTTGCAAGAATTTGAAGATGAGATAAGGCAAAATATCAATTGCAAGGAATGTGTTATTGTTAATGATCTTTGCGAACGAGTTGCTGCCTCGTTGCCGAAAATCAGAGAGAATGACCTGGTTAGAATATTCATGTGAAGCAATTTGAGATGCATTCTTGTTATGTTTATGCATCTGCAGGTACAACTCAGAAGTGCTAATATAATTTCAGAAACGTTGTGAGCACATAACATTGAACAAGATGCACCATAAAATTGCGGTTGCCCAAGTAAACACTTCTTTTCTATCACAAATAAATGATATGTACACTCAGATATCTTAACACCGATATCACAAAGTGAAAGTATCTATGAGAGCTCACCTAGTCCTCCAATGACCGCAAGAGTGGGATAAAAGATATACATAATCAAAAATATGATTTCACCACGAAAGCCCTTTGACGAGGACGCGTGAAGCCTCTCCATTGTGTCCACTGATATTCAATCCCAACACCATTTATACAGAGAAGACTTCCCCATGTGGATAAATCAATCTGCTGAATCATTAGCATTACTCACAGCCCAATAAACAAATGGTAACAACATTTTCATGCCATGATGTGAATTGGTGAGCTAACACTCTGAAGGTTTAATGAGGAGGAGAAGCAGTTTGGACTGTATATTTAATAAAGTAGATGAGGTTAAGATGAGATTTGACGGAGGGAATTAAACTAATTATGATAATTGACAGATTGAACAGTGGACAACTCTCCCAGTTTCAAGTTCCCAGCGCTTCCCACCCTATCATTTTTGGTCGAATATTCAGCGTCTCTGCCGCCATAGTGTGGAACAGCATTCCACTGTCCATCTGCCTTACTCCTCTCCTGCCTCCTTGCATTATGAGAAACCTAGTGTATTTGGGCGTCATCACAAGAGATGGATGACAGGTAAACCCAAAAGTGAAGACTAGGGCGTAATGCGATATTAAGACCCGAGGCAGAATCGGATAAGAGGGAATAGGCGAAAAGGGTGAACAAAGTAAAAGAAGAATCGGAAGGGAACAGAAGTAATGGAGTGGGGACTGTTTGCATGCATTGTAGTCGTTTTATATGCTTTAGTGTCAGCTCAATGAGTATACCTGAATAAACAAATCTGTTTTAAAGAGACGAATAATTTAATGTCTAACAACGGGACAGTGTGGTGTTTGGTTATGCCTCAGCTAGAGTACAGTGTTCAATCCTGATCACCACAATTTAGGAAGGATGCTAAGGCATGATAATTTAGAAACATAGAACCGTAGAATCATACTGCACAAAAGGAGGCCATTCGGCCCATCTAGTCTGTGCCGGCTCTTTGAACAGAGCAACTCAATCCATCTGCCCAGCTTTCTCCCCATTACCTAGCAGACCTGCGATGACTAAATAAAGATCTAGTTCCCTTTTAAAAGTTGTTATGGAATCTGCCTCCACCACCTTTTCAAGCAATGCATTCCAGATTCGAACAACTCGCTGAGTGAAAAACATTCTCCCCAGGAATGAGGGACTTAAGTTGTGAGGAACGGCTAGACTAGGTTCATTGTCATTGGAACAATGAATGTTGCAAGGAGACATCATAGACGTTTTTAAGATAATAACGGGATTCAACAGAGTAAACAACGAAAAACTGTTTCCAGTGGTGGGCATATTAGCGACTCGTGGTCACAGATTTAAAATAGTTTCAAAAAGAAGCAGAGGGGAGGTGAGGAGACATTTTTTCACTCAGCGAATTGCTCGAATGTAGAATGCATTGCCTGAAAATCTAGTGGATGCCGATTCGATAACAAGTTTTAAAAGAGAGATAGGCATGTATTCGGGGAGAACGGGTTTGCAAGGTTATGGGTAGAGAGCTGGGAAGTGGGATTAAATTGCTCCCTTTAAAGAGTCGGCACAGACTCGATGGCCGATTGGCCTCCTTTTGTGTCGCAACATTCTATGATTCTAAGCGTATCTAACCAATGTCGGGGAAAGAAGGGGAAGGCGGGAAAACATTGTTACGTCTGACACGTATGCACTGCATGCTGTTAAGGAAATAGAGGTTTACGATCAGTTGGAATATTGGGATGGATTGAATAAAATTCAGATATACTGTACTGCAATTGCAAAACATAAGAACAATTGTGGAAGGCTGACTCACGATGAAAAGGCTAACATACATATTTGGGTGGATTATTGATCAGGAACCAGGAGACACAATACCACACCTTGATAGAAACACCCTGAGCGAATTGAAAGTTGGCATTTCGATAACGGCAAATTTGATGACGGTTTGGTTATGCAGGGTTCTGACAAATGTTGGTAACATTCACCGTGATTAAGCGTCTCCAAACCAAGGCCAAACTAGTTAGGTTTAGTTGAATCATGGAAGAATTAGTGGGATCTACCTGGGGTTAGATTGGGTGCTTGGAGAGTAGGTCATAGAGTGTGGGCCTGGGGACTAGCTGAGGATGGATTGGGGGCATGTGGACTAGTAGGACTAACAGCAGTCGAGTTGGGACTTGTTCGCGTTAAAGTACGAGAAGTGGGGATGAGTTTGGATAAGAATCTTGAAGTCAGGACTAGGAGGGGTAAGAGTTGGAATAGTTGCGTTAAGAGAGGGTGTGTGGACGAGTTGGGTTAAGAGCAGGATAGTGGAGTCTTGTTGGGTTAAGCTTGAGAGGGTATGACAAGTTGCGTATGGGTGGGGTGAGTGGGAGTTGCAGACTATGTAAAGTATGGTGACTGTGGGTGAATGTGGGAATCGAGCCTGCTCTCTGTGACAGACTACAGGCAGGTCTGACCCCAACAACCAGTCCTCACCCCAATATTAAACGGTTTGTGATTTTTGGTTGGGGTATTGTATGAATGACTTCTTTAAACATGACTTACTAATCACGTCAAATGCTTTTAAAAAGGTCTTTCTTCCGCTCTCCGTTTTTCTATATCAAGAAGTTCTTACGTGATCCTGTAGCTCAGTGGTTGTAGCCCTATTCTGACAAGCAAGAGGACACAGGTTCTACCCACGAGCGGGTCAGTTCAGGACACTACCAAGGGCAACTATCCTTACTCAAAACAAATACACATGCCTCTGTTTACCAGCAATCAATAGGAATCCACTTGTTGGTTGAATGTTGGATCGCGTTTCGGGGATAATAATCCCAGCTCAGTGACACGATGTGGAGAGGAAATCATTGGGAAGCAGAGCTAGTTCCCACTCGGATCCTGTTATTACTGTGAGAAACAGGATTTGCAGGTTAGGGGGAGTGTCTCAGCCAGAACAAAAGCGGCAGTATCCCAGACTGAAGCTCACAACAACAACAATAACAACCCGGGAGGGGTCGACGAGGAGGCACTTCGGGATAGAGACCAAGAGTTTGGGAAGAGAGTGGCTATAGGTTCGCCCGGAAATGATAGAACGGGTGGATCGGGGGATATGGAGCAGGCCGGAACCTGCTTATCGGAGGGTTGGGGTGGTTGGTGAGGGGATAGTAGGTCACGGATGTAGGGTGGGGCGAGGTCGTGAAGAGCTGTAAATGTGTGGACCAGGTTCTTGCATTTGAGTTGTTGTTGTTCGAAAGGAAATCATTGGCAGCAGAGATTTTTTCCCAATCAGCTCCTGTTAACATTGTGAGATACAGGATTTGGAGCTTGGTGGTAGCGTTCAAGCCAGAAAACAGGGGTATGGTTCCCAGACAGAGTCTCACAAGTTAGGTTTTGCAGCTTTATCCATTTATACCGCAGCGGGAGTGAAGCGACTGTGGAGGCTCTGAGGAACCCGGACTGTAAAATATAGATTCTGTGGTGAGTAACTGACTGTGTGAGAATAAAACATCCCGAGTCTGAAATCCCCCCACATCTCAGTGTCACTTTATACAAACTGGGTGGTGATGGAGCTATTGCTGTCACGTTATGTGTCGCAGGGAGAGAGGGTGAGGTGTGAGAGCAACAGGGTGGACAGTGTAGTGGCAGTTGGAGTGAGGGCGAGCATTGTGGCCTGCTCTCTCCTCATCCATCCTCTCGTCCACCACGTCCTCTCCCCAACTCCGCTCTCACACACTTTCCCTCTCTCTGACACACATACACACACACACACTGAATGCTGCACTTTCTCACATATGCTCTTTCAGACACAGGTCTGGTGCTTCACTTATAGATTCATAGATTCATAGAATTTTATGGCAAAAAAGGAGGCCTTTCGGCCCATCTAGTCTGTGCCGGCTCTTTGAAAAGAGCGATTCAATCCCACTGCCCTGCCCGCTCCCCATAGCCTGATAAACCTGTTCTCCCTAAATAAAGATCTAGATCTAATTCCTTTTTAAAAGTTGTTATCGAATCAGCCTCCACCACCTTTTCAGGCAATGCATTCCAGATTCCAACAACTCGCTGAGTAAAAAACAATTCTCCTCAGCTCCCCTCTACTTCGCCTTGAAACTATTTTAAATCTGTGACCACGAGTCACAGATTCGCCCACGAGTGGAAATAGTTTTACTCTATTTGCCCTGTCGAAACCCCTCATGATCTTATAAACCTCTATTAGGTCTCCCATCAATCTTCACTGCTCCAGAGAGAATAACCCTAGCCTATCTAGCCTCTCCTCATAGCTGAAGTCCCTGAATCCTGGCACCATCCTAGTAAATCTTCTTTGTAACCTTTCCAATGTCTTCACATCCTTTCTGTAGTGTGGTGACCAGAATTGAACACAGTATTCCAGCTGAGGCCTCACCAAAGTCTTATATAGGTTAGTCAGCACTTCCTGACTTTTCTATTCTATACCCCTTTTTATAAAGCCTAGTATCCCATATGCCTTCTTAACAGCCTTGTCTACCTGTCCTGCCACCTTCAGCAAGTCTCGTGACTCGAAGCGAGTTGTTCGAATCTGGAATGCATTGCCTGAAAAGGTGGTGGAGGCTGATTCGATAACAACTTTCAAAAGGGAATTATATCTTTATTTAGGGTTGAACGGGTCTATTAGGCTATGGGGAGCGGGCAGGGCAGTGGGATTGAATCGCTCTTTTCAAAGAGCCGGCACAGACTAGATGGGCCGAATGGCCTCCTTTTGTGCCGTAAAATTCTATGATTCTATGATTCTATGATTCTAAGTCACTAACACAAATACCCAGGTCTCTCTGTTCCTTCACACCATTTAAAATTGTACTATCTAGCCGATATTGCCTCCCTTCATTTCTTCTCCCAAAATGCATCACCTCACACTTCTTTGCATTAAACTTCATCTGCCATGTGTCTGCCCATTTTACCAATTTGTCTATATTCTCTTGCAGATGGCTACTATCCTCCTAACTATTTGCTATTCTCCCTAACTTAGTGTCACCTGCAAATTTGGAAACTGTACTCCCTACACCCAAGTCCAGATCATTGATGTAAATTACAAAGAGCAGTGGTCCCAAAACCGATCCCTGGGGCACACCTCTGCTCACTTCCAGACTGGAAAACAGCCACTCACTACAACTCTCTGCTTTCTGTCTCGCAGCCAGTTGTGGATCCTCGCTGCCACTGGCCCTTTTACGCCGTGTGCCTTTAATTTCCTAATAAGTCTCTCATGTGGCACTTTGTCAAATGCCTTTTGAAAGTCCATGTAAATTACATCAACTGCGCTACCATTATCCACCCATTCCGTTACCTCATCAAAAAATTCTATCAGATTTGTAAGGCAAGATTTGCCTTTAACAAATCCATGTTGACTGTCCTATATTAGCCTATATCTTTCGCAGTGCAGATCTACCTTGTCCCTGATTATGGACTCTAGACATTTGCCCACTACCGACGTTAGACTGACTGGTCTGTTGTTACCAGGCTTGTCCTTCTGCCCCTTTTTATACAAGGGAGTAACATTAGCTATCCTCCAGTCCTCTGGCACGACCCCTGTGTCCAAGGAAGATTGAATGATCGTGGCCAGAGTCCCTGCTATTTGCTCCCGTGCCTCCCTTAGTAACCTAGGGTGCATCCCATCCGGACCAGGTGACTTATCCACGTTGAGTGACGTCAACCTTTTTAGAACTTCCTCTCTGGTTATAATTATTCTATCCATTTCTCCTACCCTCTCCTCCAATACCATGGCATTGGCTGTATCCTTTTCTTTTGTGAAGACAGAGGCGAAGTACTCATTCAGTACATCAGCCATGCCCTCTGCCTCCACAATGAGATTTCCTCCTAGGTCCCTAATTGGCCCCACCCTATCCTTGACCAACCTTTTACTCTTAATATGTTGGTAAAAAACCTTATGGTTCCCCTTAATCTTACTCGCTAATTGTTTCTCATGCAGTCTCTTTCCCCTCTAACTTCCTTTTTTAGTTCTATCCTACACTTCCTATATTCCGCTTGGTTCCCTTCTGAATTTTGAGCCTGACACATATCATATGCCTCTTTTTTTGGTTTATTTTTCATGAACAATACTTAACAAGGAAATGCGTGACAGACTTGAAGATGTATATCATGGGATCATTCAATAGAAGCAACTTCCATCTTAACTGTGGGTCACAAATTTCATGTGCATGCTGCTTCGTATGGTCATCCTCCAAATTAAAGTGAGAGTGGCAATACCAGCATGGCAAACTTGACATCAGGAACACAAAGGTACATTCACAAGGAACTAGCTAGATACAACAAAATGTGGAGGAAATCGAAAATTTAATAAAAGAGTTGGGTCAACACGAAAGGTTAGAACATGAAAAAAGTCAACATTAACTTGAGAATGCTGCATTTTATTGGAAAATTCATACACTACTAAATGCAGTGTGTAGTATTATTGTGGAATAAACTGCCTACAAATACTTTGTAAAGACATAGCACAGTTTGTTGCAAGAAAAGCTTACATACATTTCTGCTAAATAAAAGACGATATCTCGAGATATTTGGAGTGCATTATTTGGACCATCATATATCTAGCGATTTCCAGGTGGTGAAGGCCAATTAGGTGGACATCGGCCTACTTTCTCCAAACAAATGCTGATGGTGTGATAATAATGATAATGTTCTGATGGAGTTCATCTGTCCTATCTGCATATGCCACTGGACTTTCCCATTCTAATTCAATATGGATTTGATTCTGATGCATCTATTCAAATTCCTTTCAAAGTAGCTGAATTATTCCCTCATTTCCTGATGTAAATTGCACTATAGAAATATAATTGTGTTGTTCTATTGTAAGCATTGGTTTGCAGCAGCATTATCCTAATACCAGCAGGCATCATGTGAATTGATTTAAATCAACAAAATTATTTATTTCAGATGCAAAATAATGATAATCCTGACATTTATATAACAATTTCCACATCATATCGATGTGTCAAAACGCTTCACAGAATACAACAACGTCCCATGTTTGGGACCAGAGCAGGTGGGGGGTAGGGAGCAGACATGAGGGAAGAAGGTGGGGAGATGAGGTAGGGACCAGAGGGGGGGGGGTGGGGGAGGGGGAGGGGGCGGGGTAGGGAGGCTGGCGGAGAATGTTGTTGGGGGAAGGAAAGAAGGAAAATTGACTTTATATTTGTCGGAGAAATGTGGCAGCCAAATTGCGCACAACAGTGCCCCACAAGCAGTGGTCGACTTGGGGCCAGGGGAGAAAGAGGAAAAAGAGGATAAGGGGGGAGAGGGAGGCGAGGGTGAGGTAAAATCAGGAAGGAAATAGGGGGAGAAAGGGGGTTAAGGGGAAAGGGAGGGAAAGATGGTGGGGACTTAAATTAAGGGAGAAGGGGGGAAGGGAGAAGAGGGATAGGAGGGGAAAAGGGGGATAGGAGGGGAAAAGGGGAGAGCAAAAGGGTGAGAGGGGAGGCCAGTGGGCAAGGGGTGAGGGGGGAATCAAACAACAGCTATCAACAGCAATAAATAACAAAAACAATAACAACCAACAATAGCCCAGTAACCGCTCCTTGTCCTCGCCTCTCCTCTGGACCATCTTTAAAATGCTGGGAAACGGCCCAGTGTGGTGACAGTCCCCAAAACCCACCGGCTCCTCAGCTGGTGACTTGCTGACGGCCCTGGTACCTCGGACATGGCGTGTCTCCCACAAGGGGGGAGAAACAAGGCCCCTCCCACCTTGTCCTCACACTGTCTCCCTCCAGCCCTCCCATCTTGTCCTCAAACTGACTCTCAGAGTTGCTCTTGCATCGAAAATACAGTAAAAATGTGGCTCCCTCTGTCTGCCTTGGCCTATATCTAAGCATACTCTTTGTCAAAATAATGTATCTGTCCTGCTATATATCCCTCTATATCCCTCTATACAGTCACTTCAGGTTCATCTCTACCTGGCTTTATCATTATATTCCTCACATGAGGAAACTAATGAAAACGGCAATGTATTCCATGTCAACGGCTTTAATATTAGTTATGGGAACATTACATAAACCACACAAGTACATTTGGTTGGCGCATTTAACGTCAGGAAGATGTTCCATGACAATAGACTGTGAATCAATGGTATTAGATCAAGTGGATCACTGTACAATATCCATCAAACTATTCCTATAATCACTTCTCAAAGCATCATTTGATGTGGTTTGAAATGGAAAGCTCTAAAGTAGTAATGCCTTCTCCGAGCGTTTGTGATTTTTCTGCTGACCAGACCATGCAAAAGTCTTCCCACTATCCACACATTTATACCTTGTCTCGTGTGTGCATTTCCTGGTGATGTTGGAGGTGATGTTTCCTTGTAAATCTTACTCCACATTCAGCACATTTATATGGTCTCTCTCCTGTGTGAGATCGGTGATGATTCTTGACCTCTCCTGATGTTCTGAAACTCTTTCCACAGTCAGCACATTTGTATGGTCTCTCTCCTGTGTGTGATCGATGGTGAACCCGGAGATGTCATGAACTTGTAAAACTCTTTCCACATTCAGCACATTATTTATGGTCTCTCTCCTGTGTGTGATCCATGGTGTTTCTTGACCTCTCGTGATGTTTTGAAACTCTTTCCACATTCAGCACATTTGTATGGTTTCTCTCCTGTGTGTGATCGATGGTGTATTTTCATATGTCCAGATGTTTTAAAACTCTTTCCACATTCAGCACATTTATATGGTCTCTCTCCTGTGTGTGATCGGTGATGATTCTGGACCTCTCCTGATGTTTTGAAACTCTTTCCACATTCAGCACATTTGTATGGTTTCTCTCCTGTGTGTGATCGATGGTGTATTTTCATATGTCCAGATGTTTTAAAACTCTGTCCACATTCAGCACATTTGTATGGTCTCTCTCCCGTGTGGGATCGATAGTGTACTTTCACATAGCCTGCTGTCTTAAAACTCTTGCCACATGCAGCACATGTATATGGTCTCTCTCCTGTGTGTGATCGATGGTGAACCTGGAGATGCCATGAACTTGTGAAACTCTTGCCACATTCAGCACATTTGTATGGTCTCTCTCCTGTGTGTGATCGATGGTGTTTCTTGATGTCTTGTGATGTTTTGAAACTCTTTCCACATTCAGCACATTTGTATGGTCTCTCTCCTGTGTGTGATCGATAGTGTACTTTTATTTCGCCTGAAGCCTTGAAACTCTTTCCACATTCAGCACATTTATATGGTCTCTCTCCTGTATGTGATCGATAGTGAACCTGGAGATGACATTTCATTGTGAAACTCTTTCCACATTCAGCACATTTGTATGGTTTCTCTCCCGTGTGTGATCGATGGTGTATTTTCATATGCCCAGCTGTTTTGAAACTCTTTCCACATTCAGCACATTTGTATGGTCTCTCTCCCGTGTGTGATCGATAGTGTACTTTTATATAGCCTGATGTCTTAAAACTCATTCCACATGCAGCACATGTATATGGTCTCTCTCCTGTGTGTGATCGATGGTGAACCTGGAGATGCCATGAACTGGTGAAACTCTTGCCACATTCAACACATTTGTATGGTCTCTCTCCTGTGTGTGATCGATGGTGTTTCTTGACGTCTCGTGATGTTTTGAAACTCTTTCCACGTTTAGCACATTTGTATGGTCTCTCTCCTGTGTGTGATCGATAGTGTACTTTTATTTCGCCTGAAGCCTTGAAACTCTTTCCACATTCAGCACATTTATATGGTCTCTCTCCTGTATGTGATCGATAGTGAACCTGGAGATGACATTTCATTGTGAAACTCTTTCCACATTCAGCACATTTGTATGGTTTCTCTCCTCTGTGTGATCGACGGTGTATTTTCATATGCCCAGCTGTTTTGAAACTCTTTACACAGTAAACACATTTGTACGGACTCTCTTCTGTGTGTGTTCGATAGTGAACCTTGAGATTTTTCGAACTCGTGAATCGCTTACCACATTCAGCACATTTATATTGTTTCTCCCCTATATGTGATCGCTGGTGCAGGGTTGCTGAATGTGTGCAGCTCTTCCCACATTGGGAACAATCATACAGTCTCTCTCCTGAGATCGATGGCTGGCGATCCTGTGGAGATCCTGTCTGAGAGATGCCCTTTTCTGCTGCTGATGGAAACCAGGAAATATTTGTATAAGTGACATACATGCGAGTGCATTGTTCGGCAATTGGTGTGCGATCAATCTATTCTTGCATTTATACAAGACCTGCCCAAGTCAATGCTTTGCTCTACCCACTGTAAAATGTGGGTCAGTGTGGCATTGCATTTATAAAGCGCCCCCTTCATGCAGGTCAGGTTTTGCTACCAGCAACTTCTCACAAACAGCCATGAGGTGAGTGAATAATTAGTGAAGAGGATACCTGGCTAGGACACTGGTACAAATTAACATTAATGTGGGGAATGTGTTCCGTTTTCTGAGTTGCCGCACTTCTGATTAAATTTTTAACCCAGTTCTCCAGCCATTTCTGTTCAGGCAGACATTAGCATTATGATGGAATGATTCCAAAGGGGTGGGGGGGGGGGGCAAGATTCTCTCTCTCAGTTTCACCGCAGTGTCCCAGCTTTCAATATCCAAGATAAATTTAGTCTGTCACCTCATGGCTGTTGGGGGTCATTGCTGTGGAATCTGCAACACTTCACAATAAAATCCTGCAAAGTTCTCCAGGATGTCTTGAGGCCTTGATAAGTTGCTACTCATTCCAACAGTTGCATTCTTATCATCTTTCTGAAAAGCCAGAGGAAGTTCACCCTAAAAGCTTATGGTCTATGCGAAGCCATCGTTGCTGTACTGGACCATTTTATGTTCAGAAACTCTAATTGATTTATCACTTACATAGGTAATCATCGTCACGAAGATCCTTGACCTCAGTGTTATTTCTTCTCTCCCTCTTTCTCAAATTGTATCTGTTGCTCCCAGCCCCTCCTCCCGTCAACTGATTCTGTTTTGAGCTCAAACTCTTTGCAATTCTGGGCTCTATAGAATAAATTGATTTAAAAAAAAGAGCAGAATTGGAAAACGAGATGTACAGAGACTAGAAAGCACTAACAACTTTTGGCTGAGAGATTATAGCATTTGTGGTAAGTAAATAAAGTTGTTCCTAATAAAATTGGTCAGTGCCTTGCACAAGATTGATTCCCAGGAGTGAAAAATCCTTAGCCAAGTTTCCTCACCCCACAGGCCTCTGTTTGCATAGCAGTAAATATGAACCCGGTTGATAGATTTTCTAAACAAATAATACTTCCCCAAAAAAATTGGTTGTTGTTATTGTTGGCTGCCATGATTCGACAGTAAAATATAGTCAATTAACTTTTTGGTATATTCTGCAAAGCAGTTTAAATCATTCCAGATTCTAACAACTCGCTGCATGAAAAAACCCTCTATCAGGTCTCCTCGTAACCTTCTCTGATCCAATGGGAAAAATCCTAGACTTTCTAGACATTTCTCATAACTAAAGTCCCTCAATCCTGCTAATATCCCGGTGGATTTCCTCTGCTCCCTTTTCAAGGCCTTAACGTTCTTCCTAAAGTATGGTGCCCAGAATCAAAACAGTACTCTAGTTGAGGCCTAAACCATGTTTGATGCAGGTTAATTTAAGTTTCCTGACCATTGTACTCAATGCCACTATTTATAAAGCCTAGTATCTCATATGCTTTATGAACAACCTTATCATAGAATCATAGAATTTTACGGCACAAAAGGAAGCCATTCGTCCTATCTAGTCTGTGCCAGCCCTTTGAAAAGAGCAACTAAATCCCACTGCCCCGCACTCTCCCCATAACCTAGCAGACCTGTTCTCCCTAAATAAAGATCTAATTCTCTTTGAAAATATGTTATCTAGCTGTCCTGCCGCATACAAAGGTCTACTTACTTCCTTTGAAGTCTTACTTACAATAATTGTCATATAAAAAACAATAATAAATTGATTATTTCATTCAACTGCTGTTCACGTGACACTGCTAGGCATGATTTGCTGCTTAATTTTGTCCACCAATATACAGTCAATTTGCTTTACAGTATATTCTGTGGAGTGTTTTGAGACATCTAGAAGATGTCAAAAGTGAAATATCAAATAATAATATACATAATACTTGCATTTGATATAACGTTTTTCACATCACAACGACATGTCGAAGCGCTTTACACAACATAATGTAAAGTAAATTGACTGTATAATTGTAAGCAAAATGTAAGTAATACATGGTCAAGTTATAAATAAACCTAGACTGAACATTTAAACAATAAGTAAACACAGTAAGGTACAGATACATCGAGTGGTTACCTTTCCCTGGGGTAATCACACACTCCATGTTGCTGGCTTGGGTTTCCTCAGACATTCTCTGCTGCCTTGTGTCAGCAGCACAAACTTACACCTGATGTGTTACCAGCCAAACATATGGTCAAATGCCGCCCCTACAGGGAGACAATGGGGGGTCAGGGAGACAATGGGGGGTCAGGGAGACAATGGGAGGTCAGGGAGACAATGGGGGGTCAGGGAGACAATGGGGGGTCAGGGAGACAATGGGAGGTCAGGGAGACAATGGGGGGTCAGGGAGACAATGGGGGGTCAGGGAGACAATGGGGGTTCAGGGAGACAATGGGGGTTCAGGGAGACAATGGGGGTTCAGGGAGACAATGGGGGGTCAGGGAGACAATGGGGGGTCAGGGAGACAATGGGGGTCAGGGAGACAATGGGGGTTCAGGGAGACACACACGGAGACAAAGATACACAAACAGACACACTCACACCAGGAAGTCAGATAGGGAGACATGGGAATGGGGGGGGGGGGGGGGCTCAGGAAGACAACATACACAAACACACTCACTCTCACACACATACACATCAGCCACACTGACCCTCACACCAGGACCCTCTGCAGGGAGGCATGGGGGGTCAGGGACATATACATAGACACACACATAGCCACACACACAGCAGCCACACACACACACAGCAGCCACACACACACACAGCAGCCACACACACACACACACACAGCAGCCACACACACACACAGCAGCCACAGGCACACACACAGCAGCCACACACACACAGCAGCCACACACACACACACAGCAGCCACAGACACACACACACAGCAGCCACTCTCACCCTCATAGCAGGACCCGAGACAAGGAGACAAGGAAGTGGGGGGGAGGGGGTCAGGAAGACACACACACTCACCGTCACACCAGGCCCTCCTACAGGGACAAACACAGACTCACCCTCTCTCTCTCTCCCACCTTCTCTCTGTGTATCTCAGGCTGTACACAGGCAGCTCCCACCTTCTCTCTGTGTATCTCAGGCTGTACACAGGCAGCTCCCACCTTCTCTCTGTGTATCTCAGGCTGTACACAGGCAGCTCCCACCTTCTCTCTGTGTATCTCAGGCTGTACACAGGCAGCTCCCACCTTCTCTCTGTGTATCTCAGGCTGTACACAGGCAGCTCCCACCTTCTCTCTGTGTATCTCAGGCTGTACACAGGCAGCTCCCACCTTCTCTCTGTGTATCTCAGGCTGTACACAGGCAGCTCCCACCTTCTCTCTGTGTATCTCAGGCTGTACACAGGCAGCTCCCACCTTCTCTCTGTGTATCTCAGGCTGTACACAGGCAGCTCCCACCTTCTCTCTGTGTATCTCAGGCTGTACACAGGCAGCTCCCACCTTCTCTCTGTGTATCTCAGGCTGTACACAGGCAGCTCCCACCTTCTCTCTGTGTATCTCAGGCTGTACACAGGCAGCTCCCACCTTCTCCTCTCTCTGTGTCTCTGCCGCCGCCAGCGGGGACACTCACCACGTGACCTGCTGACGGACGTTGATGACGCAGTTTGCCTGCGCGCAGCACTGTCTCCCTGGTAACCAGTGATTGACAGGAGAGAGAGAGACGCCCCCCGTTTCCCAGGTAACCAATCATTGACAGGAAAGGGAGTGAGAGACGCCCCGCCGGTTTCCCTGGTAATCAGTGATTGACAGGAGAGAGAGAGACGCCCCCCGTTTCCCTGGTAACCAGTCATTGACAGGAGAGAGAGAGAGAGACGGCCTCCGTTTCCCAGGTAACCAATCATTGACACGAAAGGGAGCGAGAGACGCCCCGCCCGTTTCCCTGGTAATCAGTGATTGACAGGAGAGAGAGAGAGACCCGCCCACTGATATTTGGCTTTTATTCAATTTACATTTTTAAAAATTAATTTTTAAAATCAATTTTTAAATTATTTTTAATTGTTTCGTATTTCTTTTTTCCCCCAAATTAATGAATTAATTAATTATTATTGCTTATCTAATAATGTTGTCAGTATTATGTAATTATTTGTGTATGTGGGGTTGTTATTAGACGTGTGGAGATGGAAACCTGCCCAAGCTGCTGCACCCTGTCTGGAATTGAACCCAGTTCTCTGGCTTGAAAGGCGATTGCTCCAAATACTGAGCTACAGGACTGCAGCAACATACACATTATAACTGGATGTGGGTGTGGGGGGGGGGCTGTGTGGCTGTTTGAGGTGTTACTATGTGCGTGTGGGGGAGCGGGGGGGGGGGGGGGGGAGTGTATGTCTGCGTGAGAGTCTTTATGTGTGTGGAGGGGCTGAGTGTATGTGTGTGGGAAGGGGGAGCTGTATGTCTGGGGTGTGGGTGGATGTGTGAGGGGCCTGTATGTGGGGGGTGTGGCTGTGTTTCTGTGCGAGGGGTTGTATATGTGTGGGAGCTGTGTGTCTCTGTGTGAGAGGCGGGGGCTGAGTGTGTGTGTCTCCCACCCTGTCTCTGTGTGTATGTTTCTAGCCTCCCCCCCTCTGAATGTGTGTGCGTGTCTGTCTCATTCTGTGTGTGTATCCCCCGCTCCCTATGTTTCTGTGTGTGTGTCTCCCACACCTTCTGTCCCTCTCTCTGCAGGAGAGCGTGTTCTTGCTCCATATGTGTGTATGTCTCCAACCTGCCTATAGATGTATGTCTCCCCCCTCATCTCTTTATATGGTTGTATTTCTCCCCCTCTCTCCATATATATATATCTGTATATATGGGTGTCTCCTCTCTTTCTGAATGTGTGTGTGTTCCCCTCACTCTCTCTGTGCATGTGTGTGTGCCTCTCCCTCTCTCCATATGAGTATGTTTCTCGCCAGCGCTCTCTGCATGTGTCTCTCACCCCCCTCCCGTCTCTGTATGTGTGTGCCTCCCACCCCCCTTACTGTATATGTGTGTGTCTATCCTCACCTCTCTCTGTATGTATGTGTGTCTATATTTCTCCCTCTATGTATCTGTTTGTGTCTCCCCCCTCTCTCTATGCAAATGTGTGTCTCCCCTCTCTTTATCAGTATGTTTCTCAGTCCTCTCTCTGCTTGTGTGTGTGTGTGTGTCTCTCTATCTGTATGTTTGTCGCCCTCCTCTCTCTGTGTATATTAATGTGTCTCCCACACTCTCTCACTCTGTAAATGTGTGTGTCGCTCGCTCTATATGTGTGAATGTTTCCACACTTTCTCTCTATATATGTATGTCTACCGTCTCCCTCTCTCTCTGTATGAGTGTGTTTCTCCCCACCCCACCGCCTCTCTCTCTCTCTCTCTCTGTGTCTCTCTCTGACACTCAGTATGTGTGCCTGTTTCCCACCCCCCCCCCCCCCCCCCCACCTCTCTCTCTCTTTTGCATCTCTCTCCCAGTGTCTTTAAGGCGTGTGAATGTGCGCGTATCTCTCTCTGTGTATGTGAGGCTGCGAGTGTATTTGTGTGTGTGTCTCTCTCTGTATGTGAGGCTGCGAGTGTATATGTGTGTGTGTCTTACTCTCTCGGGTGTGTTTGTCTTTCCCAGAAATAGACAGTCATACAGAACCTGTGGGTGTCTCTCCCTCGCTCCATGTGTCTCCCTCAGTGTGAATATCTGAGACTCTCTCCCTCACTCTCTCTATCTCATTCTGTGAGTATCTCTCTTTCAAGTTCTCCCCACCACCACCCCTCCCGGTGGCTAACTGCGGCAACATCATTCATTTCAGAAATTCTTACCGTTTTCAAGAGAAACAAGGTCATCTATATTTATTGAGCCGTTCTTGTGGAATAACTATTCCGGATCTTTCTATCTGTGTTTCGTTATAACTTACCAACCTATTTTCATTCCACATCATGTGTTTATGCAAATAGAGTTTTCATCACTGAATCCCATGACACAGTGGTTAGAGGGCTCGCCTTACAAGTGAGAGACCTGAATTCGATTCCAACATTGGGCAAGTTTAGCCCACCAAATACAGTCAATTCATCTTAACAGTGTGAAGCGCTTTCAGACGTCTGGAAGATAGGAAATCCATTCTATCAACTGCACGGATTATTCGTATGACACAATTATTCACTGTGTATACAAATGATCAAGAAACGTATGTGCTGCCGCCAGAGAGAGCCATTGCCCCCTGTAATTGCCATTCAATACTTTGGTTGGGGTTTGCGTTCTTGAGGTCATTGAGGGGAGAGGAGCAGGCCTGAATAGAGGGGAATTGTTGCTTAGTAGCACAATATCAGAATCCAGTCCAGGACAATTTCTAATCCGGTCTCTGAACAAGGAAAGTCCGCATTTAGTCGGCACTACCCAGAATGGCTCAATGGCAGGATAGGGAAGTACACTGCAGCCAAAGTAATAACTAATGAACTAACCGACCGATCGAATGGCCGACTCCCTTAACGATCGATCGAACGACCGATTGACCGTCCGTCCGACCGTCCTACCGTCCGTCCGTCCGACCGACTAACTAACTAACCAACCAACCAACTAACTAACCAACTAACTAACCAACTAACTAACCAACCAACCAACCAAACAGCGAACGAACGAACGAACTAACTAACTAACTATCTACCTACCTACCTAGCTAGATATCTTCCTCCCTCCCTCCCCCCTCACTCACTCACTCACTGACTAACGAACTCACTCACTCACTCACTATCTTTTCATATATAAAACATTTGGAGTTCCTCGAGCGAGTCTTCTCTTGAGGAAGCTAGCCACCACATGTCAGAGTTTGATTCTGTGCTAACAGGATTAGAAAAATAATCCCCTTGGTCACAACCCATACAATCCTTCCCCAACAACAATCATGCTGCCACATCGCAGGATATTTTTTATTGAATACAGTTTCTAAGAAACACATATCTGATCAACATGTGCCAGTTGTATATTGCTCACTCAGAGAAGAAACATATTCTGTTGTGCGTAATGAAATGTCGCATAATATCCAGAATATTGCGGCCAAAACTTCTGCTTGCTTCTTGCAAACAAAAATATTTATCCGGCTTTACTTCAACAATTCCAGATACGTTTTAAGCAGCTCTATTTGATCTCACTTTTGTCGGCTATTCTGGAGATAGAAAAGCTCCAAGCTCGTCTGTTCTTTCACCATAACATGCTGCTCTAGGAATCATCCTGGTTGAACACGTCTCTCTGACACATCACGCATAGAAACTCAACTGATTATTTATTCATATTGTTTATTCCTGCCTAACGCTGTTTTGGTATAATGTTCGAAGGGCAAACGAATGTATCTGAATCTCTTCCATTTGTCCGTATAATTACTGGTGCACAAAGGGACTACTATTTTTGAAAATATCTTTTAAGAATTTGGTAACGCTCGGGTTTCAATTAAAAATTGCATCAATTGAATGAATTACCAAATGAATATATTACAACTGTGATTTAAAATAGCTATTCCGTCAATCAAAATAATTCCCCAAACCTCAGGCCGACCATATCCATTCCACAAGGGGAAGCTGTGAGGTTTGGAAGGGGCCTGTCTGACATTGTAACAGATGGAGTGCAGTGTACTTCAAACGTTTGTTTAGAGACAACTAATACAGTTGTGTAACAATCTAATAATGAGTAAATAATACAAGCAGACTAATTTAGTATTGCATCTGAAATCATTGATACGGTACAATCGCTATGGATTTCACTGCAAAGTGTATATAATGTTTTACTTGTTCTTCAATTAAACTGTGAGTTCAGTCATCTCTAAATTGTGTATCAGCCCGCACACTTTCACTCAGAACAATAATAATTGTTATCCCCATTTCTCATTCAACCAGGAGTTTAAATATATCACAAGATTAATGTAACTGAATAATTAATGTAATCTATAATATTAGATTGACATATGCCAAACCTAGGCATTTTAAATGGAATTCACCCAGAAGATAAATTATTTTGCCACTCACAATGGTCTGATCCTTAGCATATTTTGTTGCACAAAGTACCTTCTGTCACAGAAAACGACAAAAATTTGTGGAGGAAATCGCAAGACTTGAATGGGTAAATGGTTGAATTAAGTTGATTTGAAAAGGCCTTCACCACATTTTAAAGTCAACCATCCACGTGTTTTCAGCTGTTCGTCCGGTGTGAAAGCCGCTTTGACAAATAGATTAGGTCTAAACTATTATTATCCGTATTTGGACTACCATTTCTGGTCTGAGAATCGCAGCTGCTTTGGTGACCAAACAGGTGTCGCTGACGATGCTGCTGTTTTTGGTGGGAAGTGCATTAATGTATAAAAAGTTAGGGAGTGGGCGCCAGGGTGTGAGGGCAGGAAGCTACTCAATGACTGACTGCACACACTCACAGCTGCTTCCTGACAATTCTATTCTGAGATTCCACCCCACCTGAAGGTAGGCTGACTCACCCTATGTGAAACATCTTTCCAGATTATTCCTAGTCAGATAACGTTAGATACGAAAAACAGCAACTTGTGTAGCATTTTGCGACTAAACATTTCATCCAGATAAATTATTCTGTTAACTCTTCCAAAATTAACTTCCTATAAACACGCAATCTTGAATGAATATAACAGAAATGAACACAAACCAGTACAGCAATATGAGGACTGAAGACTTGCCATCGATTCTAATGGATGCTAAATGAAGCCAGCCCCTCTTATTTATTTTATCTGCAAGATTACTACAGACAATACAGAAGATATATCAGTACCGGCTTAACCTTCCAGGGAATAAATAATCACATTACCAGCTGAATGTAAGACGTTATCATATTATTTACAGGATAATGTACCTGTCTATCTCTGCCTCGTTATATTATAGATATACCACAATATAAAAACACAGTTCATTATTCATCAACTCGGATACTTGATGACATTTTCACAATGAGACTGCGTAACAACACACATATTCCATGCAATACCAAACCTAAGGATGCCATAATCACAGTCTTTTGGGACGTTGGTTAAGGTGAATGATTGATATATAATAAGCCAGGACATGCAGGAATGTGCAGACACAATTAAGAAATGAAGTTAGAGAGAATTGCTGCCGAAGCAAATACAGCTCCAGGGGCCTGGGAGTTCTTTAATTTCAACAGAAAACGTTATTGAATACTTTGCCGGATACATCTGCCAATACACCAAAAACATACTAATATAGACCAATCTTGAGTTACGAATATTCAAATGAACTTTTTCAAATGTATTAGATATTCATCATCTAAAAATGATTACATTATTTGGGTTCATTCCGAAAGATGTAAAAAAGGACGCTTTCAATTACTGACTGATTACAAGGATTGTCCTGGTGTTTGTAAATAACAATGTCAGGAAAAAGTATCTTTAATAATAATTCAAAAATAAAAACTAATACAATTATGTACCGTATTTGTCCCACAACTCTTTACAGTATATTCTGAACAACCCTTCCAGAAGTCTGGAAGATGTAATGAGGCGCTATGTAAAATGGAATGATAATTATACACCTTTAAATTGTATTGTTGCTTCATGTTCAGTCAATGCCGAAGTGTTTTGTGGGTCAGCTTGGCACTGAATCGTTCTATGCACCCAGTGTGTATATTACAGTGATATATGTTTTGTCATGCGAGGGTGTCTGGTGATTTGTCAAGCTTGCTATAAGATAACAGCCTTTGTGGATTTTGCTATAATGACCAGATTCACTGTATAATGTTTGTTTTGACCGTACTATTACCCCGGGAAAGCAATCCATTAATCGACTAACACCTGGAATTTTCACTGACTGCGTGTGGAGTCAGTGAAAGGATGCTTGAGTTTCAGGAATGAGCCACTTATAGCACTTCTGATGCAAACTTCACATCACATTTTTTTTCTTTGCAGTTTGCTACTTCAGTTGCTTCTCTTCTTTTCCTGGAAGACTGTCAGGACTTTGGTCCCAGCAGTTCAATGGGATCTGACTACTCCAGCAGCTCTCGCCATCTTGCTTCTCACATCAAGTGATCATACCAGAATTGAAAGCCTGGGCCAACACATCAAATCGTTTATAATCATCATATTAGTTCATCAAAATAAATTTTGTGATTTAAGCAAAATTCATTGCCTGTAAAGGGCAATGAATATCACTGGAATTGTGCTGGAAGCGAACGTTGTAAATATTTTCAACAATGTCAACGGTATCAAGGAGAAAAGTAAGAGAAAGGAGAGGTAATATTAGTAGGAAGAAAAAAACATTGACAAGAGACAAAATAGAAAAAAGGATTAAAAGAGCAAGGAAAATAAATTGCATGTCTAAATTACGCCAAGTGAAATCCGCAGAAGGAAACAAAACAATTAATTTCTTCCTGCCCAAATTGGCAGCAACTGAAGATGAGAAAATAAAATTATTCTGTATTTCAAACGTCAGCCTCAATTTTAACCTAATTAGAATATCGAACATTTTACATTTGGAGCATGGATATTTGAGCATGCATGTCAGCCCCTCATACCTGTTCTGAAACTCGACAAGATCATAGCTGATCTGTACTGCATCTCCCAATATACGTCTTTACCACGCATCACTTAATAACACAAAGCTAACCGAACAGATATCTATCCACATCAATCTTGAACATATCGGTGGAACAAGTATCCACTGTATTGATGGAAAGTGATTTCCAGATTTCCATTGCCATTTGGCGTTTTCACTCCTAAATATCCTAGCTATTATTTTCAGTTAATGTGCTTTGTTCTGCATTACACAACCAGAGGATACAATATTAATTTTGGGAAACAAGATGCTCAGTCATTTCACTCATGGCAATATTACATTGTATTGAGCTGGTAAGGCTCTTTATCAAACGTGGGGCTTAAAATAATCATCATCGTTTCAACAGGAAAATAGGAATAGTTAGATTAAATAAGAGCAAGGTCGATCCATCGCGCCGTCTACCATCCCGGAACTCACAAATACCCAATCTCCCAAATTATATATTTTGTCTCCATATTTTATTTCCTAAAAGTAACCTAATTTGCTTTAATTAATTGACTTTTTTTCTTTCATCGGTATCAAAGGAGGCTCTTCATATCTTTACCAATTGCGCCATGAAATTGTATTTCTGCTGATTTAGTTTGAATTTACAAATCCTCACACAATCGCTTGGAAGGAAATCATTCACGACCCTTAAGCCCTGAGACTGATACTATTGAGAACTATATTAATATTAATCAGGTGTAAAAGTAGAATATAAAGGTAGAATGATTGATCTCTGCAGGTCAGAGGGAATCTAAGGCGTGACTCGCCCCAGTCCTGTAGCTATTGGTCGATTCTCCAATACCTGCCGCCCTTGTCCTTGTTAAATAGCGGTCACTGGGGACTGAGCCCATCTGTCCATCTGGCAGCTCCCGGTCCCTCAGTTATTGGGCAGAAGCCTCAGTTCTAATAAGTGGCCAGAGAGATGAGATCCCTCATGTCCCTCAGTCTGTTGCTGTGTCTCTTCCCCTGTGAGTACTGTTTGTATGTCAATCGCAATATTCCAGTGTCTGTGTTATTCTCTCTGACAAATCGCGGAGCCAGGATAATATAGAATCATTAATCTTCGGTGAATTGTTGTTTACAGGTGTCCAGGCCGCTGCGGTGCTGACACAGCCGGAGTCTCTAACCGGGAAAGCTGGCCAGTCCCTGAGACTGACCTGTAGAGCCAGCGGGTTAAATATTGGCAGATACACCATGTTCTGGTACCGGCAGCTTCCCGGAAAACAGCGGGAGCAGCTCCTCTGGCATGACAGCTCATCCAGCAAGCGCTTCGCGGCTGGGATCGAAAACCGTGTCACTGTCATCAGAGAGGATTCCAATAACATCTTCGATCTGATCATCAAAAGCCTGAGAGTGGAGGACACCGCCACCTATTCCTGTGCTAGAGCAGAGTCACAGTGAGAGGAAGCTGGGCTGAGCTGCTACAAATACACAAGGGGGAGGAAAGGCAGCCCCTCCCACCCTACACTCACAGGCAGGCATTGGGTTATTGTAACGAAGTTTAAAGAAAAAGCTAGTAATGGATTTCTTATCAAACTTATTAAATGGAACAAATCGTGGTTTGAATGGGGCGAATGAGCTGCTCACGATTGTTGTAATATTATATAATTATATACTTTATAATTTTACCTGGTAAGTGAATCTCTGTTGTTGAGGCGGGAAGGACACTGATTGGAGACTGGCTGTGTAACGGTTCAGATGTACTCTCTTGTTAAAAGCTGCTGGTTATAATTATTTTTCTGTTTCTGTGGATACAAAGCAAGTACTAGACACAGTCGGTGTCATGTCAAATGATAAGTTAAACTTTGAACAATTTGTTACAGCCAGTATTGAGCTGACGTTGGGGCTCAGTATTTGTATGGGACTGTATCACTGTGGATACAGTGGATCACAGTGCAGCAAACAGCCACCTCCTCATACAAAAACCCCAGCCAGAGAGACTGCTCAACCCTGTAATCACAACAACATTCACACTAACCAAATGTACTGTTACTGACAGTACATCATCCTCAGAAATATCCTGCCTTTTAAAAGATGGATTCAGATTAGTTTAGATTACATGATGTCGCTAAACAAGATTGGGGTCTGGTGAGTGGCTTCACATTAATTAAAAGTCTCCGATAAACATAAAAATCTATTCTGACTGAAACATTACACGATGCCACGTTGGAGAATCTGAACTGAGCTCCTCCAGTCTTTGTGTGAAATTTCAGGTCAATATTTCAAATTTGATCCTGTGCAATAGTTTTTGTCCGAGTGTTCATCACTGTGGTATAGATAACCCTTACTACTGGGGACGAGGCACGAAGGTGACGGTGACTGAAGGTAAGAAAGAGAAAAAAATCTCACTCACTGCACTTACCTTGTCTGTTTATATGCATGATTTTTTTTCGGTTTGACAAACATTTGATTTAATGAACGGAGTATCTCGTAGTTTTATCTATGTTAGAAATGTTTTGGCTGTTTTTGCTTTGAACTTGTGCATTATTCATTCAACGAATATCCATCTGAGCTAATGCTGATGCACTTTCTGTAATGTCCGATCGCGGTGAATGGTCACAGCTCCATTTTTGACATTTTTGGGAGATATAGTGGGAAGTTTATTTGATCGCTTCAAACATGCATTAAACGCCCCAAAGTTTAATGTAGGGGAAGTGTCTGCAGTTGGTAGCTGCTTGTCTGGGAGCGATTGAGTCTGAGTGTAAAGCGAGATCATAATGCTGGATTGTGACTAAAAATACAGCAACTCATGCTGTACATATTTTCGCAAAATAATAGGGGGTGTTTTTATTGATTGTTAACGCGTAAAATCCCGTAGAAATGTGGGAACTTTTTAAATTCGGTTTGAAACAGGTTTACCAGAGTTACTCTGCATCAAATTTTCGAATTCTAAGTATACAAAGTAATCTTATACACTACAGCAAAATCTTAAATTACAGATAAAATTTCCTCCAAATGTGAGATTAGTGTCTATTTTTAAAAAATCAATATTTGATTCAATTGTTCTACAACTAACAAACCAGTAGCTTGAATGCAATGGGATGAGTGTTGGAAATTTTATCTTATTTTTGTTTCATGTTGCTGGGAAGTAACTGAAATCAACAGCAAATCAACGTGCACGGTTCATACTGAAATACGTGTGAAGGTGTTAATTCGAATTAATATACACACTAATATGTGTTTCATAGTTTCATTTCCTTAGCGGCCCCCACACACCAATCTCGATATTAACTGTGACAGTATCAGTTCAGAATTAACGGTAATTTATTTTTACAGCGATTGAGTGAATTGTGCTTCCTCGCAAAGTTCAGTCACACAAGAGAGCGATGTTCATCTATAATCAGCAGCTTCCTGCTTAAAATTAACTGGTGTGTAGGGGAAAAAACACAGATGATGTTCAATAAACAAACGGTAAACTGTGACTTCCAGGCTGAAGTGCAAAATTAGCAGCTGCTTGTGAGATGTTTGTCACACAACAGCATCAGTCACTGACACCAAACTAATGATTTCACAGCTGATTAGCTCAAAGTCCTGCAGAGCTGGGGATGAAAGGAAACGGTATCTCATTTCCTTCTAATTACATGATTAGATTATGTTGTGTAATTAGTTGTGCTGCACGGAATTCTGACTGTGAGTTACATTGTTCAATGTACTGAACTTCATGTGTGATGCGGAAAGGGAGTTTGTGGGTTGACTGTTCAGTCACTGAGTACTTCAGGCTGATCGTAAACGAAGATTGAGTAACTTTTGGATTATTGGATGGAATCTGTTTGTGTTCGGGGTGTGAAGTTTTGCTCTGTGATTATTTGTGAGACTTGATTAGACGGCATTGAGCAGCGTAATTGCAAACGGCTGAAATTGAGATTACAGACTATGCAGAGAGAGACTGAGAGCTCGGTTTTTGTTTGAGACTCAGAACCAACGGTCGCCCACTGCAATATGTAGGTTTCTTTTAGTTAACATCTTCCAACAGACCGAAAAATCCACACAAACTCTGGCCGGGAGGAGAATACTTTCTGTTAAAGTGTAAAATCCCACGTGAATAAATGGCAAACTCAGTTTGATTTCTAAAAAAAAGTTTTCCTTATATCTTATGAAAAACGGAATTGCAAAATCAAATAAAATTTCAGATTATTATACTATTTAAAAAATACTAACGTACACATAAATTATCTCAAAGTATCTGTTATTATTTGAGGATTTCCATGGCAGAAGTGAACATAATCTTTAGTTTTATCATTATTTTATTCAATGTATTTATAACTAACAAAATGGTGACCGCAAGGGCAGGAAACAGCTGCACAAACGCCAGCGACGCTTGTTATTCAGTGTTTGTAGCACCTGCCTCTGAGTGTCAGCCTGGGGGACATGGCTGCAACATGAAAACAGGATATCTAAATACTAACTCAGAAATTTACCACAATTCAGCTTTATACAGACTGTGAAGCAAACAATAGTTATGTAAATTCTGTGATTCCTGTAGCCCAGCGGTGAAGCGGGAACAAACAGGTTTGATTCTCAGCCATGAAGAAACATTAGGCAGCTTTCCGTGCTCCACACACACACACACACACACACACATCTGTTTACCTAGCAGTAGGCAGGAACTTGCTGGATGGTTAATCAGCAAACCTCTTTCTTGGTGGTTATATTCCCTCAATAATAATAAGGATAAAAGTACTAATTGTTGATTCAACCGATAGCTGTTTGTTGGGCAATGCTGTTTGAAATGGGCTGTCGAAATTCGCCCAAATATTACACAGACATTTCAGTTTACAGTATGTCATATTAAACTGTTTGAGGCCGCTCAAACGCGTGGTATGGAACTACATCAATCGCTGTTAATTACTATTATTTTATCATGTTCCCATGTGTGAAAGTGCTTTGCTCGTCAATCAAGGCAGCGTCTCTGCCATCGATCGCTATTTACCCTCTGCCTCTGCCGTTATTTAACCATTTCGGAGCGGGTGTGTGACAAAAATACACGTAAATGTGTTGGAACATTTTTGTGCCTCCATATATCGCTGTGCCAGCAGCTGCTTCAGGTTCCGCTAATCACCCTCACAGTCAGACAGAATTCCCTGTGAGAGGCTAGTCTCCGGCACAACACTGATGACTGTCCGCCATTTCTCATGTAAAACACGGAAAACCATTATATGGAATCTTGAGTATTTAAAAGAGCTAATATGGACCAATCTTAGTCAACAGTCAGACAGATATTTTTCTTCCCAAAACGAGCTGCCAGTTAACTTCGCAGTATATTCCTTGAAGCGCTTTGAGATCTCTCGAAGACACAATAAGGCTCTAAATCAAACGTCCAATTTATTATCACTGTAAATAATTGATGAACTATTTTAACACCACACAGCAGGAGTCTGGTCGAAATTGACTGGTAATTCAGTCAACAGTCTGAAGATTGTCAATTGATTTTGCAAACGCCAAAGCCAGTGTTGCTCATGTTTTAAATTTTGGTGTAAAAATATTTGCATCTCTGAGTACCCTTGACATCAATTTACATTAACAAATTAATTGGACGTTTTTAAAATTGAAGCTAAATTTGAATTTTAGCGGCAATTCAAAATGTGGTGTGATTTTGAATTCTGAAAACTTAATGGTCAGAGTCAGATTTATGATCACAATGTAAATAAAGAAACACAGTCTAACAACTGGTGGCTTTGAGCTGCTTCTCTGTCGATTCAGCGTCACTGACTCCAGGTTCACAGACAGACACTGGCAGTCATCGCTGCCTTTCTATCACTGATTGACTGCTGAAATGTGACACAGGATTGAGAGGAATTTACACTCCATCTCAGAGAACAGAGTGTGAGATCAAGCAGTACATAGACAAGCAAGCAGGGTGATGAGGCTTTGCAGTGTTGCTCAGAAGTTTCTCTTTCACACAGGTATTCAAAACTGAAACTACATTATTGGGAGCTTAAATTTAAAGTTTATTTAAATATAAAATGCCAAACGTAACACCTTGGACGCAATTTACCTCCTGCCCCTCCCCCCCCCCCCCCCCCCCCACCCCCCCCTCTACCTCCCCCTGACCACCACGCGAACTCACAACAAAAAAGTTACAGCTGCATCCATACAAACTATGATGAATAATACAAATAAATGAAGTCTATTTTTGTCATTGGGTGCAGTTACGCACGCTGTCATGTGCACGTACTTCATTCTGTAATTGTTGCATTAGATGCAATGCCTATCCTGGAGGTAAAACGCAGGACATAATGCAAAGTGGATTGTCTGTATTTTGTGAGCAAGGCACAAAAGCCTGTTGCACAGACCACTGTCCCACAAACAAGGGTAGAGTGATTGAGAAAGATTATTTGGGGGGATTATTAACTAGTATGACGAGAGAGAGTGATAGAGATTGAGAGAGAGAGAGACTTCCATTTTTGTTTAGCATCATTGGATCGTTGAATTCCAACTCCAAGCAGCCACAGCCTCGGTTGAAAATCTCTATAGTTAGTACTAATTGTATGCACTTACACACGCACTAATGCACACCCATACACAAACATATATATATATATATATATATATATACACCTCTATTTCTGGAGCTAATGGTCAGATATAGACATGGTAGGAAGAACCTGACTCTGTTCAGTTGGAGTGGGATAGATATGCAAGTAGTTTGAAAAGAAACAGACACAACACTCACCAGACAGAGGGGAAGCAGGACTCACAGAATGACACTGAACTAGCTTTAAAGATCAATCATTGAGGAATGCTCAATGAGATGTTTGTGGGCAGGGAGAATAGAAGAGTTCTCAAATACAAGCACTCTATAGAGTTTAGTTCAACACATCAGGTAAATTGATTGAGGAGATCGCATTGTTCATGTTTCTAAAGGCTTTCTTTCATAGGGAAGATTGAAAAAAAGTATGCCGATGAGAGAGAAATTTCCACATCATTGCTGGCTTTTCAATATTAATACGTATCGCACAACAGAATGTATTTCAATGGAACAAAAAGTAAACTGTTGTTTAATTTCCTGCAGATATTGTAAAACCGAAACCATCACCCCCAGGAGTTATTCTCCTGCCGCCTTCCCCTGAAGACATCGCAATGCTCAGACCGGCCACTGCTGTTTGCTTAATATTCAGCTTCGAACCCGACAAACTGAGTGTTAAGTGGTTTAAGGACTGGCAGCCCGTGCCCTCAGGTGTGGTGACCTCTCCCTCGGTTAAAGAAGACAATGGGACATACAGCGTCAGTAGCCGGCTTTCTGTCCCCGCCAGAGAATGGAGGAGTGGCGGGGTTTACATATGCCAGGTGTCCCACAGCCCCACCGACACCACCATTATCAAGAGCATCACCATGCCCACAGGTAGGGGGCGCAGCGCCAGCTGATGCATGTGGCAATGATGTGGCTCTGAGTTTCCTGTATTGCTTACATGTGGAGTCCTGGAGATCAGTGGTTAGAGCATTCACATCTCAAACTAGAATTTTTGGCTTGATTCCCAGGCAGGACAAAAGATTGGGCAAGTTTAGTTACTACACATATATCTGAACATCTGGAAGAAAGTATGAAACGTGTGGTCAGTCGATTGGTGCATCGCATTTCTGGGAGCTAATTATTATTCAAATCAAAATTAATGACTTCAATGCACCAAATTCATGGGCCACTTGGCTGCCACATTTTGCGAATAAAATATACAGTGAATTTTGTTTCCTGGTATTTTCTGATAAGCACCTTTAGACGCCTCAAACCATTACAATTTTCTGTAGCTATATAAGGAATATTATTATCATTAGTCTGGATTGTAGACTTCTCCACTGCAGATGTGAGTATGTCACTTTTCTTCATTGGATTAATTGAAATCCCATCACAGAGAATCTGTAATTCCCAATTTACCCTAATTTCTCGAGTGCTGCTTTACCCGCAGACGAAGGGCATATACGAACGGGATACAAAGTACTCTACGAAGTTGAGATGCACCGGGGAAGATAGGTGAATAATGTGACACGACACAGATACAACAAAAACTGGGCAGTGAGAAGGTGAGACATAGCGAAGGAGAGCTACACAGCTTTGGAGTGCAAGAGGTAAGGAATGTTCAGTGATAGCAATCAGGTAAAGGAGAGTAGAAGAGTTTTCAAATCCAGGCCCACTTTAAAATTTAGTTCACTAAGTCAGCTGAATAGATTGAGGAGATTAGAATTTTGTAAGGTGAGAAAGATAAGATTATCTTTACAGGGAAGATACAAATATATAAAGCTCCAACAGAGAGGTGTTAACACTTGGGCTGAAATCAATGTTTGGTTCAATATTACTAAGAACTGCACAAAACATAACCTATTATTTAATGCATTCCAGTTGACGAAATTCAGGAGCCATCGCCCCCAGTTGTTATCCTCACTCAGCCATCTCCTGAAGATAATGCAATCCACAAACCAGGCATTGCTGTCTGTTTGATATCTGGCTTCCGTCCAGATGAACTGAATGTTAAGTGGTTGAAGGACTGGGAGCCCATCACCTCGGGGGTTGAGACCTCTCCCTCCGTTAAAGAAGACAATGGGACATTCACCACCAGCAGCCGGCTGACTGTCCTCGCCAGAGAGTGGAGGAGTGGCTCGGTTTACACTTGCCAGGTTTCCCATAGCCCAACACAGACATACATTGTCAAGAACATCACCAAGTCCTCAGGTATGAAGCAAAGAACCAGTTGAGAATCATGGCAACAATGCGGTTCTGAGAATCCTTCCCATTATTCACTCCTATGAGATCAAATAGCTCATTTCATTTCACCCCCTTTTGTTATTTCACTGAGGACATTGCACATGTGAGCATTGATCCAGTGTTTTGTTGACCTGTACAACATGAGGAAATCAGGCACTGATCCTCTTCACTTATCAGCAGGTGGCAAGGCAGACACACTATGTCGCTCATTTTCTGATCTGCTTCTCAAGGGCACATATCATATCATACCTCTCACAGGCCATGTGACCGAAGATGCAATTCTCACATTCCACACACTTCCCCAATCTGCAGTTTCACTGAACTTTCTGAAAACAAACAGACTACTTGTGTAATCCAATAAGGTATGCAGATGACACACACTGCTGAGGTACTACTCATCGAACATATTTGCTTAATACTTGTTCATTATCAGACGATGGATATGCGATATCAATCGGCCAATTAACATGCAGGGCTTCTGAGATTCGCTAGGGTTAGGGTCAGGACTAACCATAACCATGTATTTTCCAGTACATTATTCCAACACCAAACGATCATTGCATTGGTAAACAACAGTCTGTATTTAGAAGCTGATAATGTTCGTGTACACTATTGATCAACCTGAGCAAATACGAAACATGCCTATTGGCTGATATTTGTGAATCAACTTTCTTTTCCTTTTCTAGACTGTGAGGATCCCAATGGGAATGTCAAGGTCTATTTCCTTCCACTTTCACCAAAACAGGTGTTGATGGAATCCTCTGTAACACTGACCTGTGTAGTGGATAATGCACCACTTGATGTCAACGTGTCTTGGACACAAGGAGATAAACAACTATCTGGATATGGGAAACCATCTGTCACTGAGCGTCACGAAGTGATGAGTGAATTAAACGTTTCTACAGAAGACTGGAAGAGTGGGAAGGAGTTCTTCTGCGTTGCCAGCCACGAAGATATGTCAACTCCTGTCAGAGAAAAGATATTTCAGAGGACAGGTATGGAGCTAGATTTTGGGAAATACGTGGTTTTAGAATGTAGACAATGGAAGTAATCATGAAAACAATTAGTAACTGTCTCTGGACTGTATAGTCTTTCCATCTATCTGTGGATTTGTTCCCTATCACAGAGGCCAGAAAACGTATCTTGATATAATTTGATAAGTAGTTTAATACCTTATTATTCAGTGAATAATATCCAAAATAAATAAATTATTTTTCTTGGATAATGTGAGAAATGTGCTCAATGACTTTAGTTGGAAACACCTAAACCAGTTTTCTCTGGGTGGACCTAATAAAGTTATTTGAGGAAATTTCAGAAAACACCACTGAACACAGACATTCTCAATTTGTTTAAGTGCATGTTGAGCATGAACGTATTATTTGATTGATTACGTTAATGTATTGATTTGATTGTGTTTGTCCCACAGTTGACCACACAAAACAACCATCAGTGTACATCCTCCTCCCCTCGGCAGCAGAATTGACTGCTCAGCAGTCTGTCACCCTCACCTGCCTGGTGAAGGACTTCGCTCCCAAAGAGATCTTTGTGCAATGGACTGTTGATGACAAGGAGATAAATGTCAGCAACTACAAGAACACTGAGGTGATGGCAGATAGCACAGATCGCAACTACTCCATGTACAGCATGTTGACCATCTCAGCTGGAGAGTGGGACAGAGGCTTCTCCTACTCCTGTATTGTCGGACATGAAACCTTCGCACTGAAGACCTTAACCAGAACCGTTAACAAATCCAGCGGTAAACCAAGTTTTGTAAACATTTCCCTTGTCCTGATGGACACTGTGAATGCATGTCAATAAGCATCTACCAATACAATTATGCATATTGCTGTGTGCACCTGTCTCCACACCATTTCATTGTCAGTTTGGTTTCATGAAAGGTAATTTAAATAAAGATCATTGTTGCATTGCTGAGTCACGTACGGAGGGAATGATTTAAAATTAATGATGCAGATGATTTCCAGAGTGAGGAATAATCCATATTTTCTTTGATGCAATGTTATTATGAAGCTGGTAGCAATGTCAGTTTGGTATGAGCATTCATAAGCATGAGGATGGGTTTTGACACGTATCAATTAACCTCCAAAACGTTAATACAAAACACACAAATTATTCCACATCACTTGCGACAATGCAAACTCAGTTTGGGTTGATTTGCAGCTTGTTTTGGAATTGGGTGGGACCTCTGCGCTCGTTCCATTCCATGATATTTTCTTTATCATTCACAATGATTGTTCCACACATAACAATAGTTATGGGCTATACTGCTTGAATCCATGTAAAATTGCAGATTCTTCCACACAAGCAGATCTGGGTACAGGAAGATATTCACTTTAACATAGACTTCCCCAGACTTTTACTTCATAAACAAAGAGAATCGTCCAAACTCAAATGCAGTGAGGGCCATGCTCACCCACTCCACACACCGACACAAACTCACTGCCAACCAGACACTCATATAAGCACATTCACTCAAACTTTCACCCACCCAGCCTTACACATAGCCCAACACCCTCAAATCTAACTGGAACCACACAAACTCACACATTCACGTCAATCCAGGCCAACTCGCTCCCACACACTCAAGCACATATTTACCAAATCACACCCACTCACACACATTAGGTGTACACACACTCACACATAATCACACCCACCTCAGGCACACACCTGACCCCCATTCTCACATACCCAAGCACAAATGCTCATACGCAATCACACACCCAGGCCCACACAATCTCACACTCAAACGGACCCACACAAACATTGCATCCTTCTGGGCGCAAAGGCACACACAGTCACCTATACATCAGCACAAGCACACAGCCCGCACCCAAAATGTTCACAAACGCCCAGGCCAAGGCCCATCCAGACATATCAGCAAAAAAATACACAATCAACCTCACACACAGCACTAACATTGAAACAATATTAACGATTTTTAACTAACCATGGTACCACTTGTAAACATATTGTTCTGGATGTAACAGGGGTAAGGTTCACAATGAGGAATGAAGTGGGGACATTTCGTAATATCAGACCGTTAGCTTTGTTGGTAGAAATTTAGAAATGCAGTCGAATATTGAAACAACTGCTTATTTCAAGTATATTTTGGAAGTATGTTCTCCAAAGGATTCATATTGTTTCAGTGCAATGGGGAAGATTTGGAAAATTAAAATGATATTGCGCTTTTCGCGCAGTTAATTGAAATAGCGTTATTAGGGATGTGGTTGGAGTACGGTGTGGTGCTCCATACACTTTATTATACAAAGAGGGTACAGCAAGAGAGTCACTTAAACACAGGCTTCTCCACACTCCTACAAATAGGTTTAGGACTATTTCACACAGAGCATGAAAATGATGCCTGTGATTGGCATTATAGCGATGCGGAACAACTTCAATCATTGTAGTTTTTCTCGTAAAAAGTGAAGGTAAAAGAAAAAATGAGGAGAGTATCGAATAAAACCTGTTAAAATGCAGGATACATTTTGAAACTCTGACACCCAGGAAAATAAACGCAACGTACAAAGTTAGAGCTGGTGTTTTGTACAGAGATCTTTTGGAATATATGTTTATTCAACCCAATAACAAAGTGACGCAATCTGAAATGGTATTTGGTTAGTGACAAGAAAACAGTTGGAAAGGTGAAATTGGAGGATTGCCATAGTTCTTCCATTTTCTACCAGCAAAGTCTCAATGTGAGGATATTCATCCTTCTGGTATTCTACAAATTAAAGTTTCCCAAAGTGACCCCAAATTTATTTCATGGATTATATAATTGATATCCACAAACATTATTAACCATTTCTCCTTAATTTCTCTGAAATGTTAATGCTTGTATTAATTGGCATGATGCACATAAATGGTGCTGTGTGAGTCGATAAGTGTGCAAGTGTCTTTGGGCCCATTTGGTTCAATGTGAGGGAGCGCAATTGGAAACCGTATAGTCATTAATAAACAAAGAGTAAAAATAACAATAAACTCAAGTTTGTGTTCCCTCTGAATATTTTCTTCTTTGCTAACCTCCCAGATTTCCCAACCGAGTTTATAGTGGAAAGTTTTCAGCAAGATGAAAGTGAGAATCTCTGGCCTACTGCTTCCACATTCATCATCCTCTTCTTCCTGAGTATATTCTACAGCGCCACCGTCACTATAATTAAGGTGAGGATATTAAATTCATTGACGACATTATGTGATCTAACAAATGCTGTTAAACACTTGTTTCCTGAGAGTACTGATAGTGATGCGCATTGCATCCACTCTGCTGGGTTAATCCCCATGTCTGTACAAGGCTGGATCATTGTGTCCAGACTCTGTGTTGCTGATGAAAATATCCGATTACCCTTACATACCAATAATCACTGCTGATATATGCTCACTGGTTATCGATAGAGGCAAAATCCAACGATAATTTGCAGAATATATAGTTCTATGAATATTTAGTGGAAGCTTTAAAGCCTGGCTTTAAGATGTGTATTTTGTATTTCTGTCCGCATATATCTGTGGTATGTGTGTTTGTATGCAAAACTTGGCAAAGGGCGACTTGCGTCAGTCACCAGCAGACAAAAATCAATTCACACAGAATCGTTTGAGCTTGTGTGTGTGTCTGTTTATGTCTGTCTGTGTGTTTGTATTTCTGTCTGTGTGTGTGTGTGTGTGTGTGTCTGTGTCTGTTTGTGTGTCTGACTGTGTTTGTATTTCTGTCTGCATGTGTGTGTGGTGTGTGTGTTTGTATGCATCTGTGTGTATATTGTAAAAAATATATCAATAAACGCAACCGTCATCAATAACTGCTGACCCAAGCAGAACCTTTAAATTATATATCTACTCATATTTTACAGGTAAAATGAATTTCGGAATATCAGCTGCACCCAGGTGCCTCATCTGCTGATGTTGAGAAGCAATATATGGCGACCGAAAATATGATGTCTATCTTCGCTGGAATTAACCTTTGTATTGTGCAAATACAACAATTATAATGACTCTTCTTGTTTTAATAATCCTTACTTGCTAATTTGACTTGAGCAGTAATGAAAAAAATGGGTAACGGCGGACATTTTTTTATATTTTGTATTTGCTGTTCAACATTTGAGTGGCGTAATTTTGAAGAAATAAAATGGCTGTTGTGGATTTGTCTTTGATTTTAATCAGCAGCTTCGTGTTTTCTTTTATCTGCTCCTGTTTCATAACGTCTGAAAATACTGTCCACTGCATCAATACGAAATAATAAATGCGGTGCAAAGTATCAAAGCTTTCTTTACATTATTGTGTCAATTGTGCCTTTTCTCCTGCTCACCAAATTATTCAGATTCCCTCAAATCTTATCGCTTTTCAAAAGTTGTTGATTTGAACCGTCTACCTTCACCTCGGGTTTTGCTGAGATTATTAATGTGCAGCAACATTTCCGCTTCTGTAGATCCTTCACTTCTTTAACCGGCAGCTGCTTATATTCCCCCAGTGATCATCTCCACACCCAGTTACTGCTTCAGATGCACGGCTGTTCTAATAGAGTAACACACCGCTCTGTGTTACAGTATTTACAGAACAATGTGAGTGTGTCATTTGTTGTACACACTCACAACTTCTCCTGCCTGTGCTGAGCTGCACACATTGATTGGCAGCATCACAATGGCAGACCATCAAGCCCAAATCCTGCTGTGGCCCAGACTTTAAACAGTGAAACGATGGGACATACTGCTGACTTGATACACCTTAAAGCAAATGCAATTATTATTATCATTCTTTAATAACATCATGATACGCCCAGACTGAAACAAAAATAGAAATGTGGCCTTAAATTCCCTACATGTAAAATTGATCTGGCTCCCTTAGCCCAACTCGCATCAATAGTGATACAGAACGTCCCCTTCTATAGATAACTATCGTGATTTTATATTGTCTCTGGTGTCAACATTTGTTATGTACTCAGTGGTCATTGAGTTTCTCTGGGAGCTCTCTCTTCCAGGTTGCACTCTATGTTAGTGTCTCTCCAGCTTCCACAGAGTCCAGTGACGTCTGCACAATAGATAACTTCAGCCTAGTTCCCATCTGTTAACACCCAATAGGTATATATTGAGCAATAGGAAGGACGCAAAATATTAAGCATTTTGCAAACAGTACAGTTTTCCACGTGTAATAATTTTATTAATATCACTTAGTGTTGCATTAAGTGTATCATGAGTCCACTATAATAGCTCAGTCAGATCTAAAGCATTGAGAGACAAAAATGACCAGTGCCGAGCCAATCAGATTTCTATCATCCTCACAGTCACATATACATACATTATCTCAAATTAGGTATTGTTTCTAAACATATTGTTGCGGAAAATAAACCTACCCATGTGTTATTCAAGAAATCGTCAATTTGTGTGTCTAGTATCTCCACTCAAACAGTGATTCCGCAGACTTGTTTTGAATTTCAATTGCAGGCAATGTTTTGTGATTGCACATCCCTCTATATGCCTCCTTCCCTTAAATTCACTGAGAATGATCACTAGAAAGAAGAAATCTTACTTGTTTCTTGCTTTGATAATTTATGCAGAAAAACTTCGCAATTAAGAACTTGGAATTTGTTAAACACTGTCACAAATTCTAAGTCAGTTTTGCATAAGCGTTTTTGGAACTAGAGCTAACTGATTACTGAATTTAAACTGATTTTATTTTAAACTTGCATGTTTTGAAACTTTCAGTATCTGTCAACATGTTTCATTAGCAGAATATATATCTGTCGATGTGGAAATGTTCCCATCGATCATTCACCTAACCTGGCGTATCCACCTGTACAATAAAATTATTTGATAATTTACCGAATTTTGCATTCAAGGCTTCTGCGTACAAGTCTGTGTACAAGTGTACATTTGCAGCGTTTTGTGCACTCTAGGAAGTTAGGAACTCTGCAATGTTGGAAGGATGTTAATTCCCTCAATCCCACAACAGCACAGACAATTCGATGATATGGCCACTGAGAAAACTAACAACACACTGAATCAATTACCGCTGAAATGCTCAGAAATCATCATGGGGGTCATTAAATATTGTTAGGGCTGCACCAGTGAGTATCCAGAATACTGGGCCTGAAGAAGAGAATGTACAGAGAAGAGCGAGGATCCTTAATTCAGGGGAGTGATATTTTAGCAGAAACAAAAAATAAAATGGGATATATACATAGGAGGTTATTACATATTGTTATATGTGTATTCACATCTGTGTTTCTGGTGTGTATCTGTGCGTATGTGTGTATGTGTTTGTGTGTGTGTGTGTGTGTGTTAACCACATATACATAAAAGCTGGTTCACGAAGAATTTGACAAGTTAGACTATAGTGTATATAAGTGCTTTGGCCTGGAGAGATACTAAGACCAGAAGTGCATGATTCTCCACTGGCTTCGGTAATCAGTTTGCCACTCCAGTCCTGCCATTGAGGCAGGCAACCTGGCTGGTTTGTCAGTGACAATGCTTGGAAGGCAAAATGACCCACTTGGATGATATAGGCTGACACATAGTGTTGATTAAGTTCCAAGTATCGTTTCCAATCATTCAACCTGGAAACTTAAACTAGGTAAATTCACCTTCACTGAGGTACACACAACAATCAGCCCCGACCCACCACGCTATAATCCTTATCGATAGCCAAACTAAGACACAAACATAGCCAGCTTTATGTATCTAAATTAATAACTTGGAAACATAACTTAGCTTTGATGAACACTGTACTGAATCCAGCTGCCCCGGGTCACTGTGGTTCATACAACATTTACCAGAAATCATTGCCTCTGGTCATGCGATTATCCAAAAATGAGTCAGTTTCCTATCTACATGAAACACCTGCATTTTCTGACAGTAATTTAGATCGACTTCCTCTTAATATAAATCTGACTTTAAACCATCTGCTAGAAACTGGTTCCAAATATTACAATTAACAACACAGGGTATTCTCCACAGCTGCCCTATGTCTGTGGAAATAAGATTTTTTTTTTTAAAAGTAAAAAAAATTCTACATAGAATATAAAAACCGTTGCTGTTTGTAAATATAAGGGAACACTTCACAATAAAGCATTAAAATCGATTACAATAGTCTGGATGAATTAGGATCATTTTTGATTGTGTAAAATTGAAGCACTCAAAACGATCTTCAGAAAAGTATTTTTAAGTTGTAACCAAAAAGAAGCCAAAACTGTTCAGGAATTATTCCAACTTTCGTGTCTCTGGCTGTTTGTATACGGGGTTTGGAAAGAAGTAAATTGTGTTGATTCAGTTTGTATGTATGATGAGTTTAGTCAAAACTATGGCCGCTAACATTTGGCAGAAATCTCGCTTCTGGGAAATAAAGTCGTGTGATTAATCCCCACGTTGAATTTTTGATGCCAGATTGTACCACAAACCGTGTGCATGAACATGCCTGAGTTGACCTGTCAATCAGTCGGTCGGTCGGTCGGTCACTCCCTCCCTCCCTCCCTCCCTCCCTCCCTCCCTCCCTCCCTCCCTCCCTCCCTCCCTCCCTCCCTCCCTCCCTCCCTCCCTCCCTCCCTCCCTCCCTCCCTCCCTCCCTCCCTCCCTCCCTCCCTCCCTCCCTCCCTCCCTCCCTCCCTCACTCACTCACTCACTCACTCACTCACTCACTCACTCAATAAGTGCGTCAGTCAGAAGTTTGTGAGTTCATGCTGTGTGTCTGCATGTGGAACTCATGTACCGAAGGTCGACTCTAATGCAGTGCATGGGTGAATTATGTTTTAGGAGATATGATCTATCAGTGTTTCTTGAGTTTAAATATCGCATACACCTGTTCTGAAACAGAAGTGAATTTCGGAAGTCAATATGGTCTTTTGCATTGATAATCATATGATTATTACAGTTGTTATGGAGACTTATCAAGTATTCCTGATGTCTTAAAGTGCTTCAGAGCACACTACTGTAAAGCGAGTTGACTGTATATGTTGAGGGCGAAACATAGCAGCCAATTGTGTGCAGGAGACTTCCACAAACAGTAGTCAATTGAAATGACTAATTTATTATTACTTAAAATCTTGTAGGATAGATTCAAATCCGTATCATATGTTATCTAAGCGCTGTGGGCGATACCATGCGTAGAAGACTCTGTGTATGTACCCGTTTCTGTTCCTGTTATCACCAGATTTCAAGGGAAGATTGTTAGCCAGGACAGCAGGAAAAATTCCCTTCTCGATTAGAACACTGCACTGAGGTGTTTAACATCTACGGCGGGTAAATATGGGTTAAAATTCCTACCTGAAGGACTGCACACCTCACAGTGAAGCACAGCCCCAGGATTGTTGTAGTATCAGCCACAACTAAGAGTTACATGTTAAGACATTTTGGTGTGTCTGCTTGCTCCCTTAACTGTGGAGTTCCTGTGGCTCAGTGATTAGAGCACGTGTCTAGCAAGCTGGGGAGACCTATGTTCGATTCCAGGCAGGTCAGGGCGAAATCTTTGGCAACTTTTCTTACTCCACACGCCTAATACTAATCCCTCTAGAAAAAACAAATGCAACAATAAAATTGGTCATTTCAATCCACGACTGTGTGTGGGACACTGCTTTGCACAGTTGGCTGCCGCGTTTCGCCCACAAATATATACAGTCAATTCACTTTACAGTATATTCTGTGAAACGCTTTGAGATGTTGATTAGGTGTGGGAAGTGCAAAATCAAATGCAAGGAGTATTATTATTATTATAACTGTTTTTCACCATTTAGTTGCTCCAAGGTTGGCTCACTTTTACGTAAATCTCGGGATTTCTTTTTTTTTAAAGTAATTGATTTTGATGCAGTTGTTGCTCCCCTCGAGCAATTGGGTACGCCAGAGGGAGTGGGTTTTGCTGTGAGGAGAGGCGCGTTTGGAAAGCTAGGGTTTGGCAAAGGCGTAGATGGATATAAGCAACATATTGAGGGTCTTGGAGGCTGACTCTTTAATAGGGCGATAGTATAGGTGACAATGAATTGGGTAACCGGTGTGCAGAGTTTAGTGTAACAAGGAATGCAAGTGGTGGAGCTTTAGATAGGAGGAAATTTGTGGATATTGAAGGAGGAAAGACCGAAGAGAAGGGTGTTGGAGTATTCCAGCCGAGAGATGACGAAGGATAGAATAAGGTTGTCCTCACCCTAACTCTAATGCTCTCTGAAAACTTCACTCTATGCTAATCGCAACTTCTGATCCCTAATGCCAAGGACATGCGCAACAAACAGCGACAGCTTCATGAAGGGCACCATCCCAGAGTGCATTACCCTCTCTACTGCCACTGTTTCTCTCTGTAGCTCAGCTATGGTGGCAACTCTTGTTTAACACGGTTTGAAACCTGTCAATCAGCGTCATCGGTACAAACATAAATTGTACATACATAAATCCAGGTTCTCCACACACTTCTCTGTTGCGTACACAATTACATGCTAATTATAGCTTGAAAACGCCAAATATAGTTTGAAAACGCACTGGAGGCACGTTACAGCTTCTCGCTCTCTCCGTTTCTCACAATAAAACAAATGAAAGAAATGTATTGTTATTATTATTTCTCTCTCTCTCACCCACACACAGAGCGCCTCCCTCAGCACTGCGGGAACACTACACGCTCTCTCTCTCACACACACAGCGCCCCTCTCAGCACTGCGGGAACACTACACGCTCTCTCTCTCACCCACACACACAGCGCCTCCCTCAGCACTGCGGGAGCACTACACGCTCTCTCTCTCACACACACACACACAGCGCCTCCCTCAGCACTGCGGGAACACTACACGCTCTCTCTCTCTCTCTCTCACACACACACAAACACACTCACACACAGCGCCACCTTCAGCACTGCGGGAGCACTACAGGCTCTCTCGCACACACACAAAGCCACCCTCAACACTGCGGGAACATTAGACGCTCCCTCTCTCACACACACACACTCAGCTCCAACCTGAGGACTGCAGGAACATTGCAAGGTCTGTATCACACAAACAAACACAGACACGCGCACAGCGCCACCCTCAGCACTGCGGTAACATTGCAGGCTCTTTCGCACACAACAACAGCAACTTAAATGTACATCACGACCTCCATGCCAGTGCATCTTAGAGCGCGTGACAGCGGCATATTCTTAAGCCGAGCCAAGGGGAGTGGGGGAAGTGAACTTAAGTGTGACTTTAAATAAATATCTTCAGGTGCGATCTGAAGATTGGAAAGGAGCGGGAAGCAAAGGGAAACGGGAGGGAATTCTAAACGCGAGCAGCTCCACTCTGAGAACTGGAGGAACATGACAGCCATTCATGTAACTTCAGCTCCACCCGCATTACTGGAGCACATTACAGGCTCTCTCTCTGGTACACACAGAGCCATCCTCAGCAACGAAGGCACATCACTCGCGAGATATCCCACTCACTTTCCACGTTTTCTTGGCTTGACGTGAAATCTATACAAGACACACTCATTTTCATTTTGCTCAGCGGTGCAGCATGTTGGAATGATTGACATGATCCAAACTAAACCATGATATTGCAATGCAACTCACCTGAACATGGAAATTCCCATTTACTGGTACGGAATGAGCACTCTATTACTGTAGAGATATATACTGGCTCGCCAATTACAGAAGGTGTATAATGTTTGCTGGCATGACTATGCGTTTGGATACCGTTGGATTTTAGCAATCTAAACCCCAAAGAATAGTATTGAGAGCAATTAATGACAAGCATTACCGGTGCTTTTGTTATCCAGATTACCCAAACCAGGAATATCCTCTTTGCGACTGGGGCTCAACTGGCCGCAGAATTATAGAATCATAGCATTTTAGAATACAGAAGGATGTAGATTGTTTTATCATGTCTCACTCTGCCTGTGATGCCTGCCTGAAATAGCGCACAGATTCCTCCTGATGAAATTAACAAGAGAGAGAGAGAGAGAGAGAGAGACGCGAGTTAACGCTGATACACCACATTGTAAACTCTGACACACAACACAATTCCGCAGCAAACAGCTTACTGCCATTATCACAGCAACGCTACTCGCTCAATATTGTCTCCAAAAGGCTGGAAAGTTAAGACATACACTCATCCCGCAATCCCACCACATCTCACCACATCTCAACACATATCACCCTCCCTCCCTCCCTCCCTGTCCCCCTGTCTGTCTGTGTGTCTGTCTGTCTGTATTAAGAATAAGAACAAAGTGTTTGATTTGGCGACTGTCAGTGTCTCAGGTGATCAAACCCTCTGTGTATAAACAGACAAACTCTGTGTAGATTAATCGCAATAATGAGAATTGTGAAGTCTGCGTTGGGTTTGGCCGCGTTTTGTGGGCGACACAAACACTGTGTAGACGAAGCTACAGTGACCAACTCACAGGAACAACAGTCCATTTACAGATGGCCTCTCACGCCAGACTCACTGTGACACTGAAGATCACAGTTGATAATAAAGCTGACATGGCCCTGAGTCGCTCCCTGACTTTGGCGTCTGTCCGTCCTTCCCTCCGTCTGTCTGTCCGTCCATCTGTCTGTCTGTCTGAGCGCGAGGCTAACGGTTATTATTTTGAACTGGGCGCGAGACTCACGTGTTTTTCCCGCTCGACGCCTGCGCAGTGACGCCTGTGTCTGCCGGATCACGTGATTGATGGGTTTTGTTCCTTTAATAGAAACCGGCGCCGGCGCAGTACCGACCCCCCGGCACGCGGCTGACTTGCTTTTAACTCGGCGCCTGCGCAGTTCCATCTGTCTCGCTGTGTGGGCGCGAGGCTGACGGTTCTGATTATGAACTCGGTGCCCGCGCAGTGACTGTGACTGTCTTTCAAAATGAACTGAAAAGAGACAGTCCCCCCCCAAAAAAAGCATTAAAGCTTTAACCCCCACAGGTAACAAGAGTTTAGTGGGAAAGCTGTCACAGGATATAATCTACATTGTTATGGCTGTATACCTTGTAGGCAAATTTCCAGTCAGTTTGCATAAACCAGGCATGCGCCACCTATTCACTCTTGTTTGTGTGTTGCCTACACATGATGTAGCATGATCCCATGGCAGCGTTGTTCCCAAACAAGCTTGCCATCATGTCAAAAGTTTAAATGTTCACTACTATGGAATACAACATTTTTAATGTAATAGTTCTTTCATGTCAAGCGCATACCCGAAGGTAATGTGTAGTTAAGAATTTAAAATGGGTCCATGAAAGGGTGTGTTGTTTGGAGGCGGAGTTGGCATCAGGGACTGCAGAAGTTCACAATTTTAATAGTTTGTCTGAAGTCATGGTGAATGAGGAGGGCAGTGATGTGAGCTCTGCGGGAGGCAAGGACTGAGGGTTGCAGGTCTAAGTGGGTGGAATGGCCAAAAGGCGAAATGATATATGTACATGTTATCGCACGTGGGGAAAAGTGGCGTAATGTTCAGCAAGCTGTTACAGTCTGCAATGGAATCTGCATACGTGTACAATAGCTGTATCATCCTAATACACTCCAACAAACCATCTGCTCTGAGATGTTTTCAAATTTTGTTTTCCAATGACTTTATGACCCTCACCCACATAGCGTTCTGATCTGGTTACACACCGCTCCGATCTAATACCTACGCTCAGATGGATTTGGTCTCCATCATGTCCCCAAAACCTTCCGCTCTATTACTTTTCACTAAGCCCAGCACATCACTGGCTGGCCATAGTGATGTCTCACACTGGAACTCTCTCGCTCAATCCCACTCTCTTGCACCCTTTATCCACTCGTTCAATTTCCGGCTAAAATCTTTCCATTTGGATTGTGATTCTAGTCACTGTATATCTTGCTTTCACTACCTCGTTGTCCGCAACCACAATTGTGATGTACTGCAGGACCACACTCTCTGTGTATACTTTCCAAATGAACGCAAATTGATGTGACATGAGAAAAATATTAAGTCTAAGACGAGAGTTCAGTAAACATTGTGGAAATCAAGTGTAACAAGGAAATGACAGATCAAATTAACAATATAGTGAAACATAAATCAATGGCATTGTTAATCGTATAATTAAAGATTGTTTTTATTCATTAGCTTTTCGTATAACAGCTGGCATTTAACCAACTATTTGCTTTGGTCAGCCAATTGTCTGAAACATGTTAAAGGCAAATCTTGCCTTACAAATCTGATAGAATTTTTTGATGAGGTAACGGAATGTGTGGATTATGGTAGCGCAGTTGATGTAGTTTACATGGACTTTCAAAAGGCATTTGACAAAGTGCCACTTGAGAGACTTATTAGGAAATTAAAGGCCCACGGCATAAAAGGGACAGTGGCAGAGTGGATCCACAACTGGCTGCGAGACAGAAAGCAGAGAATTGTAGTGAGCGGCTGTTTTTCAGACTGGAGGGAAGTGAGCAGTCGTGTGCCACAGGGATCGGTTTTGGGACCATTGCTCTTTGTAATCTACATCAATGATCTGGACTTGGGTGTAGGGAGTACAGTTTCCAAGTTTGCAGATGATACTGAGTTAGGGAGAATAGTAAATAGTGGGGAGGATAGCAGCCATCTGCAAGAGGATATAGACAAATTGGTAAAGTGGGCAGACACATGGCAGATGACGTTTAATGCTGAGAAGTGTGAGGTGATGCATTTGGGGAGAATAAATGAAGTGACGCCATATAACAACAACAACAACAACAATTTACATTTATATAGCGCCTTTCACGTCGGGAGGACGTCCCAAGGCGCTAAACAAGAGGCGTGTGACCTGAGCTGGAAGGGGAGAGTTTGGGAAGGGGTGAAACACGAAGGGGAGGTAAAAGAGTTCGGGGAGAAACAAAAGGCACGATCGAAGAGGAAAGTCTTCAAATCGGCCTTGAAATAGGAAACGGAAGAGGCGAAACGGAGGGATTGAGGGATGGCATTCCATAAGGTGGGAGCGGAGAAACTGAAGGCCCGGCCTCCGATGGTGGGGCGGTTCGGGCGGGGGGCTTGGAGCAGGCCAAATCCTGTTGAACGGAGGGTCCGGGTGTAGGAGGAGAGCAGATCAGCTAGGTAGGATGGGGCAAGGCCGTGTAAGGCCTTGCAGGTGAGGACGCGGATCTTAAATTCGATCCTCTGGATCAATCTAGCCTATCTATAGGCTAGATTGTACAATTTTAAATGGTGTGAAGGAACAGAGAGACCTGGGGATTTGTGTTAGTGACTCGTTGAAGGTGGCAGGACAGGTAGACAAGGCTGTTAAGAAGGCATATGGGATACTAGGCTTTATAAATAGGGGTAGAGAGTACAAAAGTCAGGAAGTGCTGACTAACCTCTATAAAACTTTGGTGAGGCCTCAGCTGGAATACTGTGTTCAATTCTTGTCACCACACTACAGAAAGGATGTGAAGACATTGGAAAGGGTACAAAGAAGATTTACTAGGATGGTGGCATGATTGAGGGACTTCAGCTATGAGGACAGGCTAGATAGGCTAGGGTTGTTCTCTCTGGAGCAGAGAAGTTTGAGGGGAGACCTAATAGAGTTTTATAAGATCATGAGGGGTTCCGACAGGGCAAATAGAGAAAAACTATTTCCACTCGTGGGCGAATCTGTGACTCGTGGTCACAGATTTAAAATAGTTTCAAGGCGAAGTAGAGGGGAGCTGAGGAGAAATGCTTTCACTCAGCGAGTTGTTGGAATCTGGAATGCATTGCCTGAAAAGGTGGTGGAGGCTGATTCGATAACAACTTTTAAAAAGGAATTAGATATTTATTTAGGGAGAACAGGTCTATTAGGCTATGGGGATCTGTCAGGGCAGAGGGATTGAATCGCTCTTTTCAAAGAGTCGGCACAGACTAGATGGGCCGAATGGCCTCCTTTTGTGCCGTAAAATTCGATGAATCTATGAATCTATCTCTCCCCACACTTTCTCTGTATGAGTATGTTTCTCGCCCGCTCTCTCTGCATGTGTCTCTCCCCATCCTCTCTCTGTGTGTGTGTGTCTATCTCTTTCACGCTCTATGTGTATGTGTCTCCCCACCCCCCTCTCTGTATGTATATGTGTTTATCCCACCCTCTCTCTATATGTATGTGTGTCTATACCTCTCTCTATGTGTCTGTGTGTGTGTCTTCCCCCTCTTTCTGTGCAAATGTGTGTCTCCTCTCTCTTTGAGTGTGTTTCACGCCCCCTCTTTGTATGTGTGTTTGTGTGTCTCTGTGTATGTGTGTCTCCTCCCTCTCTCTATGTATGTGTGATTGTATCCCACACTTTCTCTCTCTGTGTGTGTATCTCTGTCCCACTCAGTATGTGTGCGTGTCTCTCCAAATCGCTCTCTGTTTGCATCCCTCTCCCAGTGTATTTAAGTCCTGTGAATGTGTACGTATCTCTCTCTGTATATGAGGCTGCGAGTGTATTTGTGTGTGTGTGTCTCACTCTCTCGGGTGTGTTTGTGTGTCCCAGAGACACAGAGTCAGACACAGACTGTGGGACTCCTCACTCCCTCACTGCATGTGTCTCCCTCAGTGTGTGTATCTCAGACTCTCTCTCTCACTCTTTCTGTCTCATTCTGTGAGTATATCTCTCTCTCCCCCCTCCCCCCCCCTTCTCTCTATCTGTGTGTGTATCTCAGGCTGCAGAGAGAGCTATCTCTCTAACTCTCTCTTCCCTTCTCTCTGTCTCTCACCTTTTCTCGCTCTCTCTGTGTGTGAGTGTATCTCAGGCTGGCGACAGATCTCTCTCTCTGTATCTCAAGGTGTAGGAAAGTGTATATTTCTCTCTCACACGCCTTCTCTCTCTCTCTCTCTCTGTATCTCAGGCTGTAGAGATCTCGCTCATCTTCTACCTCTCTCTGTGTGAGGGCATTTCAGCTACAGCGAGTTCTCTCTCTCTCTCTGTATATCTCAGGCTGTACAAATCTCTGCATCTCGCACACACACACATCTCCTCTCTGTCTGTTTGTATCTCAGACTGTGGAGATCTTTCTCTCTCTCTGCGAATCTGTGATAACATCTCTCTCTCCCGCCTTCTCTCTCTCTGTGAGGGCACCTCAGGCTGCAGAGGTTTCTCTCTCCCTCTCTCTCTGTGTATCTCAGGCTAGAGACAGGGCTCTCTCTCTCTCTCGCTCTCTCACCTTCATTCTCTCTCTCTCACCATCTCTCTCTGTGTGAGTGCATCTCACGTGACGTCACTAGCTCACAGACAGACAGACGGACACACGCCAAAGTCAGGGAGCGACTCAGGGCCATGTCAGCTTTATTATCAACCGTGATCTTCAGTGTTACAGTGATTCTGACGTGAGAGGCGATCTGTAAATGGACTTTTGTTCCTGTGTGTTCGTCACTGCAGCTTCATTTACACAGTATTTGTGTCGCCCACAAATCGTGGCCAAACCAAACGCAAATTTCTCGATTCTTATTATTGTGATTAATCTACACAGAGATTGTCTGTTTATACACAGATGGTTTGATCACCTGAGACACTGACAGTCGCCAAATCAAACACTTTGTTCTTATTCTTAATACAGACAGACATACAGAAAGACACACAGAGAGACAGACAGACACAATGACACTGAGCTGTTGAGAGAAGGAGCTTCTCGATCGCCAGTTAGGATCTAATTGTCTAATAGTCACTGGGGTTTGGTGGAGGAAATCCAGCACAAATTCTCTCCAAAGAGCAGAAACCGGTTTGTGGGCAGGAGAAGTGAATCGTTTGTTCTCAGTCTCAAATCTCATCTATCCTTTCAGTTGCAATAGCAACGCTCCTTGAATTTAACACACTGCATGGTGAATATTTCATATCCCAACAATTGTTGGGAAAACTATTCCTGTGTGTTTCGATGAAGAAACCTTGCTGAAGGTTTCACCTATACTATTTACCCACCCAAACCCACCGCCTCCCGCACTCCCTCCCCCCCATATATACACACAAACAAACACTCACATACACAGAGAGGAACAGAGGCAAAAAAAGCGTAACATTTGTTTTACTTAAAAGAGCGCTTCTAAAGTCGGGAAGAAGATACAATCTCCACATATCTTTCCAGCAGCTCTCAGCCTGTTTTATCTGATCCATTGCTAAAATCTGACGCCCACTAAAGGGTGCAGCACTTCTCACAAAATCACCTGCATCCACGTGACACATCCCTACATGGCTAATTTGCTGGGAGCAGCAATGTTCCGACTGCAAAAGCATCGAGATACACCAGGAAATAAACATTAACAATAATCAGTAAATTGTGGTGACATGGTGAAACATTCGTGCATGAATTGTGTACCACTACACACTCACTGTCCAGTGCTCGGGTCTGAAACAATGACTGTCCAGCGTCCAATGACTGTGATAGTCCTCCTGAAAGGAGCTTTACTGGTTTAATTTTGCTCATGTAGTTGTTGGCATGAACTCGGCCTTTAAGCAAAGGTCTGTGCGACAGGATATCCAACTCCTTCTTCACAATCCATTAAACAATCCTGTCTCGTTTCACCAAGTTGATGTGATAAGGTTTTACCTGTTGATCTGTACTTGGCACAGGAGCAAACGGCTGGTCTCCAGGTTACGCAGGACTCACACACTGATGTAAGTCACACCGCCGCTCGTCAGAGAACCAAAGGGTTAATTTACTATTTTCTACTTTATTGAGTTAGTTCCCAGATCTGCTGTTGTGTTGCCTATTCCTTCCTGTGGGTTCCCCCCCCCCCCGCTGGACAGGCGAGCGGCAGGTCTCAGCCTGTTTATGATCCGAAACCCTCCTGGAATGTGGCTCTCACCATAGGGAGCGACGCTTCGCAGAAATTCATATCCAACCAGTTTGGCAAGTCACTGCGTGATTAATTTACTGGCAGGAATGTCGAGGTTTGGAACAATCTACCGACAATCAATAAAATGCGGAACGTATATTGAATTAAATTTCTTCTCCCTTCCTTTGGAGCTCGGTCTCAGAATTCCCCCAACTCGTTCCCTCATTTGCCTTCTCGAAGGCGCATTACAAGACCCTCGTCTTCGACGTCCGGTTGCCATCCTTCGCGTGGGGGAATGGGACAAGTTGAATAAAGAGGGAGAAGGAGGATTGCGTCTGGTTGGGAACAGAGCGAGGCTAGTTGGGGTAACCACGAGAGACTGGCAAGAGTAAGGGGAGTAGTTGGGGGGTAAACATCGGTTAGTAGAACATTTTGAGGTATTTATTTTTCTGTACAGAGGATGATATTCAGAGATCGCGTTTCTAAACGTGGAGTTAACTGTAATTTATTTACAGTATTTAAGTCTAAAACGATCGTGTTCACTTTCAAACTTGATGAGCAATTTGAAAACTGTTTCAAAAATTTAAATTCTACTTCAAAATTTTAAAACAAGGCAGAAGTTCTGTTCTCCCATGAAATAAACATTATAGTCATAACAACCACTATAATTACAATAATAAAATGTAAAAAAAATCTAATCATTGTGACTTAACTCTTCAGTCAGATATCTTCACAGAATATCCTGTAACGAGCAGTGACTACGTTTTCTGGGCCAAAAATCGATTAAAACATTGGTATATGTAGTTTGCGGTAATTCGGTTGCAATATTTGTCGTTTAGAATCAAGATGCAAGACGCTAATGAACCCCCCAACTCAGCGGCGTTCAGGGGGAGAGAAGCGCCTTAACACATTCCAAAACCACATCTTCCCAACCCACACTCGTTATCTCACAGTCAAACGAGGAGAGAGAGGCAGGAGAAGCGATTGAGTGAGAGATCCATAACTTTGGGACATTTTGTCTAAACGTGCCTTTGGACGAACTCGCAACCTGAAAATGGCTGTATAAATGTAATGTAATGTTGCTGTTGTGTGCTCAGCCTGCAACGTTGGGACTGAGGTTCTGGGTGACAAGCGGTGGCAGCGAGTTGTGGTGGAGAGGGAAACAATATCCGATAGTGCCATGGGATCTTTATCGTCCACCTGTACACCCAGGCAGACAGAACCTTGGATTAATGTCTAGTCCGAAGAATGGCAGCCTTAACATATAGCAGATCCCCCATCAGAGCATCAGAGAAGCTGCTCAGACCGTGTGATTGCAGATGGACTTGGCTGTGGACAGATATGGGAGGTCTCTTCCTCTGTACTTTCAATCAGGATTGTTTCTGACTCAATAATAAATACACGAGAAACCTGAGGAACCGGATAGAGAAGCAGCTGGTGCATGACCACGAGCACACAGTCACTGAGACGGCAAGGAAATTAAACGTAGACAGTTGTGCGCTGCAAATGGCTTCCACTCTCCGGACTCGGAGTCTGACCGAGGAGTTACACTGTCCCATTTGTCTTGATTTCTTCACTGATCCGGTTACCCTGGAGTGTGGGCACAACTTCTGCCGCCCCTGTATCAAACGGAGCTGGGAAAAACAGGCGGTAAACTCCTGTCCGGAATGTCGGCAGGTTATTGCCAACAGAAACCTCAGAAGGAATCGAGCCCTGGCGAATTTAGCCGAGGCATATAAAAAATTAAGCCTGTCTAAGTCGCAGACATGTAACGAAACTCACTGTGAGAAACATCGGGAGGAACTGAAGCTTTTCTGTGAAACTGACAAAAAATTGATTTGCTCCATTTGCAGAGACGCGAGAGAACACAGAGATCACAGCTTCCTGCCTATTGATGAAGCTGCTGAAATCTACAAGGTAACAATACTCCCCATGCGGGATCCACTCTATTTCACTTCATATTCTCACCTTCATACACTTTTTTTCCATTTGTTTATTCCAGGATCAAGTGAGATCCTCCTTAGTTTCTCTGACACAGAGGAAGGAAAATGCTGTAGAAGCTGAAGCGAAACAGAAAGCAAAGATTTCACAAGTTAAGGTAAGTTGTGTAGGGGCTGATTTCTGTGTTACTAGTGTCTCCTTTACAAGATGTATACAATATGATGTCTCGATGTCTACCTTTACATTGTGTACACAGTGTGATGTCTGATATGTTACAGGAACAGGTGAGCAGTCTGCAGACTCACGTCACGTCTGAATTTGCTAATATGCACCAGAGCCTGACTGACAGAGAGCATCTGGTGATTGGAGATCTCACTGAGCGAGAGAAGGAGATTTTACACCAAATGGAGACAAATCTGCGAGAGATTCAGGACAATTTAGATTCTGTTACACAAGAAATCTCAGAGTTACAGAAACAGATGGAAAAAGACAACCTGACCTTTCTGCAGGTAAAGAGCTCAAATTATATTTTAGTTCAGTAAAAGTTACACACTGTAAGCAGCAGACAATAATATTCTGAGAGTTAGACTGGTCAGTGATTTATTATTCGTATATTCTAGCCTGCTCTTTTATTTGCAAGGTGTGTTTTCAAACAGTTCCCACATTTCTTTGTCCACTTTGCCATTGATATCCCAATTTATTGCCTTTCGAGGCAATATTGAGCGAGCAAATTCACAATATATATATTTTTAAATTCATCATTGCAATGCACGAATGTTTGTGGGGATGATACTGTACGCAATTGTCTAACGCATCCGCCCACAAATATACAGTCAATTCTATCGACAACCTATTCGGTGAAGCACTTTGAGACACCGTCTGGAAGACATAAAAAGCGCTACATCAAATGCATGGATTATTATCAGTATTATTAATACAAATAAAAGTCAACTGTGTGATGTTGAACTTTACTGCTGTTTGTCTGAATTTATAGTATGTTGTCTCAGTGTGACTCACTGTATCTGTGTTTGATTTAATTAGGAACAAACTGCTCGGAAGAGAAGGTATGACATGTTCATTTACTAAGTATCCCAGAATTTCATATAGAAAACAAACACAATGTGCAGTTTCACTTTAAATTGTGAATGTCTTTTATTTCAGAATCAGTGATCAGGAGTTTACACTGTCAGTGTGTGAGAGAGATCTGCCTGTGGGAATGTTCAAATGGCCTTTGAAGAACACAGTCTGGAGGGAGATCATAGACAGTATCAGCCCAGGTAAATATCGCTCATTCTCACCCTGATCTCACAGTCAATAGTATAGCCCAGCACACACACAACCAACAGCCTGTACACAGTAACACGCAGTTTGCCAATGGCTTTGTGTAGTCACTGTATTATATAAACCAAACCCTCAGACGTGTATATACTCTGAGTTGAGCACAGTTCTTGTTGTCAAGACAGGAGAAGTTGTGTGATCAATGGCTGTATCTCTCTGGGGATGGCGAGTGATTAACAATGTTATTGCTCTCCCTCTGTTTGTTGCTGTTTAAATACAGGAGACAAATTTCTACCGAACATAATACCTCACCCGCTATACACCCCCACACAATCATAAACATCCCACATACGCACCCTGTCATACACCAGTACACACGCACCATAGATCCCCACACACCCTCTTACAGACACTAACACACACACCATTTAACACACCATTTATCACAACCTCACACACTCCCCCATACACCCTTTCACGCACACACCGATTAACACAGCCTCACCCACTCGACTACACACCTCTTATACATCCCAGTACAATGCATCACACACAACTCACCCTTTCCTCACTCCCACCTCTCGCCAACACTTCTCTATACACCCCTAACACCCACCGCTCATTCACTCATTCCCGCGCACACTATTAACACTCACGACACTCACACACCGAATGAAAACTTACACAGTTTCCCAAACAATCACTCATAGTATTGTACGGTTAATTCACGCACCCACACAAAACGAACAGCCTGATGCAGCCTGACACACATCCCTTGTAAACACCCTCACGCACATCCCTCACACACCCCTCTTTCACACACCCCTATTACAGCACACCCCTATGAAGCATACATTCACACACACCACACACACATCTCACACACATCCCTCTCTCAGACACCACTCTCACACATACACTCACACACATCTCTCACCCATGACACCCACACATACAATCATGCACCCTCACACACAACCCTCTCACACACACACTCACACACATCCCTCACTCACACACTCTACTCACTTATCCATACAAACCTTCACATGCATCGATTCACACCAACTCACACCTTCTCAGGCACACACCCCTCGCACACAACTTCACAAGTAATCTCTCCTACACATTCCTCACACACGTCGCCGTCAACCCGCCCCCCCCACCTCTCACACAGACTGTGATCCTTTGATCTGGAAGCTGTTCCCAGGTCTAGTTCTGTTTACAAACCGTCTGAATTCCCAGCCTTGCCCTCACTCACTCCCACTGTGTGTTGTTTCTCTCTCTCTCTCAGCTCCGGCCTCTCTGACTCTGGATCCTGACACAGCCCATCCCTGGCTCATCCTGTCTGAGGACCTGACCAGTGTGAGACCCGGAGACAAACAGCAGCAGCTCCCAGACTCCCCGAAGAGGTTTGATACCGGTGCCTGTGTCCTGGGGTCTGAGGGCTTCACATCAGGGAGACATTACTGGGAGGTGCAGGTGGCCAACAAGACAGACTGGGATGTGGGATTGGCCAGAGAGTCTGTCAACAGGAAAGGAGACATCACAGCAACACCAGAGGATGGGATCTGGTCTGTGTGTCTGAGAAACGGGGATGAATATTCAGCTTGTACCTCACCGTGGACCCGCCTGCCCCTGAGAGAGAGAGAGAGACCCGGGAAGCTGGGAGTTTACCTGGACTATGAGGGGGGACAGGTGATATTTTACAACGCTGACAACATGTCTCATCTCCACACTTTCACCCAAACCTTCACTGAGAAACTCTATCCTTACTTCAGTCCCTGTCCCAATGACGGCGGGAAAAACTCTGAGCCGCTGAGAATCTCCCGGGAGACAGTTTAATGTGGAGGGGAATCCTGAGCCGGGAAACTGTGTTAGACTGTGATTCCCACCAGGCTGGGGGGGGGGGGGGGGGGGGGGGGGGGGGGGGGGCTGGGCTTTTCCTCCAGGTTTGAGCTGAGAGTTTGTGACGGGAAGTCAATATAGAATAATAAGAAAAATAAGAATAAAGCATTTGATTTAGCGACTGTTATATCTCAAATAATCAAATCATCTGTATATAAATAGATGAACATAGAATAGCAAACAAACATAAACACAAGTACATTGATGAAGCCTTTTATGTCTGGATTATAATAATAATAAAGATTACATTTGATAACATGGCTTATGGCTCTTTAAATCTCTCCCTGACCTTGGCTCGTCTTTGCTTGTCTGTCTTTCTTTCTCTCTGTCTATCCCCCTGTCTTTCTCGCTATGTGTCTGTCTGTCCCCCTGTCCCCTTGTCTGTCTGTCTGTCTGTCTGTGTGTCTGTCTGTCTGTGTGTCTGTCTGTCTGTCTGTATTAAGAGTACAAACCAAGCGTTTGATTTGGCGACTGTCAGTGTCTCAGGTGATCAAACCCTCTGTGTATAAACAGACAAACTCTGTGTAGATTAATCACAATAATGAGAATAGTGAAGTCTGCGTTGGGTTTGGCCGCGTTTTGTGGGCGACACAAACACTGTGTAGACGAAGCTACAGTGACCAACTCACAGGAACAACAGTCCATTTACAGATCGCCTCTCACGTCAGACTCACTGTGACACTGAAGATCACAGTTGATAATAAAGCTGACATGGCCCTGAGTCGCTCCCTGACTTTGGCGTCTGTCCGTCCATCTGTCTGTCTGTCTGAGCGCGAGGCTAACGGTTATTATTTTGAACTGGGCGCGAGACTCACGTGTTTTTCACGCTCGACGCCTGCGCAGTGACGCCTGTGTCTGCCGGATCACGTGGCTAATGGGTTTTGTTCCTTTAATAGAAACCGGCGCCGGCGCAGTACCGACCCCCGGGCCCGCGGCTGACTGGCTTTAACTCGGCGCCTGCGCAGTGCCGTCTGTCTCTCTGTGTGGGCGCGAGGCTGACGGTTATGAGTATGAACTCGGTGCCCGCGCAGTGACTGTGTCTGTCTGTCCCACTGAACTGCACAGAGAACTGCAAACAAACTGTCACTAACGACTGTCAGCGGTCACCATTTTGGTTGGTTCTCTATCTCTCTCACTCCCCCTCTCTCTCTTAATTTCTCTCTCTCAGTCTCTCTCTGTCTGTCCGTCTCTCTGTCTCTCTCTGTGTCTCAGTCGTTCTCTCTCTCTCTCTCAGTCTGTCTCTCTCAACAACCCCCCCCCTCTCTCTCTCTCTCCCTCTCAGTCTGAGTCTCTCTCTCACAGTCTCTCTCTCAGTCTATGTATCTCTCAGTCTCTCTCTCTCTCAGTCTCTCTCTCTCTCCATCGCGTCTCTCTCTCTCTCTCAGTCTCTCTCTGTCTCTTTCACACTCTCAATCAAAATCTCTGTCTCTCTCTGTCTGTCTGTCCGTCTCTCTGTGCCTCTCTCTCTCTCTCAGTCTCTGTCTCTCTCAACACCCCCCCCCCCCCCCCCCCGCTCTCTCTCTCAGTCTGAGTCTCTCTCTCACAGTCTCTCTCTCTCAGTCTATGTTTCTCTCAGTCACTCTCTCAGTCTCTCTCTCTCTGTGTGTGTGTGTCTCTCTCTCTGTGTCTCTCTCTCTGTCTCTCTCTCTGTGTCTGTGTGTGTCTCTCTCTCACTCCCCCTCATTCGCTCTCTCTTAATTTCTCTCTCTCTGTTTCTCTCTCTCTCTGTCAGTCTCTGTCTCTCTCAACACCCCCCCCCCCCCCCTCTCTCTCTCAGTCTGAGTCTCTCGCTCTCAGTCTCTCTCTCTCTCTCTCTCTCTCTCTCTCTCACTGCCACTCTCTCATTCTCTCTCTCTCTGTCTCAGTTGTTCTCTCTCTCTCTCTGTCTCTCTCTCTCTCCATCGCGTGTCTCTCTCAGTTTCTCTCTCCGTCTCTCTCTCTGAGTCTCTCTCTCGCACTCCCTCCCTCCCCCTCTCTCTCTGTCTCTTTCACACTCTCAATCAAAATCTCTCTCTCTGTCTCTCTCTGTCTCCGTCGTTCTATCTCTCCAAGTCTCTGTCTCTCTCTCTGTGTCTCCCAGTCTCTCTCTCTCTCCCCCATTCTCAGTCTCTCTCAGTCTCTGTGTGTGTGTGTCTCTCTCTCTGTGTCTGTGTCTCTGTGTGTGTGTGTGTCTCTCTCTCTGTGTCTGTGTGTGTGTGTCTCTCTCTCTCACTCCCCCGCTCTCATTCGCTCTCTATTAATCTCTCTCTCTCTCAGTCTCACTCTCTCTGTCCGTCTCTCTGTGTCTCTCTCTGTGTCTCAGTCGTTCTCTCTCTCTCTCTCTCAGTCTCTGTCTCTCTCAACACCCCCCCCCCCACACCCCCCTCTCTCTATCAGTCTGAGTCTCTCTCTCACAGTCTCTCTCTCAGTCTATGTTACTCTCAGTCTCTCTCTCTCTCTCTCTCAGTCTCTCTCTCTCTGTCCATCTCTCTCTTTCTCTCTGTCTCTCTCAGTCTCTCTCTCTCCATCGCGTCTCTCTCTCTCTCTCTCTCAGTCTATCTCTCACAGGCCCTCCCTCCCTCTCTCTCTCTCTCTCTCTCTCTCTGTCTCTCTCTCTTTCTATCTCTCTCTCTTTCTCTATCTCTCTCTCTCTCTCTCTCAGTCTATCTCTCTCTCTCTGTCCATCTCTCTGTTTGTCTCTGTCTCTCTCTCTCTCTCTGTCTCTCTCTCTCTCTCTCAGTCTCTCTCTCTCAGTGTCTCTCAGTTTCTCTCTCTGTCTCTCTCTCTGTCTCTGTCTCAGTGTCTCAGTCGCTCTCTCTCTGTCTCTTTCACACTCTCAATCAAAATCTCTCTCTCTCTCTCTCTCTCTCTGTCTCTCTCTCAGTCTCTCTCTCTCAGTCTCTCTCTCTGTCTCTCTCTCTGAGTTTCTCTCTCTCTTTCCATCTCTCTCTCTGTCTCTCTCTTTGTCCGTCTCTCTGTTTCTCTCTCTCTGAGTCTCTCTCTCACACTCCCTCCCTCCCTCTCTCTCTCTGTCTCTTTCACACTCTCAATCAAAATATCTCTCTCTCTCTCAGTCTCTGTCTCTCAGCCTGTCTCTCTCTATCACTCTCTGTGTGTCTCAGTCGTTCTCTCTCTCAGTCTCTCTCTCTCAGCCTGTCTCTCTCTCTCTCTCTCTGTCTCTCTCTGTGTCTCAGTTGTTCTCTCTCTCAGTCTCTGAGAGAGGGGGAGTGAGAGAGAGAGAGAGAGAAAAACTCAGAGAGAGGGGGAGAGACAGAGAGAGAGAAAGGGGGGTGGGGTGGGGGGTGTTGAGAGAGACAGAGTCTGAGAGAGAGAGAGAGAACGACTGAGACACAGAGAGACACAGAGAGACGGACAGACAGAGAGAGAGAGAGAGAGAGACTGAGAGAGAGAGAGAGAGAGAGAGGGTGGCGTGAGAGAGAGAGAGAGAGAGAGAGTGACAGAGAGAGGGGGTGGGGTGAGGGAGAGAGAGAGAGAAATTAGAGAGAGCGAATGAGAGAGGTGGAGTGAGAGCGAGAGAGAGACACACACAGACACAGAGAGAGAGACACATACACACACAAACACATAGACTGAGAGAGAGGGAGAGAGAGAGAGACAGAGAGAGAGAGAGAGAGAGAGAGACTGGAGAGAGAAAGACCGAGAGAGAGAGACTGAGAGAGAGAAACACACCGACAGAGAGACAGAGAGATTGATAGAGACTGAGAGAGAGAGCGAGACTGAGAGTGACAGAGAGAGAGAGAGTGAGACAGAGGGAGAGAGGACAGAGAGACAGACTGAGAGAGAGACACACAGACAGAGAGACTGATGAGAGAGAGACTGACAGTGACAGAGAGAGAGAGAGAGAGACAGAGAGAGAGAGACTGGGAGATAGAAAGACCGAGAGAGAGCGACTGAGAGACAGACAGAGAGACGGAGAGAGAGAGGCAGACGGAGAGATCGAGAGAGAGAGAGAGAGAGAGAGAGAGGGACTGTGAGAGAGAGAGAGAGAGAGAGAGAGAGAGGGACTGAGAGAGGGAGGGAGATAGAGAGAGTGTGAGAGAGAGTCTGAGAGAGAGAGAGAGACTGAGAGAGAGAATGAGAGAGAGAGAGACTGGGAGACTGAGAGAGAGAATGAGAGACTGAGGGAGACAGAGAGACGGAGAGAGAGAGAGAGAGACTCAGAGAGAGAAATAGAGAGAGAGACAGAGAGAGAGAGATGGAGAGAGAGAAAGAGAGAGACAGAGAGAGACTGGGAGACTGAGAGAGAGAGAATGAGAGACTGAGGGAGACAGAGAGACGGAGAGAGAGAGAGAGGACTCAGAGAGAGAAATAGAGAGAGAGACTGAGAGACAGAGAGAGAGAGAGAGATGGAGAGAGAGAGGCAGACAGGGAGAGATCGAGAGAGAGAGAGATAGTCTGAGAGACAGGGAGACAGAGAGAGAGACAGAGAGAGAGAGACAGTGAGAGAGAGAGAGAAAGAGACTGAGGGAAAGAGAGAGATGGAGAGAGAGAGACAGAGACTGGGAGAGAGAGAGATACAGAGGCTGGGATAGAGAGAGAGAGAGACTGAGAGAGATATAGAGATACAGACAGAGAGAGTGAGAGAGAGAGACAGACAGAGAGGCTGAGAGAGAGAGAGAGAGAGAGAGACAGACAGACACACAGAGAGAGACAGAACGAGAGTGAGACAGAGAGGGACTGAGAGAGGGAGCGAAAGAGAGTGTGAGAGAGACCGAGGAGAGAGAGAGACGGAGAGAGAGAGAGAGACTCAGAGAGAGAAATACAGACAAAGACTGAGAGACAGAGAGAGAGAGAGTCTGAGAGTGAGAGAGAGAGAGAGAACAACTGAGACAGAGAGAGAGATAGAGAGAGAGAGACTGAGAGAGACATAGACTGAGAGAGAGAATGAGAGACTGAGGGAGAGAGAGAGACGGGGAGAGAGAGAGAGAGAGAAACTGAAAGAGACTGAGACAGAAAGGGAGAGAGAGGGAGGGAGATAGAGAGAGTGTGAGAGAGAGTCTGAGAGAGAGAGACAGATAGGGAGAGATCGAGAGAGAGAGAAAGACAGAGAGAGACTGAGAGAGAGAGAATGAGACAGGCAGAGAGAGACAAAGAGAGAGAGAGACTGAGAGAGAGAGAGAGTCACAGAGAGAGACTGAGAGAGATATAGAGATACAGACAGAGAGAGAGACAGACAGAGACAGACAGAGAGAGAGACAGACAGATAGAGAGAGACAGAGAGAGTGACAGACAGAGAGAGACAGAGAGAGTGACAGACAGAGAGAGAGACAGACAGAGAGAGACAGAGTGAGAGACTGAAAGAAATTGAGACAGAGAGGGACTGAGAGAGCGAGGGAGAGTGAGGGAGATAGAGAGTGTGAGAGACTGAGAGACAGAGGGGGGGGGGGGTGAGACTGAGAGTGACAGAGAGAGAGAAACAGAGAGAGAGAGAGAAAAACTCAGAGAGAGAGAGAGAGACAGAGAGAGAGAGAGAGAGGGGGGCGGTGGGGTGGTGGGGGGTGTTGAGAGAGACAGAGTCTGAGAGAGAGAGAGAACGACTGAGACACAGAGAGACACAGAGAGACGCAGAGAGACGGACAGACAGAGAGAGAGAGAGAGACTGAGAGAGAGAGAGAGAGACAGAGAGAGAGAGAGAGAGGGTGGGGTGAGAGAGAGAGAGAGAAAGAGTGAGAGACAGAGAGAGGGGGTGGGGTGAGAGAGACTGAGAGAGAGAGAGAGAGAAATTAAGAGAGAGCGAATGAGAGAGGGGGAGTGAGAGCGAGAGAGAGACACACACACAGACACAGAGAGAGACAGAGAGAGACACATACACACACACACACACACAGACTGAGAGAGAGAGAGAGACTGGGAGAGAGAGAGAGACTGACAGAGAGAGTGAGACAGATAGAGAGACTGGGAGAGATATAGAGAGACTGGGAGAGATATACAGACAGTGAGAGAGAGAGAGAGAGAGAGAGACTGGGAGAGAGAAAGACCGAGAGAGAGAGAGACTGAGAGAGAGAGACACACAGACAGAGAGACAGAGAGATTGAGAGAAACTGAGAGAGAGAGAGAGAGAGAGAATGAGAGAGATAGAGAAACAGAGAGAGAGAGAGAGACAGAGGGAGAGAGAGAGAGTCTGAGAGAGAGACACACAGACAGAGAGACTGAGGAGAGAGAGACTGACAGTGACAGAGAGAGAGAGAGAGAGAGAGAGAGAGAGAGAGAGACTGGGAGATAGAAAGACCGAGAGAGAGAGACTGAGAGACAGACAGAGAGACTGAGAGACAGACAGAGAGACGGGGAGAGAGAGGCAGAGATCGAGAGAGAGAGAGAGAGACTGAGAGAGAGACTGTAAGAGAGAGAGAGAGAGAGAGAGAGAGGGACTGAGAGAGGGAGGGAGATAGAGAGAATGTGTGTGAGAGAGAGAGAGACTGAGAGAGAGAATGAGAGAGAGACAGACAGAGAGAGAAAAAGAGAGAGAGAGACTGAGAGAGAGAGAGGGAGAGAGACAGACAGACAGCGAGAGATGGAGAGAGAGAGAGAGACAGAGAGAGAGACTGGGAGGACTCAGAGAGAGAGAGACTGGGAGACTGAGAGAGAGAATGAGAGACTGAGGGAGACAGAGAGACGGGGAGAGAGAGAGAGAGAGAGAGAGAGACTCAGAGAGAGAAATAGAGAGAGAGACTGAGGGACAGAGAGAGAGAGAGAGAGATGGAGAGAGAGAGAGGGGCAGACAGGGAGAGAGAGAGAGAGAAAGTCTGAGAGACAGGGAGACAGAGAGAGAGAATGAGATAGAGAGAGAGAGAGAGAGAAAGAGACTGAGCGAAAGAGAGAGATGGAGAGAGAGAGACAGAGACTGGGAGAAAGAGAGAGAGAGACTGAGAGAGATATAGAGATACAGACAGAGAGGCTGAGAGAGAGAGAGAGAGGCTGGGAGAGAGAGACAGACAGACAGACAGACAGACACACAGAGAGAGAGAGAGAGAGAGAGACAGAACGAGAGTGAGACAGAGAGGGACTGAGAGAGGGAGCGAAAGAGAGTGTGAGAGAGACCGAGGGAGAGAGAGAGAGGGACAGAGAGAGAGAGAGAGAGAGAGAGAGGGGGTGAGACTGGGAGTGACAGTGAGAGAGAAACTGAGAGAGAGAGAGAGGGAGTAAGAGAGAGAAAGACCGAGTGAGAGAGAGACTGAGAGGGACTGAGAGAGGGAGGGCGAGAGAGGGAGGTAGAGAGAGTGTGTGAGAGAAAGAGAGAG
>JAYJKW010000100.1:1292500-1462500 GCA_035084275.1 Hydrolagus colliei
GACAGAGAGAGCGGGAGACTGAGAGAGAGAGAGAGAAACTGAAAGAGACTGAGACAGAGAGGGACTGAGAGAGGGAGGGAGATAGTGAGAGTGTGAGAGAGAGAGTCTGAGAGACAGAGAGAGAGAGAATGAGAGAGAGAGAGAGAGAGAAAAAGAGAGAATGAGAGAATGAGAGAGAGACACAGAGAGACAGAGAGAGAGAGAAAGACCGAGAAAGAGAGACTGAGAGAGACGGAGAGAGAAAGGCAGACAGGGAGAGATCGAGAGAGAGAGACAGAGAGACTGAGAGAGAGAGAGAGAGAGAGAGAGAGCGGGACTGAGAGAGGGAGGGAGAGGGAGGGAGATAGAGAGATTGTGAGAGAGAGTCTGAGAGAGAGAGAGAGAGAGAGAGAAAGAGAGAGAGAGAGACTGAGAGAGAGAGAAAGACAGAGAGAGAGATAGAGAGAGAGATACTGAGAGAGAGAGACAGACAGAGAGAGAGACTGAAAGAGAGAGAGAGACAGACAGACAGGCAGATAGAGACAGAGAGAGAGACAGAGAGAGAGAGATTGAGAGAGAGACTGAAAGAAATTGAGACAGAGAGGGACTGAGAGAGGGAATGAGAGAGAGGGAGATAGGGAGAGTCAGAGAGAGACACAGACAGAGACAGAGAGAGACTGAGAGAGCGAGGGACAGAGAGAGAGAGAGAGAGGGGTTGAGACTGAGAGTGACAGAGAGAGAGAAACTGAGAGGGAGAGAGAGAAAGAGGGACACTGAGGGAGAGAGAGACTGAGAAAAATATAGAGATACAGACAGAGAGAGTGAGAGAGAGAGACAAACAGAGAGGCTGAGAGAGAGAAACTGGGAGACAGAGAGAGAGAGAGACAGACATACAGACAGACACACAGCGAGAGAGACAAACAGAGAGAGAGAGACAGACAGATAGAGAGACAGAGAGAGAGACAGAGAGAGAGAGAGACTGAGAGAGAGAGAGGGAGAGAGACAGACAGACAGACAGACAGACAGACAGACAGACAGACAGACAGACAGACAGACAGACAGACAGGGAGACAGGGAGACAGGGAGAGATCGAGAGAGAGAAAGACAGAGAGACAGAGAGAATCTGAACGAGACTGAGACAGAGAGGGACTAAGAGAGGGAGTGAAAGAGATTGTGAGAGAGACAGGGAGAGAGTGGGATAGAGAGAGAGAGAGGGTGAGAGAAGAGAGGGACGGCGAGAGAGAGAGAGAGGGGGGGGTGTGACTGAGAGTGACAGAGAGAGAGAAACTGAGAGAGAGAGAGGGAGTGAGAGAGAGAAAAGACGAGAGAGAGAGACTGAGACAGAGAGACGGAGAGAGTAAGCGAGACAGAGAGAGAGAAAGGCAGACAGGGAGAGAGAGAGAGAGAAACTGAAAGAGCCTGAGACAGAGAGGGACTGAGAGAGGGAGATAGAAAGAGTGTGAGAGAGACTGAGGGAGGGAGAGACAGGGACAGAGAGAGAGAGAGAGAGAGAGAAAGGGGTGGGGGGGGGGGGGGGGGTGGGGTGAGACTGAGAGTGACAGAGAGAGAGAAACTGAGAGAGAGGGGGAGTGAGAGAGAAAAAGACCGAGAGAGAGAGAGACTGAGAGAGGGAGGGAGAGAGAGTGTGTGAAAGAGAGAGACGGAGAGAGAGAGACTGAGAGAGAGACTCAGAGAGAGGAATAGAGAGACAGACTGAGAGAGACAGAGAGAGAGAGATTGACTGAGAGAGAGAGAGAATCTGAAAGAGACTGAGACAGAGAGGAACTGAGAGAGGGAGTGAGAGAGAGGGAGATAGAGAGAGTGTGAGAGAGAGTCTGCGAGAGACAGAGAGAGAGAGAGACTGAGAGAGAGAGAGAAACTGAACGAGACTGAGAAAGAGAGGGACTGAGAGAGGGAGGGAGAGGGAGGGAGATAGAGAGAGTGTGTGAGAGAGAGTCTGAGAGAGAGAGAGGGGGAGAGACAGACAGGGAGAGATCGAGAGAGAGAGAGAGAGAGAGAAAGACAGAGAGGCTGAGAGAGAGAGAGAGAGACTGGGAGACAGAGAGAGAGAGAGAGAGAGAGAGAGAGAGACAGACAGACAGACAGACAGACAGACAGACAGACAGACAGACACACAGACACACAGAGAGAGACAAACAGAGAGAGAGACAGACAGATAGAGAGACAGAGAGAGAGAGAGACAGAGAGAGAATCTGAACGGTTAGGTTTTGTTTTAGGAATTTTTGTCACACAGTATACGTTGTTCGCTGGCATATACGGTTGCAAGAAATAAGAAGGTGGAATGTGAACAAAATGACTGTCGCTGTAGAGTTTGGTTATATCTTTATGCTTCAGCCAACAATTCGCAATAAAGAAATCGCTGTAGGATATATTATAGATTCATAGAATTTTACGGCACAAAAGGAGGCCATTCGGCCCATCTAGTCTGTGCCGGCTCTTTGAAAAGAGCGATTCAATCCCACTGCCCTGCCCGCTCCCCATAGCCTAATAGACCTGTTCTCCCTCAATAAAGATCGAATTCCCTTTTAAAAGTTGTTATCGAATCAGCCTCCACCACCTTTTCAGATAATGCAAGTCCCTCAATCTCTGTGGTTTCCTGTCCCAGGAACTAAACTAAAAATGTTGGCTGACTACCGACTGCTTCTCTCTCTCTCTCTCTCTCTCGCTGTTATTGTTTCTGTATAAAATGTCGGGCGATTTGCAAGTGGATGTAGGAGAGAGACAGGGTGTGTGAGGGAGACAGAGAGAGAGAGGGAGATAGAATGGGTGGGAAAGAGTGGGCGAGAGATGAAGAGAACATGTGTGAGAGTCAGAGCATGAAAGAGTGTATAAGAAAGAGGGAGTCTGGAGAGCCAGAGAGAGAGAGAGAGAAATAGACCGTGAGAGAGCAGTGTGTTGGGCGAGAGAGAGAGAGAGACAGAGACAGTGTAGTGAAAACTTAGGCAAGTTTCCTTACTCCGCATGCACACAGAGACACACACACACTCACACATTCAGACATAGACACACACACACTCACACATACAGACATAGACACACACACACTCACACATACAGACATAGACACACACACACATACAGACATAGACACACACACACATACAGACATAGACACACACACACTCACACATAGACATAGACACACACACACTCACACATACAGACATAGACACACACACACTCACACATACAGACATAGACACACACACACTCACACATACAGACATAGACAGACACACACTCACACATACAGACATAGACACACACACACATACAGACATAGACACACACACACTCACACATAGACATAGACACACACACACTCACACATACAGACATAGACAGACACACAGACACATTCAAGCTTCTAATAATAATCCCTCCAAAAAAACCCACAATAATAAAATTGGTCATTTCAACCCACGACTGTGTGTGTCTCTCCAAACAAGCCCCATTACTGACGAAGGGTTGCAGACCCGAAACGTTGGCTGACTTTCCTTTCTCCATGGATGCTGCCTGACCTGCTGAGTTGACCCCGGCGACTTCTGTTTGAGAACAGCGGTGGCGGTTGGTTTGAATGCCTTCCACGTTGGGAGGAGGCGTCAGCAGGCGCTTCACTGGATGTCCTGCACAGTGTGGTGACTGTGCGTTAACTCGGGTGGTCGTGGCTGCCAATCTCACGCGGCCACCTCCCCGCAAACACTCCCAGGCTCCCCTCACACACACACTGACACACACTCACCTGGCACACTCACACACACTGACACTCGCTCACCCGGCCACTCACACACACTCACCTGTCACTGTCTCACACACACTCACCTGGCACACACACACACTCACCTGGCACACTCACACACACTCACCTGGCACACTCACACACACTCACCTGGCACACTCACACACACTGACACTCGCTCACCCGGCCACTCACACACACTCACCTGTCACTGTCACACACACTCACCTGGCACACACACACACTCACCTGGCACACTCACACACACTCACCTGGCACACTCACACACACTCACCTGGCACACTCACACACACTCACCTGGCACACTCACACACACTGACACTCGGTCACCCCGCCACTCACACACACTCATCTGTCACTGTCTCACACACACTCACCCGGCACACTCACATACACTCACCTGGCACACTCACACACACTCACCTGGCACACTCACACACACTCACACTCGGTCACCCGGCCACTCACACACACTCACCTGTCACTGTCTCACACACACACTCTCATTGATAGGCTCCAGTCACACATATTCTCACACCCTCTGTCACACTGACCCATGTGATGGAGTGTGATCTGAGAGGGGGTGTGAGTGTGAGTGTGTGTGAGTGTGAGTGTGTGTGAGTGTGAGGGTGTGTGAGTGTGAGGGGGTGTGAGTGTGAGGGGGTGTGAGTGTGAGTGTGAGGGGGTGTGAGTGTGAGGGGGTGTGAGTGTGAGGGGGTGTGAGTGTGAGGGGGTGTGAGTGTGAGGGGGTGTGAGTGTGAGGGGGTGTGAGTGTGAGGGGGTGTGAGTGTGAGGGGGTGTGAGTGTGAGGGGGTGTGAGTGTGAGGGGGTGTGAGTGTGAGGGGGTGTGAGTGTGAGGGGGTGTGAGTGTGAGGGGGGTGTGAGTGTGAGGGAGGGTAAGTGTGAGGGGGTGTGAGTGTGAGGGGGTGTGAGTGTGAGGGGGTGTGAGTGTGAGGGGGTGTGAGTGTGAGGGGGTGTGAGTGTGAGGTGGTGTGAGTGTGAGGGGGTGTGAGTGTGAGGGGGTGTGAGTGTGGGGGTGTGAGTGTGAGGGGATGTGAGTGTGAGGGGGTGTGAGTGTGAGTGGGGGTGAGTGTGAGGGAGGGTAAGTGTGAGGGGGTGTGAGTGTGAGGGGGTGTGAGTGTGAGGGAGGGTAAGTGTGAGGGGGTGTGAGGACAGTCGGTAGTGACAGTTTGTTTGCAGTTCTCTGTGCAGTTCAGTGGGACAGACAGACACAGTCACTGCGCGGGCACCGAGTTCATACTCATAACCGTCAGCCTCGCGCCCACACAGCGAGACAGACGGCACTGCGCAGGCGCCCAGTTAAAGCCAGTCAGCCGCGCGCCCGGGGGTCGGTACTGCGCCGGCGCCGGTTTCTTTTAAAGGAGCAAAACCCATTAGCCACGTCATCCGGCAGACACAGGCGTCACTGCGCAGGCGTCGAGAGGGAAAAACACGTGAGTCTCGCGCCCAGTTCAAAATAATAACCGTTAGCCTCGCGCTCAGACAGACAGACAGACGGACGGACAGACAGACGGAGGGAAGGACGGACAGACGCCAAAGTCAGGGAGCGACTCAGGGCCATGTCAGCTTTATTATCAACTGTGATCTTCAGTGTCACAGTGAGTCTGACGTGAGAGGCGATCTGTAAATGGACTGTTGTTCCTGTGAGTTGGTCACTGTAGCTTCGTCTACACAGTGTTTGTGTCGCTCACAAAACGCGGCCAAACCCAACGCAGACTTCACCATTCTCATTATTGCGATTAATCTACACAGAGTTTGTCTGTTTATTCACAGAGGGTTTGATCAACTGAGACACTGACAGTCGCCAAATCAAACACTTTGTTCTTATTCTTAATACAGACAGACAGACAGGGAGGGAGGGAGGGAGGGAGGGAGGGAGGGTGATATGTGTTGAGATGTGGTGAGATGTGGTGGGATTGCGGGATGAGTGTATGTCTTAACTTTCCAGCCTTTTGGAGACAATATTGAGCGAGTAGCGTTGCTGTGATAATGACAGTAAGCTGTTTGCTGCGGAATTGTGTTGTGTGTCAGAGTTTACAATGTGGTGTATCAGCGTTAACTTGCGTCTCTCTCTCTCTCTTTCTCTTGTTAATTTCATCAGGAGGAATCTGTGTGCTATTTCAGGCAGGCATCACAGGCAGAGTGAGACATGATAAAACAATCTACATCCTTCTGTATTCTAAAATGCTATGATTCTATAATTCTGCGGCCAGTTGAGCCCCAGTCGCAAAGAGGATATTCCTGGTTTGGGTAATCTGGATAACAAAAGCACCGGTAATGCTTGTCATTCATTGCTCTCAATTCTATTCTTTTGGGTTTAGGTTGCTAAAATCCAACGGTATCCAAACGCATAGTCATGCCAGCAAACATTATACACCTTCTGTAATTGGCGAGCCAGTATATATCTCTACAGTAATAGAGTGCTCATTCCGTACCAGTAAATGGGAATTTCCATGTTCAGGTGAGTTGCATTGCAATATCATGGTTTAGTTTGGATCATGTCAATCATTCCAACATGCTGCACCGCTGAGCAAAATGAAAATGAGTGTGTCTTGTATAGATTTCACGTCAAGCCAAGAAAACGTGGAAAGTGAGTGGGATATCTCGCGAGTGATGTGCCTTCGTTGCTGAGGATGGCTCTGTGTGTACCAGAGAGAGAGCCTGTAATGTGCTCCAGTAATGCGGGTGGAGCTGAAGTTACATGAATGGCTGTCATGTTCCTCCAGTTCTCAGAGTGGAGCTGCTCGCGTTTAGAATTCCCTCCCGTTTCCCTTTGCTTCCCGCTCCTTTCCAATCTTCAGATCGCACCTGAAGATATTTATTTTTAATCACACGTACGTTCACTTCCCCCACTCCCCTTGGCTCGGCTTAAGAATATGCCACTGTCACGCGCTCTCAGATTCACTGGCATGGAGGTCGTGATGTACATTTAAGTTGCTGTTGTTGTTGTGTGTGAAAGAGGCTGCAATGTTCCCGCAGTGCTGAGGGTGGCGCTGTGTGTGTGTCTGTGTTTGTTTGTGTGATACAGACCCTGCAATGTTCCTGCAGTCCTCAGGGTGGAGCTGAGTGTGTGTGTGTGAGAGAGAGGGAGCGTCTAATGTTCCCGCAGTGTTGAGGGTGGCTTTGTGTGTGTGCGAGAGAGCCTGTAGTGCTCTCGCAAGTGCTGAAGGTGGCGCTGTGTGTGAGTGTGTGTGTGTGTGAGAGAGAGAGAGAGAAAGGGGGCGTGTAGTGTTCCAGCAGTGCTGAGGGTGGCGCTGTGTGTGTGTGAGTGTGAGAGAGAGAGCGTGTAGTGTTCCCGCAGTGCTGAGGGAGGCGCTGTGTGTGTGGGTGAGAGAGAGAGCGTGTAGTGCTCCCGCAGTGCTGAGAGGGGCGCTGTGTGTGTGGGTGAGAGAGAGAGAAATAATAATAACATTACATTTCTTTCATTTGTTTTATTGTGAGAAACGGAGAGAACGAGAAGCTGTAACGTGCCTCCAGTGCGTTTTCAAACTATATTTGGCGTTTTCAAGCTATAATTAGCATCTAATTGTGTATGCAACAGAGAAGTGTGTGGAGAACCTGGATTTATGTATGCACAATTTATGTTTGTACCGATGAAGCTGATTGACAGGTTTCAAACCGTGTTAAACAAGAGTTGCCACCATAGCTGAGCTACAGAGAGAAACAGTGGCAGTAGAGAGGCTAATGCACTCTGGGATGGTGCCCTACATGAAGCTGTCGCTGTTTGTTGCGCATATCCTTGGCATTAGGGATCAGAAGTTGCGATTAGCACAGAGTGAAGTTTTCAGAGAGCATTAGAGTTAGGGTGAGGACAACCTTCTTCTATCCTTCGTCATCTCTCGGCTGGAATACTCCAACACCCTTCTCTTCGGTCTTTCCTCCTTCAATATTCACAAATTTCCTCCCATCTAAAGCTCCACCACTTGCATTCCTTGTTACACTAAACTCTGCACACCGGTTACCCAATTCATTGTCACCTATACTATCGCCCTATTAAAGAGTCAGCCTCCAAGACCCTCAATCTGTTGCTTATATCCATCTACGCCTTTGCCAAACCCTAGCTTTCCAAACGCGCCTCTCCTCACAGCAAAACCCACTTCCTCTGGCGTAACCAATTGCTCGAGGGGAGCAACAACTGCATCAAAATCAATTACTTTAAAAAAAAAGAAATCCCGAGATTTACGTAAAAGTGAGCCAACCTTGGAGCAACTAAATGGTGAAAAACAGTTATAATAATAATAATACTCCTTGCATTTGATTTTGCACTTCCCACATCTAATCAACATCTCAAATTGTTTCACGGAATATACTGTAAAGTGAATTGACTGTATATATTTGTGGGCGAAACGCGGCAGCCAATTGCGCACAGCAGTGTCCCACACACAGTCGTGGATTGAAATGACCAATTTTATTGATGCATTTTTTTTTCTAGAGGGATTAGTATTAGGCGTGTGGAGTAAGAAAAGTTGCCAAAAATTTCACCCTGACCTGCCTGGAATCGAACATATGTCTCCCCAGCTTGCTAGACAAGTGCTCTAAGCACTGAGCCACAGGAACTCCACAGTTAAGGGAGCAAGCAGACACACCAAAATGTCTTAACATGTAACTCTTAGTTGTGGCTGATACTACAACAATCCTGGGGCTGTGTTTCACTGTGAGGTGTGCAGTCCTTCAGGTAGGAATTTTAACCCATATCTACCCGCCGTGGATGTTAAACACCTCAGTGCAGTGTTTTAACCGAGAGGGAAATTTTTCCTGGCAACAATCTTCCCTTGAAATCTGGTGATAACAGGAACAAAAATGAGTACATACACAGCGTCTTCTACGCATGGTATCGCCCACAGCGCTTCGATAAGACATGAAACGGATTTGAATCTATCCTACAAGATTTTATGTAATAATAAATTAGTCATATAAATCGACTAAGGTTTGTGGAAATCTCCTGCACACAATTGGCTGCTATGTTTCGCCCTCAACATATACAGTCAACTCGCTTTACAGTAATGAGCTCTGAAGCACTACAAGACACCAGGAATACTTGATAAGTCTCCATATCAACTGTAATAATTATATGATTATCAATGCAAAAGACCATATTGAGTTGCGAAATTCACTTCTATTTCAGAACAGGTGTATGCGATATTTAAACTCAACAAACACTGATAGATCATAACTCCTAAAACATAGTTCACCCATGCACTGCATTACAGTGTCGACCTTCGGTACATGAGCTCCACATGCAGACATACATCATGAACTGACAAACTTCTGACTGACGCACTGAGCGAGCGAGCGACCGACCGACCGAGCGACCGACTGACCGACCGACCGGTCAACTCAGGCATGTTCATGCACACGGTTTGTGGTACAATCTGGCATCAAAAATTCAACGTGGGGATTAATCCCACGACTTTATTTCCCAGAAGCGAGATTTCTGCCAAATGTTAGAGGCCATAGTTTTGACTAAACTCATCATACATACAAACTGAATCAACATAAGTTACTTATTTCCAAACCCCGTATACAAACAGCCAGAGACACGAAAGTTGGAATAATTCCTGAACAGTTTTGGCTTCTTTTTGGTTACAACCTCAAAATACTTTTCTGAAGATCGTTTTGAGTGCTTCAAGTTTACACAATCAAAAAAGATCCTAATTCATCCAGACTATTGAAATCAATTTTAATGCTTTATTGTGAAGTGTTCCCTTATATTTACAAACAGCAACGGTTTATATATTCTATGTAGAATTTTTTTTACTTTAAAAAAATAAAATTATCTTATTTCCACAGACATAGGGCAGCTGTGGAGAATACCCTGTGTTGTTAATTGTAATATTTGGAACCAGTTTCTAGCAGATGGTTTAACGTCAGATTTCTATTAAGAGGAAGTCGATCTAAAGTATTGTCAGAAAATGCAGGTGTTTCATGTAGATAGGAAACTGACTCATTTTTGGATAATCGCATGACCAGAGGCAATGATTTCTTGTAAATGTTGTATGAGCCACAGTGACCTGGGGCAGCTGGATTCAGTACAGTGTTCATCAAAGCTAAGTTATGTTTCCAAATCATTAATTTAGATACATAAAGCTGGCTATGTTTGTGTCTTAGTTTGGCTATCGATAAGGATTATAGCGTGGTCGGGCGGTGCTGATTGTTGTGTGTACCTCAGTGAAGGTGAATTTACCTAGTTTAAGTGTCCAGGTTGAATGAATGGAAACGATACTTGGAACTTAATCAATACTATGTGTCAGCCTAAATCATCCAAGTGGGTCATTTTGCCTTCCAAGCATTGTCACTGACAAACCAGCCAGGTTGCCTGCCTCAATGGCAGGACTGGAGTGGCAAACTGATTACCGAAGCCAGTGGAGAATCATGCACTTCTGGTCTTAGTATCTCTACAGGCCAAAGCACTTATATACACTATAGTCTAACTTGTCAAATTCTTCGTCAAACAGCTTTTATATATATGTGGTTAACACACACATACAAACACACACACACATACACATACGCACAGATTCACACTAGGAACCCACAGATGTGAATAAACATATCATAATATGTAATAACCTCCTATGTATATATCCCATTTTATTTTTTGTTTCTGCTAAAATATCACTCCTCTGAATGAAGGAGCCTCGCTCTTCTCTGTACATTCTCTTCTTCAGGCCCAGTATTCTGGATACTCACTGGTGCATCCCTAACAATATTTAATGACCCCAATGATGATTTCTGAGCATTTCAGCGGTAATTGATTCAGCGTGTTGTTAGTTTTCTCAGTGGCCATATCATCGAATTGTCTGTGCTGCTGTGGGATTGAGGAAATTAACATCCTTCCAACATTGCAGATTTCCTAACTTCCTAGAGTGCACTAAACGCTGCAAATATATTTGGACTTGTACACAGAAGACCTGAATGCAAACTTCGGTAAATTATCAAAGAATTTTATTGTACAGGTGGATATGCCAGGATATGGGAATGATCGATGGGAACATTTCCACATCAACAGAGATATACTCTGCTAATGAAACATGTTGACAGATACTGAAAGTTTCAAAACATGCAAGTTTAAAATAAAATCAGTTTACATTCAGTAATCAGTTAGCTCTAGTTCCAAAAACGCTTATGCAAAACTGACTTAGAATTTGTGACACTGTTTAACAAATTCCAAGTTCTTAATTGCGAAGTTTTTCCACATAAATTATCAAAGCAAGAAAAAGTAAGATTTCTTCTTTCTAGTGATCATTCTCAGTGAAGTTAAGCGAAGGAGGCATATGGAGGGATGTGCAGTCACAAAACATTGCCTGCAATTGAAATTCAAAACAAGTCTGCGGAATCACTGTTTGAGTGGAGATGGTAGATGCACAAATTGACGATTTCTTGAATAACACATGGGTAGGTTTATTTTCCACAACAATATGTTTAGAAACAATACCTAATTTGAGATAACGTATGTATATGTGACTGTGAGGATGATAGAAATCTGACTGGCTCGGCACTGGTCATTTTTTCTCTCAATGCTTTAGTTCTGACTGTGCTATTATAGTGGACTCCTGATACACTTAATGCAACACTAAGTGATATTAATAAAATTATTACACGTGGAAAACTGTTCTGTTTGCAAAATGCTTAATATTTTGCGTCCTTCCTATTGCTCAATATATACCTATTGGGTGTTAACAGATGGGAACTAGGCTGAAGTTATCTATTGTGCAGAAGTCACTGGACTCTGTGGAAGCTGGAGAGACACTAACACAGAGTGCAACCTGGAAGAGAGAGCTCCCAGAGAAATTCAATGACCACTGAGTACATAACAAATGTTGACACCAGAGACAATATAAAATCACGATAGTAATCTTTAGAAGGGGACGTTCTGTATCACTAGTGATGCGAGTTGGGCTAAGGGAGCCAGATCAATTTTACATGTAGGGAATTTAAGGCCACATTTCTATTTTTGTTTCAGTCTGGGCGTTTCATGATGTTATGAAAGAATGATAATAATAATTGCATTTGCTTTAAGGTGTATCAAGTCAGCAGTATGTCCCATCGTTTCACTGTTTAATGTGTGAATAGGTGTCTGGGCCACAGCAGGATTTGGGCTTGATGGTCTGCCATTGTGGTGCTGCCAATCAATGTGTGCAGCTCAGCACAGGCAGGAGAAGTTGTGAGTGTGTACAACAAATGACACACTCACATTGTTCTGTAAATACTGTAACAGAGAGCTGCGTGTTACTCTATTAGAACAGCCGTGCATCTGAAGCAGTAACTGGGTGTGGAGATGATCACTGGGGGAATGGAAGCAGGTGCCGGTTAAAGAAGTGGAGGAGCTACAGAAGCGGAAATGTTGCTGCACATTAGTAATCTCAGCAAAACCCGAGGTGAAGGTGGACGGTTCACTCAACAGCTTTTGAATAGCGCTAAGTTTTCAGGGAATCTGAATAATTTGGTGAGCAGGAGAAAAGGCACAATTGACACAATAATGTAAAGAAAGGCTTGATATTTTGCACCGCGTTTATTATTTCGTATTGATGCAGTGGACAGTATTTTCAGACGTTATGAATCAGGAGAAGCTAAACAAAAATACGAAGCTTCTGATTAAAATCAAAGAAAAATCCACAACAGCCAATTTATTTCTTCAGCATTACACCACTCAAATATTGAACAGTAAACACAAAATATAAAAAAATTTCATTACTGCCACAAGTCACATTATAAAGTAAGGATTATTAAAACAAGAAGAGTCATTATAATTGTTGTATTTGCACAATTCAAAGGTTAATTCCAGCGAGGATAGACATCATATTTTCGTTCGCCATATATTGTTCCTCAACATCAGCAGATGAGGCACCTGGGTGCAGCTGATATTCCGAAATTCATTTTACCTGTAAAATATTAGTAGATATATAATTTAAAGGTTCTGCTTGGGTCAGCAGTTATTGATGACGGTTGCGTTTATTGATATATTGTTTATAATATACACGCAGATATATATACACACATGCATACAAACACACACACCACACACACATGCAGACAGAAATAGAAACACAGTCAGAGACACAAACAGACACAGACACACACACACACACAGACAGAAATACAAACACACAGACAGACATACACAGACACACACACAAACTGAAACGATTCTGTGTGAATTGATTTTTGTCTGCTGGTGACTGACGCAAGTCGCACTTTGCCATGTTTTGCATACAAGCACACACACCACAGATATATGCGGACAGAAAAACAAAACACACATCTTAAAGCCAGGCTTTAAAGCTTCCACTAGATATTCATAGAACTATATGTTCTGCAAATTACCGTTGGATTTGGCCTCTATCCATAACCAGTGGGCATATATCAGCAGTGATTATTGGTATGTAAGGGTAATCGGATATTTTCATCTCCAACACAGAGTGTGGACACAATGATCCAGCCTTGTACAGACATGGGGATTAACCCAGCAGAGTGGATGCAATGAGCATCACTATCACTACTCTCATGAAGCAAGTATTTACAGCATTTGTTAGATCAAATAATGGCGTCAATGAATTTAATATCCTCACCTTAATTAGAGTGACGGTGGCGCTGTAGACTATACTCAGGAAGAAGAGGATGATGAATGTGGAAGCAGCAGGCCAGAGGTTCTCACTTTCATCTTGTTGAAAACTTTCCACTATCAACTCGGTTGAGAAATCTGGGAGGTTAACAAAGAAGAAAATATTCAGATGGAACACAAACTTGAGTTTATTGTTATTTTTACTCTTTCTTTATTAATGATTATACGGTTTCCAATTGCGCTCCCTCACATTGAACCACATGGGCCCAAAGATATGTGCACACTTATCGACTCACACAGCACCATTTATGTGCATCCTGCCAATTAATACAAGCATTAGCATTTCAGAGAAATTAAGGAGAAATGGTTAATAATGTTTGTCCATATCAATTATATAATCCATGAAATATATTTGGGGTCACTTTGGGAAACTTTAATTTGTAGAATACCAGAAGGATGAATATCCTCACATTGAGACTTTGCTGGTAGAAAATGGAAGAACTATGGCAATCCTCCAATTTCACCTTTCCAACTGTTTTCTTGTCACTAACCAAATACCATTTCAGATTGCGTCACTTTGTTATTGGGTTGAATAAACATATATTCCAAAAGATCTCTGTACAAAACACCAGCTCTAACTTTGTACGTTGCGTTTATTTTCCTGGGTGTCAGAGTTTCAAAATCTATCCTGCATTTTAACAGGTTTTATTCGATACTCTCCTCATTTTTTCTTTTACCTTCACTTTTTACGAGAAAAACTACAATGATTGAAGTTGTTCCGCATCGCTATAATGCCAATCACAGGCATCATTTTCATGCTCTGTGTGAAATAGTCCTAAACCTACAGTGTAGGAGTGTGGAGAAGCCTGTGTTTAAGTGACTCTCTTGCTGTACCCTCTTTGTATAATAAAGTGTATGGAGCACCACACCGTACTCCAACCACATCCCTAATAACGCTATTTCAATTAACTGCGCGAAAAGCGCGATATCATTTTAATTTTCCAAATCTTCCCCATTGCACTGAAACAATATGAATCCTTTGGAGAACATACTTCCAAAATATACTTGAAATAAGCAGTTGTTTCAATATTCGACTGCATTTCTAAATTTCTACCAACAAAGCTAACGGTCTGATATTACGAAATGTGCCCACTTCATTCCTCATTGTGAACCTTACCCCTGTTACATCCAGAACAATGTGTTTACAAGTGGTACCATGGTTAGTTAAAAATCGTTAATATTGTTTCAATGTTAGTGCTGTGTGTGAGTTTGATTGTGTATTTTTTTGCTGATATGTCTGGATGGGCCTTGGTCTGGGCGTTTGTGAACATTTTGGGTGCGGGCTGTGTGCTTGTGCTGATGTATAGGTGACTGTGTGTGCCTTTGCGCCCAGAAGGATGCAATGTTTGTGTGGGTCCGTTTGAGATGTGAGATTGTGTGGGCCTGGGTGTGTGATTGCGTATGAGCATTTATGCTTGGGTATGTGAGAATGGGGGTCAGGTGTGTGCCTGAGGTGGGTGTGATTATGTGTGAGTGTGTGTACACCTAATGTGTGTGAGTGGGTGTGATTCGGTAAATATGTGCTTGAGTGTGTGGGAGCGAATTGGCCTGGATTGACGTGAATGTGTGAGTGTGTGTGGTTCCAGTTAGATTTGAGGGTATTAAGCTATGTGTAAGCCTGGGTTGGTGAAAGTTTGAGTGAATGTGCTTAGATGAGTGTCTGGTTGGCAGTGAGTTTGTGTCGGTGTGTGGAGTGGGTGAGCATGGCCCTCACTGCATTTGAGTTTGGACGATTCTCTTTGTTTATGAAGTACAAGTCTGGGGAAGTCTATGTTGAAGTGAATATCTTCCTGTACCCAGATCTGCTTGTGTGGAAGAATCTGCAATTTTACATGAATTCAAGCAGTATAGCCCATAAATATTGTTATGTGTGGAACAATCATTGTGAATGATAAAGAAAATATCATGGAAGGGAACGTGCGCAGAGGTCCCACCCAATTCCAAAACAAGCTGCAAATCAACCCAAACTGAGTTGGCATTGTCGCAAGTGATGTGGAATAATTTGTGTGTTTTGAATTAACGTTTTGGAGGTTAATTGATACGTGTCAAAACCCATCCTCATGCATGCTCATACCAAACTGACATTGCTACCAGCTTCATAATAACATTGCATCAAAGATAATATGTATTAATCCTCACTCTGGAAATCATCTGCATCATTAATTTTAAATCATCCCCTCCGTACGTGACTCAGTAATGCAACAATGATCTTTATTTAAATTACCTTTCATGAAACCAAACTGACAATGAAATGGTGTGGAGACAGGTGCACACAGCAATATGCATAATTGTATTGGTAGATGCTTATTGACATGCATTCACAGTGTCCATCAGGACAAGGGAAATGTTTACAAAACTTGGTTTACCGCTGGATTTGTTAACGGTTCTGGTCAAGGTCTTCAGTGCGAAGGTTTCATGTCCGACAATACAGGAGTATGAGAAGCCTCTACCCCACTCTCCAGCTGAGATGGTCAACATGCTGTACATGGAGTAGTTGCGATCTGCGCTATCTGCCATCAACTCAGTGTTCTTGTAGTTGCTGACATCTATCTCCTTGTCATCAACAGTCCATTGCACAAAGATCTCTTTGGGAGCGAAGTCCTTCACCAGGCAGGTGAGGGTGACAGACTGCTGAGCAGTCAATTCTGCTGCCGAGGGGAGGAGGATGTACACTGATGGTTGTTTTGTGTGGTCAACTGTGGGACAAACACAATCAAATCAATACATTAACGTAATCAATCAAATAATACGTTCATGCGCAACATGCAGTTGAACAAATTGAGAATGTCTGTGTTCAGTGGTGTTTTCTGAAATTTCCTCATATAACTTTATTAGGTCCACCCAGAGAAAACTGGTTTAGGTGTTTCCAACTAAACTCATTGAGAACATTTCTCACATTCTCCAAGAAAAATAATTTATTTATTTATTGTGGATATTATTCACTGAATAATAAGGTATTAAACTACTTATCAACTTATATAAAGATAGGTTTTCTGGCCTCTTTGATAGGCAACAAATCCACAGATAGATGGAAAGACAATACAGTCCAGAGACAGTTACTAATTGTTTTCACGATTATTTCCATTGTCTACATTCTAAAACCACGTATTTCCCCAAATCTAGCTCCATACCTGTCCTCTGAAATATCTTTTCTCTGACAGGAGTTGGCATATCTTCGTGGCTGGCAACGCAGAAGAACTCCTTCCCACTCTTCCAGTCTTCTGTAGAAACGTTTAATTCACTCATCACTTCATGACGCTCAGTGACAGATGGTTTCCCATATCCAGATAGTTGTTTCTCTCCTTGTGTCCAAGACACGTTGACATCAAGTGGTGCATTATCCACTACACAGGTCAGTGTTACAGAGGATTCCATCAACACCTGTTTTGGTGAAAGTGGAAGGAAATAGATCTTGACATTCCCAGTGGGATCCTCACAGTCTAGAAAAGGAAAAGAAAGTTTATTCACAAATATCAGCCAATAGGCATGTTTCGTATTCGTTCAGGCTGATCAATAGTGTACACACACATTATCAGCTTCTGGATGAGATAAATACAGACTGTTGTTTACCAACGCAAGGATCGTTTGGTGTTGGAATAATGTACTGGAAAAGACATGGTTATGGTTAGTCCTGACCCTATCCCTAGCGAATCTCAGAAGCCCTGCATGTTAATTGGCCGATTGATATCGCATATCCATCGTCTGATAATGAACAAGTATTAAGCAAATACGTTCGATGAGTAGTACCTCAGCAGTGTGTGTCATCTGCATACCTTCTTGGATTACACAAATAGTCTGTTTGTTTTCAGAGAGTTCAGTGAAACTGGAGATTGGGGAAATGTGTGGAATGTGAGAATTGCATCGTCGGTCACATGGACCTGTGAGAGGTATGATATGTGCCCTTGAGAAGCAGATCAGTAAATGACCGACATAGTGTGTCTGCTTGGCCACCCGCTGATACGTGAAGAGGATCAGGGCCTGATTTCCTCATGTTGTGCAGGTCAACAAAACACTGGATCAATGCTCACATGTGCAATGTCCTCAGTGAAATAACAAAAGGGGGTGAAATGAAATGAGCTATTTGATCTCATAGGAGTGGATAATGGGAAGCATTACCAGAAGCACATTGTTGCCATGATTCTCAACTGGTTCTTTGCTTCATACCTGAGGACTTGGTGATGTTCTTGACAATGTATGTCTGTGTTGGGCTATGGGAAACCTGGCAAGTGTAAACCGAGCCACTCCTCCACTCTCTGGCGAGGACAGTCAGCCGGCTGCTGGTGGTGAATGTCCCATTGTCTTCTTTAACGGAGGGAGAGGTCTCAACCCCCGAGGTGATGGGCTCCCAGTCCTTCAACCACTTAACTGTCAGTTCATCTGGACGGAAGCCAGATATCAAACAGACAGCAATGCCTGGTTTGTGGATTGCAATATCTTCAGGAGATGGCTGAGTGAGGATAACAACTGGGGGCGATGGCTCCTGAATTTCATCAACTGAAATGCATGAAATAATAGGTTATGTTTTGTGCAGTTCTCATTAATATTGAAGCAAACGTTGATTTCAGCCCGAGTGTGGACACCTCTCTGTTAGAGCTTTACATATTTGTATCTTCCCTGCAAAGATAGTCTTATCATTCTCACCTTACAAAATTCTAATCTCCTCAATCTATTCATCTGACTTAGTGAACTAAATGTTAAAGTGGGCCTGGAATTGAAAACTCTTCTGCTCTCCTTTACCCGATTCCTACCACTGAACATTCCTTACATCTTGCACTCCAAAGCTATGTAGCTCCCCTTCTCTATGTCCCACCTTCTCACTGTCTAGTTTCTGTTGTTTCTGTGTCGTGTCACATTATTCATCTAACTTCCCCAGTCCATCTCAACTTCGTAGAGTACTTTGTATCCCGTTCATATATGCCCTTCATTTGCGGATAAAGCAGCATTCGAGAAATTAGTGTAATTTGGGAATTACAGATTCTCTGTGATGGGATTTCATTTAATCCAGTGAAGAAAAGTGACATACTCACATCTGCAATAGAGAATTCTACAATCCAGACTAATGATAATAATATTCCTTATATAGCTACATAAAATTTAATGTTTTTGAGGCGTCTAAAAGTGCTTACCAGAATAGACCAGGAAACAAAATTCGATGTACATTTTATTCGCAAAATGTGGCGGCCAAGGGCTCACAGCAGTGTCCCATGAATTTGGTGCATTGAAGTCATTGATTTTTATTTGAATAATAATTAGCTCCCAGAAATGCGATACACCAATGGACTGACCACAGGTTTCATACTTTCTTCCAGGTGTTCAGATATATGTGTAGTAACTAAACTAGCCCAATCTTTTGTCCTGCCTGGGAATCAAGCCAAAAATTCTAGTTTGAGATGTGAATGCTCTAACCACTGATCTCCAGGACTCCACATGTAAGCAATACAGGAAACTCAGAGCCACAACATTGCCACATGCATCAGCTGGCGCTGCGCCCCCTACCTGTGGGCATGGTGATGCTCTTGACAATGGTGGTGTCGGTGGGACTGTGGGACACCTGGCATATGTAAACCCCGCCATTCCTCCATTCTCTGGCGGGGACAGTCAGCCGGCTACTGATGCTGAATGTCCCATTGTCTTCTTTAACCGAGGGAGAGGTCACCACACCTGAGGGCACGGGCTGCCAGTCCTTAAACCACTTAACACTCAGTTTGTCGGGTTCGAAGCTGAATATTAAGCAAACAGCAGTGGCCGGTCTGAGCATTGCGATGTCTTCAGGGGAAGGCGGCAGGAGAATAACTCCTGGGGGTGATGGTTTCGGTTTTACAATATCTGCAGGAAATTAAACAACAGTTTACTTTTTGTTCCATTGAAATACATTCTGTTGTGCGATACGTATTAATATTGAAAGGCCAGCCATGATGTGGAAATTTCTCTCTCATCGGCATACTTTTTTTCAATCTTCCCTATGAAAGAAAGCCTTTAGAAACATGAACAATGCGATCTCCTCAATCAATTTACCTGATGTGTTGAACTAAACTCTATAGAGTGCTTGTATTTGAGAACTCTTCTATTCTCCCTGCCCACAAACATCTCATTGGGCATTCCTCAATGATTGATCTTTAAAGCCAGTTCAGTGTCATTCTGTGAGTCCTGCTTCCCTTCTGTCTGGTGAGTGTTGTGTCTGTTTCTTTTCAAACTACTTGCATATCTATCCCACTCCAACTGAACAGGGTCAGGTTCTTCCTACCATGTCTATATCTGACCATTAGCTCCAGAAATAGAGGTATATATATATATATATGTTTGTGTATGGGTGTGCATTAGTGCGTGTGTAAGTGCATACAATTACTACTAACTATAGAGATTTTCAACCGAGGCTGTGGCTGCTTGGAGTTGGAATTCAACGATCCAATGATGCTAAACAAAAATGGAAGTCTCTCTCTCTCTCAATCTCTATCACTCTCTCTCGTCATACTAGTTAATAATCCCCCCAAATAATCTTTCTCAATCACTCTACCCTTGTTTGTGGGACAGTGGTCTGTGCAACAGGCTTTTGTGCCTTGCTCACAAAATACAGACAATCCACTTTGCATTATGTCCTGCGTTTTACCTCCAGGATAGGCATTGCATCTAATGCAATAATTACAGAATGAAGTACGTGCACATGACAGCGTGCGTAACTGCACCCAATGACAAAAATAGACTTCATTTATTGGTATTATTCATCATAGTTTGTATGGATGCAGCTGTAACTTTTTTGTTGTGAGTTCGCGTGGTGGTCAGGGGGAGGTAGAGGGGGGGGGGGGGGGGGGGGGCAGGAGGTAAATTGCGTCCAAGGTGTTACATTTGGCATTTTACATTTAAATATACTTTAAATTTAAGCTCCCAATAATGTAGTTTCAGTTTTGAATACCTGTGTGAAAGAGAAACTTCTGAGCAACACTGCAAAGCCTCATCACCCTGCTTGCTTGTCTATGTACTGCTTGATCTCACACTCAGTTCTCTGAGATGGAGTGTAAATTCCTCTCAATCCTGTGTCACATTTCAGCTGTCAATCAGTGATAGAAAGGCAGCGATGACTGCCAGTGTCTGTCTGTGAACCTGGAGTCAGTGACGCTGAATCGACAGAGAAGCAGCTCAAAGCCACCAGTTGTTAGACTGTGTTTCTATATTTACATTGTGATCATAAATCTGACTCTGACCAATAAGTTTTCAGAATTCAAAATCACACCACATTTTGAATTGCCGCTAAAATTCAAATTCAGCTTCAATTTTAAAAACGTCTAATTAATTTGTTAATGTAAATTGATGTCAAGTGTACTCAGAGATGCAAATATTTTTACACCAAAATTTAAAACATGAGCAACACTGGCTTTGGCGTTTGCAAAATCAATTGACCATCTTCAGACTGTTGACTGAATTACCAGTCAATTTCGACCAGACTCCTGCTGTGTGGTGTTAAAATAGTTCATCAATTATTTACAGTGATAATAAATTGGGCGTTTGATTTAGATCCTTATTGTGTCTTCGAGAGATCTCAAAGCGCTTCATGGAATATACTGCGAAGTTAACTGGCAGCTCGTTTTGGGAAGAAAAATATCTGTCTGACTGTTGACTAAGATTGGTCCATATTAGCTCTTTTAAATAATCAAGATTCCATGTAATGGTTTTCCGTGTTTTACATGAGAAATGAAGGACAGTCATCAGTGTTGTGCCAGGGACTAGCCTCTCACAGGGAATCCTGTCTGACTGTGAGGGTGATTAGCGCAACCTGAAGCAGCTGCTGGCACAGCGATAAATGGAGGCACAAAAATGTTCCAACACATTTACGTGTATTTTTGTCACACACCCGCTCCGAAATGGTTAAATAACGGCAGAGGCAGAGGGTAAATAGCGATCGATGGCAGAGACGCTGCCTTGATTGACGAGCAAAGCACTTTCACACATGGGAACATGATAAAATAATAGTAATTAACAGCGATTGATGTAGTTCCATACCACGCGTTTGAGCGGCCTCAAACAGTTTAATATGACATACTGTAAACTGAAATGTCTGTGTGATATTTGGGCGAATTTCGACAGCCCATTTCAAACAGCATTGCCCAACAAACAGCTATCGGTTGAATCAACAATTAGTACTTTTATCCTTATTATTATTGAGGGAATATTACCACCAAGAAAGAGGTTTGCTGATTAACCATCCAGCAAGTTCCTGCCTACTGCTAGGTAAACAGATGTGTGTGTGTGTGTGTGTGTGTGGAGCACGGAAAACTGCCTAATGTTTCTTCATGGCTGAGAATCAAACCTGTTTGTTCCCGCTTCACCGCTGGGCTACAGGAATCACAGAATTTACATAACTATTGTTTGCTTCACAGTCTGTATAAAGCTGAATTGTGGTAGATTTCTGAGTTAGTATTTAGATATCCTGTTTTCATGTTGCAGCCATGTCCCCCAGGCTGACACTCAGAGGCAGGTGCTACAAACACTGAACAACAAGCGTCGCTGGCGTTTGTGCAGCTGTTTCCTGCCCTTGCGGTCACCATTTTGTTAGTTATAAATACATTGAATAAAATAATGATAAAACTAAAGATTATGTTCACTTCTGCCATGGAAATCCTCAAATAATAACAGATACTTTGAGATCATTTATGTGTACGTTAGTATTTTTTAAATAGTATAATAATCTGAAATTTTATTTGATTTTGCAATTCCGTTTTTCATACGATATCAGGAAAACTTTTTTTTAGAAATCAAACTGAGTTTGCCATTTATTCACGTGGGATTTTACACTTTAACAGAAAGTATTCTCCTCGCGGCCAGAGTTTGTGTAGATCTTTCGGTCTGTTGGAAGATGTTAACTAAAACAAACCTACATATTGCTGTGGTCGACCGTTGGTTCTGAGTCTTAAACAAAAACCGAGCTCTCAGTCTCTCTCTGCATAGTCTGTAATCTCAATTTCAGCCGTTTGCAATTTCGCTGCTCAATGCCGTCTAATCAAGTCTCACAAATAATCACAGAGCAAAACTTCACACCCCGAACACAAACAGATTCCATCCAATAATCCAAAAGTTACTCAATCTTCGTTTACGATCAGCCTGAAGTACTCAGTGACTGAACAGTCAACCCACAAACTCCCTTTCCGCATCACACATGAAGTTCAGTACATTGAACAATGTAACTCACAGTCAGAATTCCGTGCAGCACAACTAATTACACAACATAATCTAATCATGTAATTAGAAGGAAATGAGATACCGTTTCCTTTCATCCCCAGCTCTGCGGGACTTTGAGCTAATCAGCTGTGAAATCATTAGTTTGGTGTCAGTGACTGATGCTGTTGTGTGACAAACATCTCACAAGCAGCTGCTAATTTTGCACTTCAGCCTGGAAGTCACAGTTTACCGTTTGTTTATTGAACATCATCTGTGTTTTTTCCCCTACACACCAGTTCATTTTAAGCAGGAAGCTGATGATTATAGATGAACAACGCTCTCTTGTGTGACTCAACTTTGCGAGGAAGCACAATTCACTCAATCGCTGTAAAAATAATTTACCGTTAATTCTGAACTGATACTGTCACGGTTAATATCGAGATTGGTGTGTGGGGGCCGCTGAGGAAATGAAACTATGAAACACATATTAATGTCTATATCAATTCGAATTAAAACCTTCACACTTATTTCAGTATGAACCGTGCACGATGATTTGCTGTTGATTTCAGTAACTTCCCAGCAACATGAAACAAAAATAAGATAAAATTTCCAACACTCATCCCATTCCATTCAAGCTACTGGTTTGTTAGTTGTAGAACAATTGAATCAAATATTGATTTTTTAAAAATAGACACTAATCTCACATTTGGAGGAAATTTTATCGGTAATTTAAGATTTTGCTGTAGGGTATAAGATTATTTGTATACTTAGAATTCGAAAATTTGATGCAGAGTAACTCTGGTAAACCTGTTTCAAACCGAATTTAAAAAGTACCCACATTTCTACGGGATTGTACGCGTTACCAATCAATGAAAACACCCCTATTATTTGGGGAAAATATGTACAGCATGAGTTGCTGTATTTTTAGTCACAATCCAACATTATGATCTAGCTTTACACTCAGAATCAATCGCTCCCAGACAAGCAGCTACCAACTGCAGACACTTCCCCTACATTAAACTTTGGGGCGTTAAATGCATGTTTGAAGCGATCAAATAAACTTCTCACTATATCTCCCAAAAATGTCAAAAATTGAGCTGTGACCATTCACCGCGATCGGACATTGCAGAAAGTGCATCAGCATTAGCTCAGATGGATATTCGTTGAATGAATAATGCACAAGTTCAAAGCAAAAACAGCAAAAACACTTCTAACATAGATAAAACTACGAGATACTCCGTTCATTAAATCAAATGTCTGTCAAACCGAAAAAAAATCATGCATATAAACAGACAAGGTAAGTGCAGTGAGTGAGATTTTTTTCTCTTTCTTACCTTCAGTCACCGTCACCTTCGTGCCTCGTCCCCAGTAGTAAGGGTTATAGTCACTGTGCTACAGTCAATGAGCTGCCCACTGCAATAACCTGCTGGGCGGGCAGGAAGCACAAACACAATATTAGTATAAATGTTGACTTCCTCAAGCCAAACGCAAGTCACAATGTACATCTGTACGCGCAGAAAAAAATTGAAAAATTCTGTTTTTACCTGATAAATGTTTGTATCATTGCCGGTTTCCAATGTTCCTGTCAAACGCCTTGCCTTATCAACATCGGAATGAAGTATACATTTGTATGTTTTATTTCTGTTAAATTTGGTAATATCCTCAGTGATCAGCACTGTTTTAACCATATCAACTAATTGGTCACTTAGTCAGTCTCAGTTGTGTGAACAATGAGAGAGATTAACTGGTTATGTGTGGAAGGGTTTTTGTATTGGCAGTTAATGCTGTGGTCCATGTATACCACAGTGATGAACACTCGGACAAAAACTACTGCACAGGATCAAATTTGAAATATTGACCTGAAATTTCACACAAAGACTGGAGGAGCTCAGTTCAGATTCTCCAATGTGGCATCGTGTAATGTTTCAGTCAGAATACATTTTTATGTTTATCGGAGACTTTTAATTAATGTGAAGCCACTCACCAGACCCCAATCTTGTTTAGCGACATCATGTAATCTACACTAATCTGAATCCATCTTTTAAAAAGCAGGATATTTCTGAGGATGATGTACTGTCAGTAACAGTACATTTGGTTAGTGTGAATGTTGTTGTGATTACAGGGTTGAGCAGTCTCTCTGGCTGGGGTTTTTGTATGAGGGGGCGGCTGTTTGCTGCATTGTGACCCACTGTATCCACAGTGATACAGTCCCATACAAATACTGAGCCCCAACGTCAGCTCAATACTGGCTGTAACAAATTGTTCAAAGTTTAACTTATCATTTGACATGACACCGACTGTGTCTAGTAATGGCTTCGTATCCACAGAAACAGAAAAATAATTATAACCAGCAGCTTTTAACAAGAGAGTACATCTGAACCGTTACACAGCCAATCTCCAATCATTGTCCTTCCCGCCTCAACAGCAGAGATTCACTTAACAGGTAAAATTATAAAGCATATAATTATATAATATTACAACAAACGTGAGCAGCTCATTCGCCCCATTCAAACCACGATTTGTTCCATTGAATAAGTTTGATAAGAAATCCATTACCAGCTTTTTCTTTAAACTTCGTTACAATAACCCAATGCCTGCCTGCGAGTGTAGGGTGGGAGGGGCTGCCTTTCGTCCCCTTGTGTATTTGTAGCGGCTCAGCCCAGTTTCCTCTCACTGTGACTGGTCTTTAGCACAGGAATAGGTGGCGGTGTCCTCCACTCTCAGGCTTTTGATGATCAGATCGAAGATGTTATTGGAATCCTCTCTGATGACAGTGACACGGTTTTCGATCCCAGCCGCGAAGCGTTTGTTGGATGAGCTGTAATGCCTGAGGAGCTGCTCCCGCTGTTTCCCGGGAAGCTGCCGGTACCAGTACATGTAATAGCTGCCAATATTGAACCCGCTGGCTCTACAGGTCAGTCTCAGGGACTGGCCAGCTTTCCCGGTTAGAGACTCCGGCTGTGTCAGCACCACAGCGGTCTGGACACCTGTAAACAACAAGAGTAATGATTCTACATTATCCTGACTCGGCGATACGGCAGAGAGAATAACACAGACATTGGAATATTGCGATTGACATACAAACAGTACTCACAGGAGAAGAGACACAGCAACAGACTGAGGGATATGAGGGACCTCATCTCTCTGGCCACTTATTAGAACTGAGGCTTCTGCCCAATAACTGAGGGACCGGGAGCTGCCAGATGGACAGATGGGCTCAGTCCCCAGTGACCGCTATTTAACAAGGACAAGGGCGGCAGGTATTGGAGAATCGACCAATAGCTGCACGAATTGGGCGAGTCACGCCTTGGATTCCCTCTGACCTGCAGAGATCAATCATTCTACCTTGATATTCTACTTTTACACCTGATTAATATTAATATAGTTCTCAATAGTATCAGTCTCAGGGCTTAAGGGTCGTGAATGATTTCCTTCCAAGCGATTGTGTGAGGATTTGTAAATTCAAAATAAATCAGCAGAAATAAAATTTCATGGCGCATTTGGTAAAGATATGAAGAGCCTCCTTTGAAAGCCGATGAAAGAAAAAAAGTCAATTAATTAAAGCAAATTAGGTTACTTTTAGGAAATAAAATATGGAGACAAAATATATAATTTGGGAGATTGGGTATTTGTGAGTTCCGGGATGGTAGACGGCGCGATGGATCGACCTTGCTCTTATTTAATCTAACTATTCCTATTTTCCTGTTGAAACGATGATGATTATTTTAAGCCCCACGTTTGATAAAGAGCCTTACTAGCTCAATAAAAGGTAATATTGCCATGAGTGAAATGACTGAGCATCTTGTTGCCCAAAATTAATATTGTATCCTCTGGTTGTGTAATGCAGAACAAAGCACATTAACTGAAAATAATAGCTAGGATATTTAGGATTGAAAACGCCAAATGGCAATGGAAATCTGGAAATCACTTTCCATCAATACAGTGGATACTTGTTCCACCGATATGTTCAAGATTGATGTGGATAGATATCTGTTCGGTTAGCTTTGTGTTATTAAGTGATGCGTGGTAAAGACGTATATTGGGAGATGCAGTACAGATCAGCTATGATCTTGTCGAGTTTCAGAACAGGTATGAGGGGCTGACATGCATGCTCAAATATCCATGCTCCAAATGTAAAATGTTCGATATTCTAATTAGGTTAAAATTGAGGCTGACGTTTGAAATACAGAATAATTTTATTGTCTCATCTTCAGTTGCTGCCAATTTGGGCAGGAAGAAATTAATTGTTTTGTTTCCTTCTGCGGATTTCACTTGGCGTAATTTAGACATGCAATTTATTTTCCTTGCTCTTTTAATCCTTTTTTCTATTTTGTCTCTTGTCAATGTTTTTTCTTCCTACTAATATTACCTCTCCTTTCTCTTACTTTTCTCCTTGATACCGTTGACATTGTTGAAAATATTTACAACGTTCGCTTCCAGCACAATTCCAGTGATATTCATTGGCCTTTACAGGCAACGAATTTTGCTTAAATCACAAAATTTATTTTGATGAACTAATATGATGATTATAAACGATTTGATGTGTTGGCGCAGGCTTTCAATTCTGGTATGATCACTTGATGTGAGAAGCAAGATGGCGAGAGCTGCTGGAGTAGTCAGATCCCAGTGAACTGCGGGGACCAAAGTCCTGACAGTCTTCCAGGAAAAGAAGAGAAGCAACTGAAGTAGCAAACTGCAAAGAAAAAAAATGTGATGTGAAGTTTGCATCAGAAGTGCTATAAGTGGCTCATTCCTGAAACTCAAGCATCCTTACTCCACACGCAGTCAGTGAAAAATCCAGGTGTTAGTCGATTAATGGATTGCTTTCCCGGGGTAATAGTACGGTCAAAACAAACATTATACAGTGAATCTGGTCATTATAGCAAAATCCACAAAGGCTGTTATCTTATAGCAAGCTTGACAAATCACCACAGACACACTCGCACGACAGAACACATATCACTGTAATATACACACTGGGTGCATAGAACGATTCAGTGCCAAGCTGACCCACAAAACACTTGGGCATTGACTGAACATGAAGCAACAATACAATTTAAAGGTGTATAATTATCATTCCATTTTACATAGCGCCTCATTACATCTTCCAGACTTCTGGAAGGGTTGTTCAGAATATACTGTAAAGAGTTGTGGGACAAATACGGTACATAATTGTGTTAGTTTTTTTTTTTTAATTATTATTAAAGATACTTTTTCCTGACATTGTTATTTACAAACACCAGGACAATCCTTGTAATCAGTCAGTAATTGAAAGCGTCCTTTTTTACATCTTTCGGAATGAACCCAAATAATGTAATCATTTTTAGATGATGAATATCTAATACATTTGAAAAAGCTCATTTGAATATTCGTAACTCAAGATTGGTCTATATTAGTATGTTTTTTGTGTATTGGCAGATGTATCCGGCAAAGTATTCAATAACGTTTTCTGTTGAAATTAAAGAACTCCCAGGCCCCTGGAGCTGTATTTGCTTCGGCAGCAATTCTCTCTAACTTCATTTCTTAATTGTGTCTGCACATTCCTGCATGTCCTGGCTTATTATATATCAATCATTCACCTTAACCAACGTCCCAAAAGACTGTGATTATGGCATCCTTAGGTTTGGTATTGCATGGAATATGTGTGTTGTTACGCAGTCTCATTGTGAAAATGTCATCAAGTATCCGAGTTGATGAATAATGAACTGTGTTTTTATATTGTGGTATATCTATAATATAACGAGGCAGAGATAGACAGGTACATTATCCTGTAAATAATATGATAACGTCTTACATTCAGCTGGTAATGTGATTATTTATTCCCTGGAAGGTTAAGCCGGTACTGATATATCTTCTGTATTGTCTGTAGTAATCTTGCAGATAAAATAAATAAGAGGGGCTGGCTTCATTTAGCATCCATTAGAATCGATGGCAAGTCTTCAGTCCTCATATTGCTGTACTGGTTTGTGTTCATTTCTGTTATATTAATTCAAGATTGCGTGTTTATAGGAAGTTAATTTTGGAAGAGTTAACAGAATAATTTATCTGGATGAAATGTTTAGTCGCAAAATGCTACACAAGTTGCTGTTTTTCGTATCTAACGTTATCTGACTAGGAATAATCTGGAAATATGTTTCACATAGGGTGAGTCAGCCTACCTTCAGGTGGGGTGGAATCTCAGAATAGAATTGTCAGGAAGCAGCTGTGAGTGTGTGCAGTCAGTCATTGAGTAGCTTCCTGCCCTCACACCCTGGCGCCCACTCCTTGACTTTTTATACATTAATGCACTTCCCACCAAAAACAGCAGCATCGTCAGCGACACCTGTTTGGTCACCAAAGCAGCTGCGATTCTCAGACCAGAAATGGTAGTCAAAATACGGATAATAATAGTTTAGACCTAATCTATTTGTCAAAGCGGCTTTCACACCGGACGAACAGCTGAAAACACGTGGATGGTTGACTTTAAAATGTGGTGAAGCCCTTTTCAAATAAACTTAATTCAACCATTTACCCATTCAAGTCTTGCGATTTCCTCCACAAATTTTTGTCGTTTTCTGTGACAGAAGGTACTTTGTGCAACAAAATATGCTAAGGATCAGACCATTGTGAGTGGCAATATAATTTATCTTCTGGGTGAATTCCATTTAAAATGCCTAGGTTTGGCATATGTCAATCTAATATTATAGATTACATTAATTATTCAGTTACATTAATCTTGTGATATATTTAAACTCCTGGTTGAATGAGAAATTGGGATAACAATTATTATTGTTCTGAGTGAAAGTGTGCGGGCTGGTACACAATTTAGAGATGACTGAACTCACAGTTTAATTGAAGAACAAGTAAAACATTATATACACTTTGCAGTGAAATCCATAGCGATTGTACCGTATCAATGATTTCAGATGCAATACTAAATTAGTCTGCTTGTATTATTTACTCATTATTAGATTGTTACACAACTGTATTAGTTGTCTCTAAACAAACGTTTGAAGTACACTGCACTCCATCTGTTACAATGTCAGACAGGCCCCTTCCCCACCTCACAGCTTCCCCTTGTGGAATGGATATGGTCGGCCTGAGGTTTGGGGAATTATTTTGATTGACGGAATAGCTACTTTAAATCACAGTTGTAATATATTCATTTGGTAATTCATTCAATTGATGCAATTTTTAATTGAAACCCGAGCGTTACCAAATTCTTAAAAGATATTTTCAAAAATAGTAATCCCTTTGTGCACCAGTAATTATACGGACAAATGGAAGAGATTCAGATACATTCGTTTGCCCTTCGAACATTATACCAAAACAGCGTTAGGCAGGAATAAACAATATGAATAAATAATCAGTTGAGTTTCTATGCATGATGTGTCAGAGAGACGTGTTCAACCAGGATGATTCCTAGAGCAGCATGTTATGGTGAAAGAACAGACGAGCTTGGAGCTTTTCTATCTCCAGAATAGCCGACAAAAGTGAGATCAAATAGAGCTGCTGAAAACGTATCTGGAATTGTTGAAGTAAAGCCGGATAAATATTTTTGTTTGCAAGAAGCAAGCAGAAGTTTTGGCCGCAACATTCTGGATATTATGCGACATTTCATTACGCACAACAGAATATGTTTCTTCTCTCAGTGAGCAATATACAACTGGCACATGTTGATCAGATATGTGTTTCTTAGAAACTGTATTCAATAAAAAATATCCTGCGATGTGGCAGCATGATTGTTGTTGGGGAAGGATTGTATGGGTTGTGACCAAGGGGATTATTTTTCTAATCCTGTTAGCGCAGAATCAAACTCTGACATGTGGTGGCTAGCTTCCTCAAGAGAAGACTCGCTCGAGGAACTCCAAATGTTTTATATATGAAAATATAGTGAGTGAGTGAGTGAGTTCGTTAGTCAGTGAGTGAGTGAGTGAGGTGGGAGGGAGGGAGGGAGGGAGATATCTAGCTAGGTAGGTAGGTAGATAGTTAGTTAGTTAGTTCGTTCGTTCGTTCGCTGTTTGGTTGGTTGGTTGGTTAGTTAGTTGGTTAGTTAGTTAGTTGGTTAGTTGGTTAGTTAGTTAGTTAGTTAGTTGGTTGGTTAGTTAGTTAGTCGGTCGGACGGACGGACGGTAGGACGGTCGGACGGACGGTCAATCGGTCGTTCGATCGGTCGTTAAGGGAGTCGGCCATTCGATCGGTCGGTTAGTTAATTAGTTATTACTTTGGCTGCAGTGTACTTCCCTATCCTGCCATTGAGCCATTCTGGGTAGTGCCGACTAAATGCGGACTTTCCTTGTTCAGAGACCGGATTAGAAATTGTCCTGGACTGGATTCTGATATTGTGCTACTAAGCAACAATTCCCCTCTATTCAGGCCTGCTCCTCTCCCCTCAATGACCTCAAGAACGCAAACCCCAACCAAAGTATTGAATGGCAATTACAGGGGGCAATGGCTCTCTCTGGCGGCAGCACATACGTTTCTTGATCATTTGTATACACAGTGAATAATTGTGTCATACGAATAATCCGTGCAGTTGATAGAGTGGATTTCCTATCTTCCAGACGTCTGAAAGCGCTTCACACTGTTAAGATGAATTGACTGTATTTGGTGGGCTAAACTTGCCCAATGTTGGAATCGAATTCAGGTCTCTCACTTGTAAGGCGAGCCCTCTAACCACTGTGTCATGGGATTCAGTGATGAAAACTCTATTTGCATAAACACATGATGTGGAATGAAAATAGGTTGGTAAGTTATAACGAAACACAGATAGAAAGATCCGGAATAGTTATTCCACAAGAACGGCTCAATAAATATAGATGACCTTGTTTCTCTTGAAAACGGTAAGAATTTCTGAAATGAATGATGTTGCCGCAGTTAGCCACCGGGAGGGGTGGTGGTGGGGAGAACTTGAAAGAGAGATACTCACAGAATGAGATAGAGAGAGTGAGGGAGAGAGTCTCAGATATTCACACTGAGGGAGACACATGGAGCGAGGGAGAGACACCCACAGGTTCTGTATGACTGTCTATTTCTGGGAAAGACAAACACACACGAGAGAGTAAGACACACACACATATACACTCGCAGCCTCACATACAGAGAGAGACACACACACAAATACACTCGCAGCCTCACATACACAGAGAGAGATACGCGCACATTCACACGCCTTAAAGACACTGGGAGAGAGATGCAAAAGAGAGAGAGAGGTGTGGGGGGGGGGGGGGAAACAGGCACACATACTGAGTGTCAGAGAGAGACACAGAGAGAGAGAGAGAGAGAGAGGCGGTGGGGAGAAACACACTCATACAGAGAGAGAGGGAGACGGTAGACATACATATATAGAGAGAAAGTGTGGAAACATTCACACATATAGAGCGAGCGACACACACATTTACAGAGTGAGAGAGTGTGGGAGACACATTAATATACACAGAGAGAGGAGGGCGACAAACATACAGATAGAGAGACACACACACACACACAAGCAGAGAGAGGACTGAGAAACATACTCATAAAGAGAGGGGAGACACACATTTGCATAGAGAGAGGGGGGAGACACAAACAGATACATAGAGGGAGAAATATAGACACACATACATACAGAGAGAGGTGAGGATAGACACACACATATACAGACGGGAGGGGGGTGAGAGACACATGCAGAGAGCGCTGGCGAGAAACATACTCATATGGAGAGAGGGAGAGGCACACACACATGCACAGAGAGAGTGAGGGGAACACACACACATTCAGAAAGAGAGGAGACACCCATATATACAGATATATATATATGGAGAGAGGGGGAGAAATACAACCATATAAAGAGATGAGGGGGGAGACATACATCTATAGGGAGGTTGGAGACATACACACATATGGAGCAAGAACACGCTCTCCTGCAGAGAGAGGGACAGAAGGTGTGGGAGACACACACACAGAAACATAGGGAGCGGGGGATACACACACAGAATGAGACAGACACGCACACACATTCAGAGGGGGGGAGGCTAGAAACATACACACAGAGACAGGGTGGGAGACACACACACTCAGCCCCCGCCTCTCACGCAGAGACACACAGCCCCCACACATACACAACCCCTCGCACAGAAACACAGCCACACCCCCCACATACAGGCCCCTCACACATCCACCTACACCCCAGACATACAGCTCCCCCTTCCCACACACATACACTCAGTCCCTCCACACACATAAAGACTCTCACGCAGACATACACTCCCCCCCCCCCCGCTCCCCCACACGCACATAGTAATCCCTCAAACAGCCACACAGCCCCCCACTTGCAGTTATAATGTATAAGTTGGTGCAGTCCTGTAGCTCAGTGTTTGGAGCAATCGCCTCACAAGCCAGAGAACTGGGTTCAATTCCAGACAGGGGGCAGCTTGGGCTGGTTTCCATCTCCACACGTCTAATAACAACCACACAACAACAAATAGTTACATAATACTGATATCATTATTAGTCAAGAAATAATAATTAATTAATTCATTAATTGGGAAACAAAAAGAAATACGAAACAATTAAAAATAATTTAAAAATTGATTTAAAAAATTAATTTAAAAAATCTAAATTGGAAAAAAGCCAAATAACAAACAATTTTTAAATTTTGTAAAAACAATCTAGTGAGAGCCAGTGGGCGGGTCTCTCTCTCTCTCTCCTGTCAATCACTGATTACCAGGGAAACGGGGGGCGTCCACGCTCCCTTTACATTGAATGACTGGTTACCAGGGAAACGGGGGGCGTCTCTCTCTCTCCTGTCAATCACCGATTACCATGGAAACGGGGTACGTCTCTCGCTCCCTTTCCTGTCAATGATTGGTTACCTGGGAAACTGGGGGCGTCTCTCTCTCTCTCCTGTCAATCACTGGTTACCAGGGAGACAATGTTGCGCGCAGGCATTTCGCGTCATCAACTTCGGTCAGCAGGTCACGTGGTGAGTGTCCCCGCTGGCGGCGGCAGAGACACAGAGAGAGGAGAAGGTGAGAGCTGCCTGTGTACAGCCTGAGATACACAGAGAGAAGGTGGGAGCTGCCTGTGTACAGCCTGAGATACACAGAGAGAAGGTGGGAGCTGCCTGTGTACAGCCTGAGATACACAGAGAGAAGGTGGGAGCTGCCTGTGTACAGCCTGAGATACACAGAGAGAAGGTGGGAGCTGCCTGTGTACAGCCTGAGATACACAGAGAGAAGGTGGGAGCTGCCTGTGTACAGCCTGAGATACACAGAGAGAAGGTGGGAGCTGCCTGTGTACAGCCTGAGATACACAGAGAGAAGGTGGGAGCTGCCTGTGTACAGCCTGAGATACACAGAGAGAAGGTGGGAGAGAGAGAGAGAGAGGGTGAGTCTGTGTGGCTGTGTGCATGGGTGTAGCTGTGTGTGTGTGTCTGTGTGTGTATGTGTGAATGGCTGTGTGTGTCTCTGTGTGTGTGTCCCTGACCCCCCTTGTTTCCCAGTAGGTGGTTCTGCTGTGAGGTTGAGTGTGGCTGCTGTGTGTGTGTGTTTGTGTGTGTGATAGAGAGTGTGTGTGTGTCTCTGTGAGAGTGTGTATGTGTGAGAGTGAGTGTGTTTGTGTGTGTGTGTGATAGAGAGTGTGTGTGTGTCTCTGTGAGAGTGTGTATGTGTGAGAGTGAGTGTGTTTGTGTATGTGTGTGAGAGAGAGTGTGTGTGTCTCTGTGTGTGTGTCCCTGACCCCCCTTGTTTCCCAGTAGGTGGTTCTGCTGTGAGGTTGAGTGTGGCTGCTGTGTGTGTGTGTTTGTGTGTGTGATAGAGAGTGTGTGTGTGTCTCTGTGAGAGTGTGTATGTGTGAGAGTGAGTGTGTTTGTGTGTGTGTGTGATAGAGAGTGTGTGTGTGTGTCTCTGTGAGAGTGTGTATGTGTGAGAGTGAGTGTGTTTGTGTATGTGTGTGAGAGAGAGTGTGTGTGTCTCTGTGAGAGTGTGTATGTGTGAGAGTGAGTGTGTTTGTGTGTGTCTTACTAACCCCCCCCCCACCCTTGTCTCCCTGCACAGAGTCCTGGTCTCTCTGTGTGTCTATCTGTGTGTGTGTATCTCTGTGTGTGTATCTCTGTGTGTATGTGTGTCTCTGTGTGTGTGTCTGTGTGTGTGTTTCTGTGTGTGTGTGTGTGTGTCTCTGTGTGTGTCTGTGTGTGTATCTGTGTGTGTGTGTCTGTGTGTGTGTGTATCTTTGTGTGTGTGTGTCTCTCTCTGTGTGTGTCTCTCTGTGTCTGTGTATGTGTGTGTGTGTGTCTGTGTGTGTATCTATGTGTGTGTATCTGTGTGTGTGTGTGTTTGTGTCTGTGTGTGTGTGTATCTCTGTGTGTGTGTATGTGTATCTGTGTGTGTGTGTATATATGTGTTTCTGTCTGTGTGTGTGTGTCTGTGTGTGTCTCCCTGACACTCCTGACTTCCCTGTAGGTCCTGGTGTGAGGATGAGTGTGTCTGTGTGTGTCCCTCACACCCCCTTTGTCCCCCTGTAGGAGAGGCTGGTGTGAGGGTGAGTGTGGCTGTGTGAGAGAGTGTCTGTGTGTGTGTGGCTATGTATGTGTCCCTATGTGTCCCTGACCCCCCTCGCCTCCCTGTAGGGGGTACTGATGTGTGGGTCAGTGTGGCTGCTGTCTATGTGTGTGGGTGTGTGTGTGTCTGTGTGTGAATCGCCTGTGGCTCAGTGGTTAGAGCACTTGTCTTCCAAGCTGGGGAGACATGTGTTTGAATCCAGGCAGGTCAGAGCGAAACCTTGGGCAAGTTTCCTTACTCCACACACACACACACACACACACACACACACACACCTAATAATAATCCAAAAAAAGCACAATAATAAAAATTGGTCATTTCAATCCACGACTCTTTGTGGGACACTGCTGTGCGCAATTGGCTGCCGCGATTCGCCCACAAATATACAGTCAATTCACTTTACAGTGTTTTCTGTGAAGCGCTTTGGGACGTCGATAAGATGTGAAAAGCGCTATATCAAATGCAAGGATTTTTATTAAGTGTGAGTGTGTGTGTGTCTCTGTGAGAGTGTATATGTGAGTGTGAGTGTGTTTGTATGTTGCCTTCTTAACCACCCCTCCCCCTCCCCCCAACCCCTTGTCTTCCTATCAGACGGCTGGTGTGAGGGTGAGTGTGTCTGTTTGTGTGTCTTTGTCTCCGTGTGTGTCTCGCTGACCCCCCATTGTCTCCCTGACCCCCCATTGTCTCCCTGACCCCCCATTGTCTCCCTGACCCCCCATTGTCTCGCTGACCCCCCATTGTCTCCCTGACCCCCCCATTGTCTCCCTGACCCCCCATTGTCTCCCTGACCCCCCATTGTCTCCCTGACCCCCCATTGTCTCCCTGACCCCCCATTGTCTCCCTGACCCCCCATTGTCTCCCTGACCCCCCATTGTCTCCCTGACCCCCCATTGTCTCCCTGACCCCCCATTGTCTCCCTGACCCCCCATTGTCTCCCTGGCCCCCCATTGTCTCCCTGACCCCCCATTGTCTCCCTGACCCCCCATTGTCTCCCTGTAGGGGCTGCATTTGACCATATGTTTGGCTGGTAACACATCAGGTGTAAGTTTGTGCTGCTGACACAAGGCAGCAGAGAATGTCTGAAGAAACCCAAGCCAGCAACATGGAGTGTGTGATTACCCCAGGGAAAGGTAACCACTCAATGTATCTGTACATTACTGTGTTTACTTATTGTTTAAATATTCAGTCTAACTTTATTGATAACTTGCTCTTGCATTGCTTGTATTTTGCCTACAATTATACAGTCAATTGACGCTATAGTATATTGTGTAAATTTCGACATGTCGATAAGATATGAAATGCATTAAATCAAATGCAAGGATTATGTATATTATCTGATATTTCACTTTTCACATCTTCTGGTTGTCACAAAACGCTTCACAGAATATACTGTAAAGCAAATGGACTGTATATTTGTGGACAAAACGCGATATCAAATCGTGCCTAACAGTATCCCACAAACAGCAGTGGAATGAAATGATCAATTTATTACTGTTATGTTTTTTTAGCAATTATTGTAAGTAAATCTTCGAAGTAAGTAAACCTTTGTTTGTGGCAGGACAGCTAGATAAGGCTGTTAACACAGCATATGGGATACTAGACTTTATAAATAGTGGCATTGAGTACAAAGGTCAGGAAGCTTTAATTAACCTGCATTAAACATGGTTTAGGCCTCAGCTAGATTGCTGTGTTTTGATTCTGGGCATCAAACTTCAGGAAGGATATCAAGGACTTGGAAGAGGTGCAGAGGAAACTCACCCAGATGTTAGCAGGACTGGGGGACTTTGGTTAAGAGAAAAGTCCAGAAAGTCTAGGATTATTCTCATTCGAGGAGATAACATTACGAGGAGACCTGATAGAGGGTTTTTCCATGCAGCGAGTTTTTGGAATATTGAATGAATTTCCTGAAACTGTGTTGGGGGCTGATTTGGAAACAACACGAGGTGGGTAGTTATTTGGGAAGGACATGTTTTGCAGGGTAATGGGGAGAAATCCGGAGTGTCAGATTGACATTGATTAGTGATTTTCAAAGAGCCAGCACAGACTCAGTGTGCCAATATGCCTCACTTTAACTGGAATATTCTATGATACTATAATTCTATTATTATTAGGCCTGTGAAGTGAGGAAACTGAGAGAAATTTAACCAGGTTTCTCAGTTATAATATGAGTGCTCTAATTACAGAGCCACAGGATTTATTGGATATTGACTTATGCAATTAATTTGTATTGTACTTCACTTTTGCGCTTGATTATATGTTGCCCAGAAATAATAATATTTTATAATAACGATATTCCTTGCATTTGATATAGCGCTTTTCCAATAATCTGGATGATTTAAACTGCTTTGCAGAATATACCGGACAGTGAATTGACTGTATATTTTACTGTCGAATCATGGAAGCCAACAAAAATAAAACAAAACATTTTTTGCAACCATTATTGGTTTAGGAAATCTATCAACCAGGTTCATATTGACTACTATGCAAACAGAGGACTGTGGAGTGAGGAAACTTGTCAAAGGATTTTTCCCTCCTGGGAATCAAGCCTGGGTTCTCTTGTGCAAGGCACTGTACAATTTGATTAGGAGCAACTTGATTTACTTTCCACAAACTCTAACATCTCTCTGCCAAAAGTTGTCAGTGCTTTCTAGTCTCTGTGTACATCCTGTTTTCCAATTCCAATTCAGTTTTCCATTTCAGCTCTTTTCATTTTCTTATCAATTTACTCTATAGAGCCCAGAATTGCAAAGAGTTTGAGCTCCAAACAGAATCAATTGACTGGAGAAGAGGCCGGGAGAAGCAGATACAATTTGAGAAAGAGGGAGAGAAGAAATAACACTGAGGACAAGGATCTTCATGACGAAGATAACCTATGTAAGTGATAAATCAATCCGAGTTTCTAAGCATAAAATGGTCCAGTACAGCAACTATACCTTAGCATTGACAAGGAGCTTTTAAGGTGAAGTTCCTCTGGTTTTTCAGACAGATGATAAGAATGCAACTGTTGGAATGAGTAACAACTTATAGAGTCCTCAAGACATCCTGGAGAACTTTGCAGGATTGTATTGTGAAGTGTTGCAGATTCCACAGTGATGACCCCCAAACAGCCATGAGGTGACAGACTAAATTTATCTTCGATACCGATAGACGGGACACTGCGGTGAGATCGAGTGAGAGAAACTCGCACTGCTTTGGAATCATTCCATCATAATTTTAATGTTTACCTGCACAAAATGGCTGGAGAACTGGGTTAAAAATTTCACCAGAATTGCGGCAACTCAGAAAACGGAACACATTCCCCATATTAGTGTTAATTGCTATCAGTGTCCTGGCCAGGTATCCTCTTCACTAATTATTCATGTCTGTGTGTGAGAAGTTGCTGATTGTCAAATACTGACACTGACACTGACAAAACCTGACCTGCATGCAGGGGGCGCTTTATAAATGCAATGCAACACTGACCCACATTTTACAGTGGTTAGAGTAAAGCATTGACTTGGACAGGTATTGTAGAAATGTATTGATCACACATCAATTGCCAAACAATGCACTCGCAAGTCTTTCTTGGTTTCCTTCAGCAGACAAAGTGGATGGTTCTGGAGCTACTTCTTGGCCTCAGTGGAACACTGTGTTTACTCGAGCTGAGTTTCATCAGAAGCACAGCAGAAGACATCCCGAGCTCCATCGAGACATATCAGGTGCAGTATCAGCCAGTCTGTTGTATCTGTTCTCAAAGCCGCAAACGTGTCAAGGATCCATCACATGTGCTGCTGAAGAAAAGAGCATCTCTCAGACAGGATCTCCACAGGATCACCAGCCATCGATCTCAGGAGAGAGACTGTATGATTGTTCCCAATGTGGGAAGAGCTGCACAAATTCAGGAGCCCTGCATAGACACCAGCGATCACATCCAGGGGAGAAACAATATAAATGTGCTGAATGTGGAAAGCGATTCACACGTTCGAATAATCTCAATGTTCACTATCGAACACACACAGGCGAGAGACCGTACAAATGTGTTGAATGTGGAAAGAGTTTCAAAACATCACGAGATGTCAAGAAACACCATCGATCACACACAGGAGAGAGACCATACAAATGTGCTGAATGTGGCAAGAGTTTCTCAAGTTCATGGCATCTCCAGGTTCACCATCGATCACACACAGGAGAGAGATCATATACATGTGATGAATGTGGCAAGAGTTTTAAGACATCAAGCGATATAAAAGTACACTATCGATCACACACGGGAGAGAGACCATACAAATGTGCTGAATGTGGAAAGAGTTTTAAAACATCTGGATATATGAAAATACACCATCGATCACACACAGGAGAGAAACCATACAAATGTGCTGACTGTGGAAAGAGTTTCAAAACATCAGGAGAGGTCAAGAATCATCATCGATCACACACAGGAGAGAGACCATATAAATGTGCTGAATGTGGAAAGAGTTTTAAAACATCTGGACATATGAAAATACACCATCGATCACACACAGGAGAAAAACCATACAAATGTGCTGACTGTGGAAAGAGTTTCAAAACATCACGAGAGGTCAAGAAACACCATCGATCACACACAGGAGAGAGACCAAAGAAATGTACTGAATGTGGAAAGAGTTTCACTAGTTCATGGCATCTCCTGGTTCACCATCGATCACACACAGGAGAGAGACCATATACATGTGCTGCATGTGGCAAGAGTTTTAACACATCAGGCGATATAAAAGTACACTATCGATCACACACGGGAGAGAGACCATACAAATGTGCTGAATGTGGAAGGAGTTTTAAAACATCTGGATATCTGAAAATACACCATCGATCACACACAGGAGAGAAACCATACAAATGTGCTGACTGTGGAAAGAGTTTCAAAACATCACGAGATGTCAAGAACCACCATCGATCACACACAGGAGAGAGACCATACAAATGTGCTGAATGTGGCAACAGTTTCACAAGTTCATGGCATCTCCAGGTTCACCATCGATCACACACAGGAGAGAGATCATATACATGTGCTGAATGTGGCAAGAGTTTTATGACATCAAGCGATATAAAAGTACACTATCGATCACACACGGGAGAGAGACCATACAAATGTGCTGAATGTGGAAAGAGTTTTAAAACATCTGGACATATGAAAATACACCATCGATCACACACAGGAGAGAAACCATACAAATGTGCTGACTGTGGAAAGAGTTTCAAAACATCAGGAGAGGTCAAGAATCATCATCGATCACACACAGGAGAGAGACCATATAAATGTGCTGAATGTGGAAAGAGTTTTAAAACATCTGGACATATGAAAATACACCATCGATCACACACAGGAGAGAAACCATACAAATGTGCTGACTGTGGAAAGAGTTTCAAAACATCACGAGAGGTCAAGAAACACCATCGATCACACACAGGAGAGAGATCATACAAATGCGCTGAATGTGGAAAGAGTTTCACAAGTTCATGCCATCTCCAGGTTCACCATCGATCACACACAGGAGAGAGACCATATACATGTGCTGCATGTGGCAAGAGTTTTAAGACATCAGGCGATATAAAAGTACACTATCGATCACACACGGGAGAGAGACCATACAAATGTGCTGAATGTGGAAGGAGTTTTAAAACATCCGGATATCTGAAAATACACCATCGATCACACACAGGAGAGAAACCATACAAATGTGCTGACTGTGGAAAGAGTTTCAAAACATCACAAGATGTCAAGAACCACCATCGATCACACACAGGAGAGAGACCATACAAATGTGCTGAATGTGGCAAGAGTTTCACAAGTTCATGGCATCTCCAGGTTCACCATCGATCACACACAGGAGAGAGATCATATACATGTGCTGAATGTGGCAAGAGTTTTATGACATCAAGCGATATAAAAGTACACTATCGATCACACACGGGAGAGAGACCATACAAATGTGCTGAATGTGGAAAGAGTTTTAAAACATCTGGACATATGAAAATACACCATCGATCACACACAGGAGAGAAACCATACAAATGTGCTGACTGTGGAAAGAGTTTCAAAACATCAGGAGAGGTCAAGAATCATCATCGATCACACACAGGAGAGAGACCATATAAATGTGCTGAATGTGGAAAGAGTTTTAAAACATCTGGACATATGAAAATACACCATCGATCACACACAGGAGAGAAACCATACAAATGTGCTGACTGTGGAAAGAGTTTCAAAACATCACGAGAGGTCAAGAAACACCATCGATCACACACAGGAGAGAGATCATACAAATGCGCTGAATGTGGAAAGAGTTTCACAAGTTCATGCCATCTCCAGGTTCACCATCGATCACACACAGGAGAGAGACCATATACATGTGCTGCATGTGGCAAGAGTTTTAAGACATCAGGCGATATAAAAGTACACTATCGATCACACACGGGAGAGAGACCATACAAATGTGCTGAATGTGGAAGGAGTTTTAAAACATCCGGATATCTGAAAATACACCATCGATCACACACAGGAGAGAAACCATACAAATGTGCTGACTGTGGAAAGAGTTTCAAAACATCACAAGATGTCAAGAACCACCATCGATCACACACAGGAGAGAGACCATACAAATGTGCTGAATGTGGCAAGAGTTTCACAAGTTCATGGCATCTCCAGGTTCACCATCGATCACACACAGGAGAAAGACCATATAAATGTGCTGACTGTGGCAAGAGTTTCAAAACATCAGGAGTGCTCCAGAAACACCATCGATCACACACGGGAGAGAGACCATATAAATGTGCTGAATGTGGAGTAAGATTTACAAGGAAACATAGCCTCCAACGTCACCAGAAAATGCACACACGAGACAAGGTATAAATGTGCGGATAGTGGAAAGCCTCTTTCATGGGCTGGTCAGCAGAAAAATCACAAACGCTCGAAGATGCCGTTATTACTTTAGAGCTTTCCATTTCAAACCACATCAAATGCTGCTTTGAGAAGTGATTATAGTAATAGTTTGATGGATAGTGTACAGTGATCCACTTGATCTAATACCATTGACTCACAGTCTATTGTCATGGAACATCTTCCTGACGTTAAATGCGCCAAACAAATGTACTTGTGTGGTTTATGTAATGTTACCATAACTCATATTAAAGCCGTTGACATGGAATACATTACCATTTTCATTAGTTTCCTCATGTGAGGAATATAATGATAAAGCAAAGTAGAGATGAACCTGAAGTGACTGTATAGAGGGATATAGAGGGATCTATAGCAGGACAGATACATTATTTTGACAAACAGTATGCTTAGATATAGGCCAAGGCAGACAGAGGGAGCCACAATTTTTACTGTATTTTCGATGCAAGAGCAACTCTGAGAGTCAGTTTGAGGACAAGATGGGAGGGCTGGAGGGAGACAGTGTGAGGACAAAGTGGGAGGGGCCTTCTTTCTCCCACCTTGTGGATGACACGCCATGTCCGAGGTACCAGGGCTGTCAGCAAGTCACCAGCTGAGGAGCCGGTGGGTTTTGGGGACTGTCACCACACTGGGCCGTTTCCCAGCATTTTAAAGATGGTCCAGAGGAGCGGTGAGGACAAGGAGCGGTTACTGGGCTATTGTTTGTTGTTAATGTTTTTGTTATTTATTGCTGTTGTTTGATCCCCCCTCAACCCTTGCCCCCTGGCCTCCCCCCTCACCCTTTTGCTCTCCCCTTTTCCCCTCCTATCCCTCTTCTCCCTTCCCCCCTTCTCCCTTAATTTAAGTTCCCACCATCTTTCCCTCCCATTCCCCTTAACCCTCTTTCTCCCCCTTTTTCCTTTCTGATTTTACCTCACCCTCGCCTCCCTCTCCCCCCTTATCCTCTTTTTCCCCTTTCTCCCCTGGCCCCAATTCCACCACTGCTTGTGGGGCACTGTTGTGCTCAATTTGGCTGCCGCATTTCTCCGACAAATAGTAAATTTTCCTTCTTTCCTTCCCCCAACAACATTCCCCGCCACCCTCCCTACCCCGCACCCCCTCCCTCTGCTCCCCCTCACTCTGGTCCTGTCCTCTTCTCCCCACCTTCTTCCCTCATGTTTGCTCCCTACCCCCCACCTGCTCTGGTCCCAGGGACGTTATTGTATTCTGTGAAGCGTTTTGACACATCGATATGATGTGGAAAGTGTTATATAAATGTAAGGATTATCATTATTTTGCAACTGAATTAAATAATTTTATTGATTTACCGTAAATCAATTCAAATGATGCCTGCTGGTGTTATGATAATGCTGCTGCAAAGCAATGCTTACCAAAGAACAACACAATTATATTTCTGTAGTGCGATTTACATCAGGAAATAAGGGAATAATTCAGCTGCTTGGAATGGAATTGGAATGGACGCATCAGAGTCACATCCATATTGAATTAAAAATGGAAAGTCCAATGACATATGCAGATAGGACAGATGAACTCTATCGGAACATTATCATTATTATTTGCATTTGCTTGGAGAACGTAGGCCGATGTCCACCTAATTGGCCTTCACCACCTGCAACTCGCTAGATATGTGATGGTGCAAATTATGCACTCGAAATATCTCGATATATCATCTTTTATTTAGCAGAAACTTATATAAGCTTTTCTTGCAATGAACTATGCTATGTCTTCGTACTGTCTTCGTAGGCAGTTTATTCCACATTATTACTACACACTGCATTTAGTAGTGTAAAATGTTGTAAATAAAATGCAGCATTCTCAAATTAATGTTCAATTTTTTCTTGTTCTAACCTTTTCTGTTGACCCAACTCTTTTTATGAAATTTTCAATTTCCTCCACATTTTGTTGTATCTTGCTTGTTCCTTGTGAATGTACCTTTGTGTTCCTGATGTGACTTTGCCATGCTGGTATTGCCAGTCTCACTGTAATTTGGAGGATATAATAATAATCCTTGCATTTGATATAACGCTTTCCACATTTTATCAACGTCCCAAAGCGCTTCACAGAATATACTGTAAAGTGTATTTATTGACTGTATGTATTTGTGGGCGAATCGCGGCAGCCATATGCGCACAGCAGTGTCTCACACACAGTCGTGGATTGAAATGACCAATTTTACTGTTGTGTTTTTTTTTGAGGGATTATTATTAGGCGTGTGGAGTAAGGAAACTTACCCAAGGTTTCCCCCAGACCTGCCTGGATTCGAACACAGGTCTCCCCATCTTGGTCTCCCCATCTTGGTCTCCCCAGCTTGCAAGACAAGTTCTCTCACCAGTGAGCCACAGGAGCCCCACGATGACAATACGAAGCAGCACGCACATGAAATTTGTGTCCCACGTTTAAGATGGAAGTTGCTTCTATTGAATGATCCCATGATATACATCTTAAAGTCTGTCTTTCACTTCCTCGAGAAATGTTGTTCATGAATTCAGCAGGCTAAGATATCTACCCGCCTGTAATCTCTCTAGAAGTTCCCCTTTGCTCCCATTAACCTCTCAAGGCTCAACCACACAACTCGACTGTCAAATGGCCAGTTTGCGATTCTCCTCATGGGAAGAGCACAGGAGTGGTGGTAGGGCGGGGGGGGAGTGTTCTGCTTCCTTGTCAAGCCACTTCAGATGTCTGGAAGATGTAATCAGTTGCTGTGTCAAATGCAAGGACTACTATTCCAGTATTATTATTATTATCATCATTACAAGATATTCAAGGCTCTGGACAGCCAGAGACTGTGTTGGTGTGTGGGTGGCCAAAACAGGACAGAGAGAACCACTGTATTGTTTCAAACGCTCAGAGACTTTACCCCACATCGAGTTCCTATAGCTCAGTGGTTAGACCACTCGTCTTACAAGCGTCAGACCTGTGTTCGAATCCAGGTAGATCAGGGTGAAACCTTGGCCAAGATTCCTTACTCCACAGACACCTAATAATACTCCACCCAAAAAAACCACAAAAATAAAAACTGGTCGTTTCATCCCATGACTGTCTGTGGGACACTGCTGTGTGCAATTGGCTGACGTGTTTCATTCACCAAATGTACAGTCAATTCACGCTACAGAATATCTGTGAAGCGCTTTGAGACATTGATAAGATGCGAAGGATGTAACGATTATTATTATATTTAATGTCATAAATGGCTCTGCGTTTGTTTGGCAGAATGACACAAACAATCCAACCCACTTGCCTTGTTGCTGAGGGATCCTGGTCCACGCTACTGTTACTCAATGTGACCAGTGATTGACAGGAGACAGAGAGAGTGACCTCCCCCCCAATGACGTCACCAGGCTGACACTCCAGGCCATCACAGGGGGGATTGTGACGTCAGACCCGGCGATGGGTTTGTGGACAAACATTGTCTGTTTCCACGTTAGTTAAGACGGGAGAGAGGGAGCGACAGGACCCCCAGCCCCCACAGCTCAATAGCATTGGCTACACACACACTGGGATCAGGTAGCGCAGGGAACACAGTGACGTCACTGGGAGAGGGGTCAGCTCGTCACAGAGAGTCAGCACGTGGTTTGTGAAGAGGAGATTGTGTCTGACTAACCTAGTGACAGCTCGTCACAGAGAGTCAGCACGTGGTTTGTGAAGAGGAGATTGTGTCTGACTAACCTAGTGACAGCTCGTCACAGAGAGTCAGCACGTGGTTTGTGAAGAGGAGATTGTGTCTGACTAACCTTGTGACAGCTTGTCACAGAGAGGGGGTTGTGGCGTCCTCTCGACGTGAAAGGCGCTGTATGAATGTAAGTTTTGATTGATCGATTGATCGATTGATTGATTGGTTGTTTGTTTGTCTGTTTGTCTTTTGGGCCTGAAAAGAGGGTGTGATCAGCAGGTAACAGCAGTGACTCTGTATAACATCCAAAATTGATGAAACAGGATGGAGGAAGGATTATCATTATTATCACTGCAGCTCAGCGGTTAAAAAAACTCACCATACACTCACCTTGTGTGCGAATCCAAGCAGGTGAGAGCCAAACCTTGGACAAGTTTCCTTACTCACACCCACAAACATAATAATAATCCATCCAAAAAGACCCACAATAATAAAAATTGATGATATTCAATCCACGACTGTTCATGGGACACGCACAGTCGTGGATTGATGTATGCAATTAGCTTGATAGTATACTCTGTGAAGCACTTTGAGGCAATGATAAGATCTGAAAAGCGCTACCTATATCAAATGCAAGGATTATTATTATTATTATTAATTATTCTTCAACCGTAGAAACCTGGAGGACCGAGCCAGTAGAACAGTGGAGGAGAACAGTGGAGGAGAAAAGAGGCCTGAGCTGAGTGAGTGTGTGTGTGGGGCTCAGGGGAGGGGAGAAGTGACGAGCGGTGATTGGCAGACAAGTCACAGGTCGTCCTGGGCCTGACACACATTCTGGGACATAACACAAGGCGGCAAATTCAAATTGTGTTTAGTCAGCACTTGACTGTGGCCGGGGAGTGTGGAGATGTCCCCATGATCTGAGAGGTTCCTCTCACACACAACAAGGGAGTGAGGTCTCGTCAATAAGTCAATATTCACAACATTCAGGTGCATGAGACCTCACACTCTCACTGCCCCTGTACACAGCCCGTCCGTCTGGGAATGTCAGTGATCAGTTGAATGATATTTGTTACAGCGTGGGTCAGAATCAGGGAAAAATCAATCGAAAAATACATTGCCCAAAGTATTGTCACTGTGTGATGGGTGAGGAAGGCTTGTGTGGCTGACCACCTGATCTTTTGTCCCAATCTGAATGACCAGGGCGGGCGGGTGGATCGATGCATCGATGAAGGATGTGAGAGAGGACAGAGACACAGACACAGAGAGAGATGGAGAGAGTGAGTGTGAGAGACAGAGCTACGTCCTACCCCCCCCCACCACCTCTCTCTCCTTTCACACGCTCTGTCTCTCCCTCCCCTTCACACTCTCTCTCTCCCCTCTCTCTGTGCCTCTCTCCCCTGTCTCTCTCTATCTCTGTCCCTCTCCTCCCTCTCTCTGTCACTCTCTCCCCTGTCCCTCTCTCTGTGTCCCTCTCCCCCCTCTCTCTGTCCCTCTCTCCACTGTCTCTCTCTCTCTCTGTCCCTCTCTTCCCTCCCTTCCCTCTCTCTGTGCCTCTCTCCCCTGTCTCTCTCTCTCTGTCCCTCTCTATCTGTCCCTCTCCCCCCCTCTCTCCCCTCTCTCTATCCCTCTCTCCCCGTCCCTCTCTTCCCTCTCTGTCCCTCTCTTCCCTCTCTCTGTCCCTCTCTTCCCTCTCTCTGTCCCTCTCTCCTCTCCCTCTCTCTCTCTCTCTATGTCCATCTCTCCCCTGTGCCTCTCTATGCCCTCTCTCCCCTTTCCCTCTCTCTCTCTGTCCCTCACTTCCCTCTCTCTGTCCCTCTCTCCCCCCTGTCTCTCTCTCTCTATGTCCCTCTCTCCCCTGTCCCTCTATATTTCACTCTGTCCCCTGTCCCTCTCTCTGTCTCTCTCTCTCTCTCCCCTGTCCCCCTCTCTCTGTCCCTCTTTCCCCTGTCCATCTCTCTCTGTCCCTCTCTCTCTCTGTCCCTCTCTCTCTGTCCCTCTCTCTCTGTCCCTCTCTCTCTGTCCCCCTCTCTCCCCCCTCTCTCAGTCCCTCCCCCCCCTCTCTCTCTCTCTGTCACTCTCTCTCAGTCCCTCTCGCCCCCCTCTCTCCCCTTTCCCTCTCTCTCTATGTCCCTCTCTCCCCTGTCCCTTTATATGTCACTCTGTCCCCGGCCCCTCTCTCTGTCTCTCTCTATCTCCCCTGTCCCTCTCTCTCTGTCCCTCTCTCCCATGTCCCTCTCTCTCTCTGTCCCTCTCTCTCTCTGTCCCTCTCTCTCTCTGTCCCTCTCCCCCTCTCTCTCTCTGTCCCTCTCTCCCCTGTCCCCCCCTCTCTCTCTGTCCCCTTCACTCTGTCCCGCCCCCCCCCCCCTCTCTCTGTCACTGTCTCTCTGTCCCTCTTCCCCCCCTCTCTCTCTGTCCATCTCTCTCTCTGTCCCTCTCCCACCTCTCTCTGTCCCTCTCTCCCCCCTCTGTATGTCCCTCTCTCCCCTGTCCCTCTCTCTCTCTGTCCCTCTCTCCCCTGTTCCTCTCGCTCTCTGGCCCTCTCTCCATTTTCTCTGTCTCTGTCCCTCTAACCCCCCTCTCTCTGTCTCTGTCCCTCTCTCCCCTGTCCCTCTCTCTCTCTGTCCCTTTCTCCCCACTCTCTGTCTCTCTCTCCCCTCTCTCTGTCTATATCCCTCTCTCCCCTGTCCCTCTCTCTCTCTGTCCCTCTCTGTGACTCTCTCTCCCCTGTCACACTCTCTGTCCCTCTCTTCCCTGTCCCTCTCCCTCCCCTGTCCCTCTCTCCCCTGTCACACACACTCTCTCGTCATGACGAGGACCAACCTAGTCGCGACGAGAGAGAGAAAGACACACAGAGACAGTAAGAGAGATGGAGAGACACAGACACGCAGAGAGACACAGAGAGAGACAGAGAGACACATACTCTCTCTACCTAGCGTTCGTAGAGACAGAGATGGAGAGACAGACAGACACAGAGAGAGAGACAGACACACACTCACTGACACTATGTGTGTATATAGAGACACAGACACAGAGACAGAGACACACACACAGATAGAGACACATTATTTATTATTCACACCCACCCACACACAGAAAGATAAATACCCACACACACAGATAGCCACACACACACACAGATTCACACACACACAGATTTACACACATTCACACTCACAGATAGCCACACACACACAGAGATAAAGACACACTCACATCATTATCATTATTTATTCATATCTTCCTACCTCTCCCCCCTCTCCCTCTCTCCCTCCCTCTCCCCCTTTCCCTCCCTCTGCCCGTGTCCCTCCCTCTCCCTCTCTCCCTCCCCCTCCCTCTCCCTCTTCCTCTTCCAGAGCTTTGAGAATGTCCCTGGTTTCGGGATCAGGTCCCAGATCTGTCCCCGGGCTGAGACTGGGTCTCGATCCCGCGACACGCAGAGGAACGTAGTCCACAGGAAAGCACAGGCACCCACATAGGCCGTGCGTAGGTACACAGGGACGAGGGCAAAGTTACTAGCCTTGGGAGACAGAGAGAGGGAGAGAGACTGAGAGAGTGTGAGAGAGACTGAGAGAGACTGAGACACAGAGAGAGAGACTGAGAGAGTGGAGAGAGAGTGTGAGAGAGACGGAGAGAGAGAGAGACAGAGAGTGTGATAGAGAGTCTATGAGACTGGTAGCGTGTGAGAGAGACTGAGAGAGAGACTGAGTGAGTGTGAGAGAGACTGAGGCACGCAGAGAGAGGCTGAGAGAGTGTGAGAGAGAGTGAGAGAGACTGAGACACACAGTTAGAGACTGCGAGAGTGGAGAGAGAGTGTGAGAGAGACTGAGTGAGTGTGAGAGAGGGTGAGAGAGTGTGTGAGACTGGGAGAGTGTGAGAGAGACTGAGAGAGTGAATGAGTGAGTGTGAGAGAGTGAGAGAGACTGAGGAATGCAGAGAGAGACTGAGAGAGATATTGAGAGAGTGTGAGAGAGACTGGGAGACTGTGAGAGAGACTGCAAGAGTGTAAGAGAGACAGAGACTGTGAGAGACTGAGAGAATGTGAGAGAGACTGCGAGAGTGTGAGAGAGTGTGTGAGTGAGACAGGAAGACAGAGAAAGTGGGAGAAGTAGAGAGAGAGAGAGAGACTGAGATTGAGAGAATGTATTACCTGTGCAATAGACCAAAAAACGACTCCTGTCTGAAACAAAAATAAAATGAGTATAAAATATATATATATATATGTGAGTGTGTCTGTGCTTGTGTGTCTGTGTGTGTGTCTGTATTGTGTGTGTCTGTGCTTGTGTGTGCGTATGTCTGTTTGCGTATGTGTGACCTTGTAAGTCTCCCAAAATTTTTCTCGTGTCTCTGACAGACAATCTTTGTGCCCTTCGAGAATATTTAACCCTGAAAACAAAATACATTTTCACTCTTTCTGGCTCTCTCTCTGTCTCTCTCACACAGTCGCAATCTCAGTCTCTCTCTTCTCTTTCTCTGTCCCTCTCACACAGTCTCAATCTCAGTCTCTCTCTTCTCTCTATCTCTCTCTCACACAGTCTCAATTTCAGTCTCCATTTCAATATCAATTTCAATCTCAATTTCAAGTTAAATTTCAAAATCAATCTCAGTCTCTCTCTCAGTCTCGCTCGCGCACTCGCTCGTGCACTCGCTCACTCACTCACTCACTCACTCACTCACTCACTCACTCACTCACTCACTCACTTCCCAGTTTCAATCTCAGTCACTATCTCTCTCTCAGTCTCACTCTCTCAGTCTCAATCTCAGTCCCTCCCTCCCGCACTCCGAGAGAGTGTAGTTACCGGTATAATAGGCTGTGATGGTGACGGGAGAGGCTACGAGCTGATCTACAGCTGTCTTGAGCAGGACTCGCGAGGCTTCCCTTCCAGGCCACACTCTCTCCAACCCTCTCAGCCACCAGTAGTTGAAGTTGGCGTGAAAAACAGTGCCGAGAACAGCCATTCGCACGGTTCGATCCCAGTCTAAGCCACTCCCTCCCTCTCCTGAAACATAAGAATAAAAACAATAGTGTGTGTGTGTCAGAGACTGTGTACGTGTGTCAGAGTGTGTGTGTGTGTGTGTGTGTGTCTCTCAGTCTCTCTGTCAATCGCACACACAACAACACAGACACACAAACCACAGACACACACCCTCACACACACACACACTCTCACGTACAATGTACCTTTTGCCCCCCACTGCGAAACAACATCGGCTGCTGTAAACAGCGTACCATACACACACAGGTTACACAGCCACGGCCTGCGTTTAGCCCATCCCAGGGACGCGGAGAACAACACAGACATGGAAGGCAGGATGTGTGTCTCTCTGTCTCTCCCTCGTCTGTCTGTCTGTTTCCTTCGTCTGTGTGTGTGTCTATGTGTGTGTGTAGTATGAGTATGTGTGTGTGTATATGATTTTGTGTGCGTGTCTGTGTGTCTGTATGTGTGTATATGACTGTGTTTGTGTGTCTGTGAGTGTGTGTGTGTGTTTCTCTCTCCCACAGTCTCTCAATCTCAGACTCTCACTATCTGTGTGTGTGTCTTTCTATGTGTGTCTCAGCTCTGACTGACTTGCTCTCTCTGTCTCTCTCGTCGTCTGTGTGTGTATGTCTCTGTCTGTGTGTGTGATGAGTGAGTGAGTGTGTGTCTGTGCGTGTCCTCAACTCTTCCTCGCTCTCTGTCTCTCTCAGTCTCTCTCCCTGCCTCCCTCACACTCACTTCCCTCCGTCTCAGTGTCGACCACAGAACCCACACCCCACAACCCACAGTTGAACTGCAGAAAAAACAGGAATAAGACTCTCTCTCTCTGTCTCACTCAGTCTCTGTCTCTCTCTCTCTCACACACACACACAGACTCAATGAAACAGTTTTAGCAAATTGCCAGCCGCAAATAGTCTCTCTCTCTCTCGACACAGACTCACACACACGCACATCAATCAACACACTCTCCGTCTCTCTGTCTCTCACACACAGACACACGTGCACACACACACATCGTGTGTATGTGTGTGTGAGTGTGTCTCTGTGCGTGCATGTGTGTGTGTGTGTGTGTCTCTCTCTCCCTCAGTCTCTCAATCTCAGTCTCTCACTCTCTGTGTGTGTCTTTGTGTATGTGTCTCAGCTCTGACTGACTTGCTCTCTCTGTCTCTCTCGTCCTGTGTGTATGTATGTCTCTGTGTGTGTGATGAGTGAGTGAGTGAGTGTGTCTGTGGGTGTCCTCAACTCTTCCTCGCTCTCTGTCTCTCACAGTCTCTCTCTCTCCCTCCCTCACACTCACTTCCCTCTGTCTCAGTGTCGACCACAGAACCCACCCCCCACAAACCACAGTTGAACTTCAGAAAAAACAGGAATAAGACTCTCTCTCTCAGTCTCTCTCTCTCACACACACACAAACACAGACTCAATGAAACAGTTTTAGCAAATTGCCAGCCGCAAATAGTCTCTCTCTCTTTCGACACAGACTCACACACACGCACATCAATCAACACACTCTCAGTCTCTCTGTCTCTCACACACAGATACACGAGCACACACACACATCGTGAGTGTGTCTCTGTGCGTACATGTGTGTGAGTGTATATGTGTGTATGTGAGTTGTTTGCGTGTGCGTGTATGGGGGTCTGTGGCTTGTGAGAGAGAGAAAGGGGCAAGGGCTCTAACCCACTCAGCCACAGAGAGAGAGAGAGACTGAGACACACAGAGAGACAGAGAGAGAGACTGAGACACACAGAGAGACAGACTGAGACACACAGAGCGAGTGCGAGAGGAGACTGAGACACACAGAGAGACTGAGACACACACAGAGACAGAGAGGTGGAGGGGTTAAGGACACACACACACAATTACATACACTCACTTGGACCACAAATTTTCTCGTTAACAGGAGGTTAATGTGACTTGTAGGCAATGAGTCTTGAGAAACATTTCACCCCCCCCCCCCCCCCATTCCCCTCCCCACTTCTTTCTCTCTGTCTGTCACTGTGTCTAACTCTCCCTCAGTCACTGTGACTCAATCTCTCTCTCAGTGTGTGTCTCTCTGAGTCTCCATCTGTCTCTCTCTCTTTCTCTGTCAGTCTCTCTTTCTCTGCGTCTCAGTCTCTCTCTCTCTCTCTCTCTCTCTGTGTGTCTCAGTCTCTCTCCGTGTCTCAATCTTTCTCTTTCTCTCTGTCTCAGTCTCTCTCTCTGTCTCAGTCTCTCTCTCTGTCTCAGTCTCTCTCTCTCCTCATCTCTCTCTCTCTGTGTCTCAGTCTCTGTGTGTGTGTGTGTGTATCTCTCTCAGTCGCACTCTCCCTGTCTCAGTCTCTCACTCTCTCTCTCTCTCTCTCTCTCCCCCCATCTTTCTCTATCAGTGTCTCAGCCTCTTTCTGTTTCTTAATTGAAACCAGATGTTGACGAGGAGGAAGGCATGTGAGTCAAACAGGAGAGAGAGCGAGGGAGCTAGTGAGACACACCCTCAGATAAAGAACAGAGATTGAGAGGATCACACACATCCTTGAACTAACTCACAAAGAATATATACACAGAGAGAGAGAGAGGTGAGGATAATTTTATTTGTGTGTGTCTGAGTGTGTGAGAGACACAGAAAGCGTGTGTGTGTCTGCGTGTGTCTGTGTGTGAGAGCCAGAGAGAGACTGAGTGTATGTGTGTGTATGTCTGTGTATGTGAGAGACAGAGCGGGACTGAGTGTGTGTGTCTGTAAGTGTGAGAGACAGAGAGACTGAGACAGTGTGTGTGTATGTGTGTATGTGAGAGACTGAGAGAGACTGAGTATGTGTGTGTCTGTGAATGAGACGGAGAGACTGAGAGAGTGTGTGTGTGTCTGCCTGTGAGAGACAGAGTGTGTGTCTGTCTGTGTGTGAGAGTGTGACTGTGCAGCATGTGTGTCAGTGTGTGAATGGGGGCCTGTGGATTGCCAGAGAGAGAGAGAGAGAGGCCAGGGCTCTAACCCACTGAGCCACAGAGAGAGAGAGATTGAGAGTGCTTGTCTGTATGTGAGACACAGAGAGACACTGAGAGAGTGTGTGTGTGAGAGACAGAGCGCGTGTCTGCGTGTGCGTCTGAGTGTGTGAGAGACTGAGAGACTGAGACACACATTATGTGTGTGTGTGTCTGTGTGTGTGAGAGACAGGGAGATTGAGACAGTGTGTGTGTGTGTCAGTGTGCATGAGAGACAGAGAGAGAGACTGAGAGTGTGTGTGTCTGTGTGTGATAGACGGAGAGAGAATGTGTATCTGTGTGTGTGAGAGAGAGACTGAGAGTGTGTGTCTGTGTGTGAGAGACAGAGAGAGACTGAGAGAGTGTGTGTGTGTCAGTGAGTGAGAGACAGGGACAGTTTGGGTGTGTGTGTGTGTGTCTGTGAGTGCGTCTGAGTGTGTGAGAGACTAAGTGAGTGTGTGTGAGAGACTGAGAGCGGGACTGAGAGTGTGTGTGTGTCTGTATGTGTGAGATACAGAGAGCGGGACTGAGAGGTGACTATGGGTGAGAGACAGAGAGACTGAGACTGTGTGTGTGTGTGTCTGTGTGTATGAGAGACATAGAGAGAGAGACTGAGAGTTTGTGTGACTGTGTGTGAGACGGAGAGACTGAGAGAGTGTGTGTGTGTGTCTGCCTGTGAGAGACAGAGTGTGTGTCTGTGTATGTGAGTGTGTCTGTGCGTGCATGTGTGTCAGTGTGTGTATGGGGGCCTGGGGCTTGCGAGAGAGAGAGAGAGGCCAGGGCTCTAACCCACTGAGCCACACAGAGAGTCAGAGAGAGAGACTGAGACACAGAGAGAGAATGAGAGAGGAGTCTGGACAAACACAGAGTCAGAGAGAGAGAGAGGTGGGAGGGTTAACGACATACAGACACACACTCTCCGACCACAAATCTTCTCGTTAACAGGAAGTTAATGTGACTCGTAGGCAAGGAGTCTTGAGAACCATTTCACTCCCCCACCTCTTTCTGTCTGTCTGTCACTGTGTCTCAGTGACTCATTCACTCTCAGTCTGTGTCTCTCTATGTGTCTCTCTGAGTCTCCCTCTGTCTCTCTCTCTCTTTCTCTGTCAGTCTCTCTCTCTCTCTGTGTCTCAGTCTCTCTCCCAGTCTCTCTCTGTGTTTCAGTCTCTCTGTCTCAGTCTCTCTCCCTCTGTGTCCCAGTCTCTCTCTGTGTGTGTTTCTCTTTCTCTTTGTCTCAGTCTCTCTCCCCCTCGGTCTCTCTCTCTGTCTCAGTCTCTCTCCCTGTGTCTCAGTCTCTTTCTGTCTGTTTGTGTATCTCTTAGTCTCTCTCCCTCTCAATCTCTCTGTCTGTCAGTCCCTCTCTGTCTCAGTCTCTCTCCCTCTGTGTCTCAGTCTCTCCCTCTCTGTTTGTGTGTGTGTCTCAGTCTCTCTCTCTCCCCATCTCTCTCTGTCAGTGTCTCAGCCTCTTTCTGTCTCTTATTTGAAACCAGATGTTGATGAGGAGGAAGGCATATGTGTCAAACAGGAGACAGAGCGAGGGAGCGAGAGATAGGGAGAGTGAGACACACCCTCAGATAAAAAAAACAGAAGTTGAGAGGAACACACACATCCTTGACCGAACTCACAAAGAATATATACACAGAGAGAGAGAGAGAGAGGTGAGGATAATTATATTTGTGTGTGTCTGTGTGTGTGAGACAGAGAAAGCTTGTGTGTGTCTGCGTGTGTCTGTGTGTGAGAGACGGAGAGACACTGAGAGTGTCTGCCTGTGAGAGACTGAGTGTGTGTCTGTGTATGTGAGTGTATCTGTGTATGTGAGTGTATCTGTGTATGTGAGTGTGTCTGTGCGTGCATGTGTGTGAGTGTGTGTGTGAATGGGGGCCTGTGGATTGCGAGAGAGAGAGAGAGAGAGGCCACGGCTCTAACCCACTGAGAGAGAGACTGAGTGTGTGTGTGTGTCTGTGTGTGAGAGAGAGACTGAGAGTGTTTGTCTGTGTGTGAGACACAGGCAGAGACTGAGAGAGTGTGCGTTGCTGTGTGTGAGAGACAGAGCGTGTGTGTCTGTGTGTGCGTCTGAGTGTGTGAGAGACTGAGACACACATTATGTTTATGTCTGTGTGTGTGAGAGACAGAGAGACTTAGACAGTGTCTGTTTGTCTTTGTGTATGAGAGACAAAGAGAGAGACTGAAAGTGTGTGTATCTGTGTCTGAGAGACGGGGATAGACTGAGAGTGTGTGTATCTGTGTGTGTGAGAGAGAGACTGAGAGTGTGTGTCGGTGTGTGAGAGACTGAGAGTGTGTGTATGTATGTGTGTATGAGAGGCAGAGAGAGAGACTGAGAGTGTGTGTGTCTGTGTGTGAGAAACGGAGATACTGAGAGAGTGTTTGCGTGTCTGCCTGTGAGAGACAGAGTGTGTGTCTGTCTGTGTGTGAAAGTGGGTCTGTGTATGTGAGTGTGTCTGTGCGAGCATGTCTGTGCAACCTCTTCCTGTCTCTTAATTTAAACCAGATGTTGACGAGGAGGCAGACATATGAGTCATACAGGAGAGAGAGCGAGGGAGAGAATGAGGCACACCCTCAGATACAGAACAGAAGTTGAGAGGAGCACACACATCCTTGACCGAATCCACAAAGAAGATATATACACAGAGATAGAGAGAGGTAGGATAATTTTATTTGTGTGTATTTGAGTGTGTGAGAGAGAGAAAGCGTGTGTGTGTCTGCGTGTGTGAGAGAGAGAGAGAGACTGAGAGTGTGTCTGTGTGTGAGAGACAGAGAGACTGAGAGTTTGTGTACCCGCGTGTGAGAGACAGAGAGAGAATGAGAGTGTTTGTGTGTCTGCCTGTAAGAGACAGAGTGTGACTGAGAGAGTGTGTCTGTCTGTGAGAGTGTTTCTGTGTCTGTGTGTGTCTGTGCGTGCATGTGTCTGAGTGTGTGAGACAGAGAGACTGAGAGTATATGCGTGTGTCTGTGTGTATGAGAGACTGAGAGTGTGTGTATCTGTGTGTGAGATTGAGAGACTGAAATAGTGGTTTTGTTTCTACGTCTGAGAGACAGCGTGTGACTGAGAGTGTGTGTATCTTGTCTCTCTCTCAGTCTCTCTCTCTCTGTCTCTCCGTCTCCATCTCTCTCTCACTATCGTCACATTCCTGAGACTTCTTCAGACTTGAATGGTTTACTTAATATGGGCAGAATTTGGCCGACAGTGAGAGAGAGAGGGTGTGAGAGAGACTGAGAGAGAGTGAGAGAGACTGAGCCAGTGTGAAAGAGTGTGAGAGGATGTCAGAATATTCTGACAGATAACGGTTCCTAATATTGGGTGTGGCACTTCCGAGATATGTGTGTCTGTGTCTGTGACTGTGATGTATCAGAAAATTGTCGATTTGCCAAAATCAACACTTTATTTATTGGAAATATTTTTCTCGTTGTTGACAGCAACACGTCCGTCTCTCTCAGTCTCTCTCTCAATCAGTCTCAGTCTTTCTGTCTTAGTCTCTCTCTCTGTCAGTCTCAGTCTTTCTGTTTCAGTCTCTCTCTCAGTCAGTCTCAGTCTCTCTCTCAGTCTCAGTCTTTCTGTCCTAGTCTCTCTCTCAGTTAGTCGCAGTCTCTCTCTCTCAGTCTCAGTCTGTCTGTTTCAGTCTCTCTCTCTCTCAGTCTTTCTTTCTCAGTCTTTCTCTCTCAGTCTCTCTCTCCATGTTAGTCTCTCTGTCTCTCAGTCTATCTCAATCTCAGTCTCTCTCTCTCAGTGTCTCTCTCTGTCTCTCTCTCTGAGTCTTCCTCTCGGTTTCAGTCTCTCTGTCTCTTTCTCTCTCTCAATCAGTCTCTCCCTCCCTCCCCCTCTCAGTCTCTCTCTCTTTCAGTCTCTCTATCTCAGTCTCACAAACCCTCTCTCTCTCTCTCTCTCTCCTCAGCCTCGCAGACCCCCATCCCCAACAAAATGCCCGTGCGATCCACCACCACCACCGTCACTACAACCACCTACTCCTCCTCCTCCTCCTTCCCCTCCACCTTCCTCGCCTCCTCCTCTCGCCAGCGCGCAGTCCTCCTGGCTCGCACCGTGGCCTGCATTCTGTCCTGCGCTGCCTTCAGCCTCTCCCTTGACCGCGGTCTGGCGAGGCAGCCCGGGGGCGTTTCCATCTGGTGTTTGTTCTCCTGGGGCTGGTCGATCTGCCTCTCCCTCCTCTTCCTGGTGTGTGGGCTGCCCTCCCTCACCCCCCAGGCCTCCTCCGCCAGCCCCTGCCCGTCCTCCCCGCGGGGGTGGGGATGTAACGGGAACCTGCCCGCGGCCGCGCCCTCCTGTGCCTCTCGGCCTCCGCCGCCTTCCCCGCGCACTTCCTGGTTTCCTTCCCGGCCTGGGAGGGGGGCTGGATCACGGCCCTCTCGTGTCTGGCCTGCGCGGCCTTCTGCGCGTATGTCTGGCTGCTGCGCGCGGCTCCCGGGCAGCCCGGTGCGTACATGTCCACCGTGCCCGGCTGGCTGAAAGTCTGCCAGACCTTCCTGGGCTGCGCGCTGCTGGCGTTCGCCTCCGGCCTGCGTTACCGGGGCCGCGCGGCGCTGAGCTGGTGTGTGGCCGTGTACGCGCTCTGCCTCCTGGCCTCCCTGGTCGCGACCTTGTGGTCGTCCTGCGTCTCCCTCCGCCCGCGTCCCCCGGAGAAGTGCCTGTCTCTCACCGCGATCCTGTGCTGCGCCATGTACGCCACGGCTACGGTCCTCTGGCCCCTGTACTCCTTCTCGGGGGAGCTGGGAGGCCTGGGTGGGGGTCGCCCGGCTCACTGCGGGAGGGCGAGAGGGACAGGACTTCACTGCGACTGGGATACCAGCGTCCTCGTCTCCGTCCTCACCGCCCTCAACCTCCTGCTGTATATGGGAGATGTGGTGTACAGCTCCAGGTTCGTCTACATCACCACCCCCACCTCATAAACTCTCCCTCTCTCCATCCCTCATGAGTGAGCGAATGAACAAGCAAGCGAATGCACGAATGGAGGAACGAACGAAGAAACGAACTCACTCTCAAGCGAGCGAATGAACGAACGAATGACCTCACTCACTTTGTGTGAGAGAAAGTGTGAGAGAGACTGAGTGTGTGAGAGAGACTGAGAGTATGTGAGAGAGAAAGTGTGAGCGAGATTGAGAGTGTGTGAGAGAGACTGAGTGTGTGAGAGACTGAGAGACACACGCAGAAAGAGATTGTGTGTTTGTGTGAGTGTGAGAGACAGAATGTGTGAGAGAGAAGATAGACACACAGAAAGTGTGTGTGTGTCTACGTGAGAATGTGAGAAAGACCGTGAGAGTGTGAGAAAGACCGAGAGTGTGAGAGAGACAGAGAGAAACACAGAAAGTGTGTGTGTGTCTCTCTCTCACTCTCCCTCCATCCCTCCCTCCCTCAATCTCAGGCTCTCACTCTTACAGACACACACACTCCCTCCCTCCCATTAGAGAGGGAGGGAGGGGGAGAGGGTGGGAGTGAGAGGGGATAGGAGGAGGGGGTGAGGGAGATAAAGTTATCTGCCAATTTATTACAGTATCATTTTGTTATTAAATCAGTTTTTTTGGATTTAAAGTGTTTACCTTGAGTTATTGTGAGAGGGAGGGAGGTGTGGTGAGAAAGCGAGAAAGAGACTGACTGAGGGATGGAGGGAGAGAGCGGGAGACAGAGAGAGGGAAGGAGAGAAAGACTGAGAGTGGGAGTGAGAGAGGGAAGGAGAGGGTGTGTGTGTGTGGGATGGAGGGAGAGAGACTAAGGAAGTGAAAGGGGGAGGAGGGGAGCGTGTGTGTGAAAGGGAGGGAGGGATGGAGTGAGAGAGAGGGAGGGAGAGAGAGAGTGAGGGAGAGAGAGAGTGAGGGAGAGAGAGAGTGAGGGAGATAAAGAGGGAGGGAGGGATGGAGAGAGACAGAGTGAATGGATTAAGATGCAATTTATACGTTGAAACGCAAAGTGTCGCTAGACTACATGACTCACACGACACACTGTGTGTCTGTGTGTGTCAGTGAGTGTGTGAGCCAATGTGTGTGTCAGTGTGTGTATGTGCGTGTCAAAGTGTGTGACTGTCTGAATCTCTAAATCTCAGTCTTTCTCGGTCTCTCACACTATCTCTTACTTTCCCAGTTCCTCTCAATCTCACACACAGACACCACACACAGTCTCTCTCACAGACACACACACAGACAGTCTCTCTCACATACACATACATACAGTCTCTCACACACACAGACAGAGAGATACACATACACATGTACAGTCTCTCTCTTTCACACACACACAAACACACTATCTCCCTCTCTCACACACACAGACAGAGAGACACACACATATACAGTCTATCTCACACACACAGACTCACCGAGAAGGAAACACACACCCTGACACACAGAGAGAGAGACAGACACACAGAGAGGTTGTGTGGGAGTGTCACAGGTTAATTTAGGTATTTAATTGGACGTCACAGATTTGGAACAATACAACCAAATTCGAATAATGCCCCCATTCCTAAATGTAATCATCTCTAAAAATAAACCATCAAATGTCCTACTCTCTCCCTGAGGGAGGGTGTGTGTGTGTAGTGACTGTGTGTGTGTGTGAGAGAGAGAGAGTGTGTAGTGTGTGCGTGTGAGAGAGAGTGCGTAGTGACTGTGTGTCTGTGAGAGAGACTGAGACACAGAAAGTGTATGTGTAGTGACTGTATGTGCGTGTCTGTGCATATGAGAGAGAGACTGAGAGTGTGTGTGTAGTGACTGTGTGTGTGAGAGAGAGACTGTGTGAGTGTGCAGTGACTGTGTGTGAGAGAGAGACTGAGACAGAGAGAGTGTATGTGTAGTGACTGTGTGTGCGTGTGTGTGCGTCTGCATGAGAGAGAGACTGAGAGATTGTGTGTAATGACTGTGTGTATGTGTGTGAGAGAGACTATGTGTGTCTGTGTCTCTTTGTCTCTATCACTCTCAGTATCTCTCACACTCTTTCCGTCTCCCACACTCCCTCACACTCTCACTCACATTCTCTCCGTTTTTCAGTCTCTCTCCCACTCACGTAGTCTTTCTCACGCTCTCTTTAAGTGTTTTTCACACTCTCTCTGTCTCTCTCTACGACCACCTTGAGAGACAGTCAGTAGGCCCCACCCTCCCTCTAGGTATACAAGGTGAGAATGTAAGCGAGACAACGAGAGAAATAGAGAGAGAGAGAGAGAGATCCAGCCTGGATAATACAGATCATGGAACATTTCCCCACTCGCTCGCTCACTCGCTCACTTTCTTAGTCTCTCTCACACTCTCTCAGTCTCTGTCACCGTCTCTCTGTCACTCTCACACTCTCTCAGTCTCCCTCACACTTTCTCCGTCTCTCTCACACTCTCTGTCTCTCTCACACTCTGTCTCTCTCACACTCTGTCTCTCACACTCAGTCGCTCTCACACTCTATCAGTCTCTCTCACACTCTCTCAGCCTCTCTCAAACTCTCTGTCTCTCTCACACTCTCTCAGTCTCTCACACTCTCAGTCTCTCTCTCACTCTCTCAGTCTTTCTCACACTCTCACTCTCTCTCACACTTTCTCAGTCTCTCACACTCTCTCAGTCTCTATCACACTCTCTCCGTCTCTCTCACACTCTCTCAGTCTCTCACACTTCCTCAGACACACACACACTCTCAGTCTCTCTCACACACTCAGTCTCTCACACTCTCAGTCTCTCACACTCTCATTCTCTCTCACACTCTCAGTCTCTCTCACACTCTCTCAGTCTCTCACACTCTCTTAGTCTCTCTCACACTCTCTCAGTCTCTCTCACACACTCAGTCTCTCACACTCTCAGTCTCTCACACTCTCATTCTCTCTCACACTCTCAGTCTCCCTCACACTTTCTCAGTCTCTCACACTCTCTTAGTCTCTCTCACACTCTCTCAGACTCTCTCACACTCTCAGTCTCTCACACTTTCTCAGACCCCCACACTCTTTCAGTCTCTCTCACACACTCTCAGTCTCTCACACTCTCTCAGTCTCTCGCACACTCTCTCAGTCTCTCTCACACTCAGTCTCTCTCACACACTCTCAGTCTCTCTCACACTCTCTCAGTCTCTCACACTTTCTCTGTCTCTCGCACACTTTCTCAGTCGCTCTCACACTTTCTCAGATTCTCTCACCATCTCTCAGTTTCTCACACTCTCTGTCTCGCTCACACTCTCTCAGTCTCTCTCACACTCTCAGTCTCAGTTAGTATACTCATAATAGTATCCTTATCAGCAAACTCGCTGTATGCTTCGAGGCATGCCTTGACATTATTAATGTGCCCACATTCACTTCAACAAACTTCAGTTTTACCGTTATGTTGAAGCATTAACAACTCATGCTGACACCTGCACTACTACCCAGCTTCAGCAAAGGTAATTAGAGTTGAAATATCTAAAGAAAAGTTTGAACCCACACTATTGTGTTTGACAGGCGGCAGTATCTTTGAGCAAAATAGAGACATCTATCTTAAAATACTGCTACCATGGCTACACATATCCCATTAATCCACTCTCAGATTATCATATCTTGGGATTTAAAGACTCTTGTTAGAACACAGGTTTCCCAACAAACACCATCCATCCAATTATCTATTTCATCTCTACCTTGAAACTCCATCCAGCATTTCAAAACACAATTGCGACCAAAGCAAACACATGTAATGGTCCCATTTCTAACCTGCACCCCTGGCATGTTGATGCTCTGCCCAAAGCACTGACACATCAACAACAACAACAAAAAATTACATTTATGGAGCGCCTTTCACGTCGGGATGACGTCCCATGGCGCTGAACAGGAGGCGTGTGACCCGAGCCGGGAGGGGAGTGTTTTTGAAGGGGTGAAACACGAAGGGGAGGTAAAAGAGTTCGGGGTGGAACAAAAGGCACGATCGAAGAGGAAAGTCTTCAAACCGGCCTTGAAAGAGGAAAGGGAAGAGACGAAACGGAGGGATTGAGGGATGGCATTCGATAAGGTGGGAGCGGAGAAACTGAAGGCCCGGCCTCCGATGGTGGGGCGGTTCGGGCGGGGGGCTTGGAGCAGGCCAAGTCCTGTTGAACGGAGGGTCCGGGTGGGCGTGTAGGTGGAGAGTAGATCGGTTACGTAGGATGGGGCAAGGCCGTGTAAGGCCTTGTAGGTGAGGACGATGATCCTAAACTCGATCCTCTGGAGGATGGGGAGCCAGTGGAGACGGGCGAGGGTGGGGGTTATGTGGTCGCGGAGGCGGGTGCGGGATAGTACACGGGCTGCAGAAGTTTGGATGGCCTGCAGCCTATGAATGGAGGAACTGGGGAGGCCGACAACGAGAGAATTTCCGTAGTCCAGTCGTGAGGTGATGTATGCATGCAACATCCGTATCAAAATGATGCTGCCTGTTGCTCCCATTGATCCACTCTCAGATCATCCGATCTTGGGTTTTGAAGCCACTTGTTAGAACACAGGTTTCCCAACAAACAACATAATTGTTCTTTGTTATTCATCTCTACAGATGTATTTCCCCTAACACGGGACAAATATTATTTGTGTACGAATTTGACTGCTGCTGTCCTAGTTACAGTGTCCTGGAGTCCTGCAGCTCAGTGGTTAGAGTATTTGCCTTTCAAGCTTAGAGACCGGGGTTCAATTCGCAGCAGGGGAACTCCTTAGGTATGAAAATAAGGATTACGAGCATGGGTAGGCCATTCGACCCTTCGAGCCTGCTCCGCCATTCAATAAGTTCATGGCTGATCTTATTACGTAACTCTGATAACCTGCCCTATCCCTATATCCCAAATTCCCTCTATTCTTCAAAAATATTTCAGTCTCAGCCTTGAAAATGTTCAAGGACTGAGCATCTACAGCCTTCTGGGTTAGTGAATTCCATACGTTTGCTACCCTCTGAGTGAAGAAATGTTTCCTCAACTCTGTTGTAAAAGGGTGACCCTTAATTTTAAGTCTGTGAACCCTGGTTACAGATTCTCGTACGACGGGAAGCAATCCCTCAGTGTCTACTTCATCTCGGTAAAGTTTCTTATCCTGCATACTTGGCAATAATACATGAAGAAGAAAACAATAATTCGGACACTTTGAACAACAACTGTTTGTGGTACACCACAACCCTACATCACCGCAATACTCTTTTCCCCCACCACTACAGTCCATGGCGGTCTCCAGTAGCTCTCTATCACTCAAACGATATAATTGATGATATTCATTCTCTAACACTGGTGATTAGTCTGGTTACTCTCCTCCAGTAAAAAATATATCACTGTCAGATACACGGTCACAGCTGTGAGACCCAGCTTTGCCCGAGTGTGATTTAATTGGAATGGCATACCAGGAAAACCTATGAATTCCATCACAGTATAGAACACCTTTGCTTTTTCTGTCAACCCCACCGTTCTCAAGCAGTTCTTGATACCTTCTGCTGAAGGCGGAAAACTACATCCCAACTACATCGTTGCAGAGATTCCATTCATTTTGTAGCTGTGATTCAAGTCCACTGGGTTGTAGAATGCAGCAGCATGAAGTCACCTTCTCATCTGAAAACACCATTCCGAGGCAGCTGCTTTCACGCCATTCCCAACGCAAGAAAAGAACAACAGCAATAAACAGAGCAACCTTGTACTGGGCTCCATCTCTGGATTTGTTGAGTTAGTGTAGATGAAAAATTTGGAAGAGGGTAGGCGTAGCAGCAGATCATGGTGTGATGAAGCCAATTCTGAAGGACTCTTGATTTGGTTATGGGTCAGGGGCATTAGGTGGCTCACACTTGCTTGTTTAGATATCACAGCAGACTGGGGTACCGGTGGATGCATGGTATATAAAGTAGTTCATAGTTTAGTGGGTGCCAGGCAGCCAAGGCTGGAGGAGACAGTTCGTTGATCTATAAGGGCCAGCTGGGCAAGACTTCAAATGACACCAGGACAGTGGAATGGGCAATGGAGAATCATCTTTTCCAAGCAGAGAGGTTTTCCAAACCAGAGATTGATGCACACAGAATTTTTTGAAGGAGGTAGGATGAGTTGACAATGCTGTTCAAAATGCACATGGGAAACTTGGCTTCGCAAATATAGGGATAGCGTTTAAAAGCACGGAGGTTATGTTGAATCTTCACAAATCTTCGGTTAGTCCTCAGCGGGAGTATTGTCACATGCGGCGATCCCCAGGGCTCTGTCCTTGGCCCCTCTGCTCTTCACCATCTACATTCTCCCCCGGGCGACATCATCTGTAGACATGGGGTGAATTTCCACATGTGCGTGTCAATCCTCGATTCCAGGACCACTGGCGTTCTGATTGCATGTCTGTCCGACATCGAGTCCTGGACGAGGGCAAATGTCCTACAACTCAATGTCAACAAGACAGAAACCCTGCTGATTGGCTCTTGTCAACATCAGCGTTCAAAGCTGCCCTCTCCACCTCTCGCAGCCAATCAGGAATCTGGGCGTCTTGTTGAACCCCGAACTATCCTTCCTCCCAACATCCGCACAGTCTTCCATCACCTCCGAAATATTGCCAGACTCCGCAATACCTTACCACCCCACGTTGCCGAAACCCTCATCCATGCCTTTATCACTTCCACGCTAGACGACGGGTAATCTCTCCTCGTTGGCCTCCCCAGCACTTCCCTTCATAGGCTGCAAATCATTCAGACCTCTGCTGCTCCTGTATTCTCCCATACCAGGCTTCGTGACCACATCACTCCTACCCTCGTTAGTCTCCACTGACTCCCCGTCACCCAGAGGATCCAATTCAAGATACTTGTACTCATTTTCAAAGCCATTCGCGGCCCTGCCCATGCCTATCTCTCTGACCTGCTGTCTCCCTATCAGCCTGCCCGCACCCTCCGTTCAGCAGACTCTGCCTGCTCTGCGTCCACCGCGCTAACTGACCAACCATCGGCGGCCGGGCTTTCAGCCTCTCTGCTTCCACTGTGGAACTCCATCACGCTGCACCACTGCCTCGCTTCCTCCTTTCCATCCTTCAAGGCCGATGCCAAGACCTTCCTTTTCGACCGTGCCTTCGGCTGCCCCACTATCTCTTCCCCCTCTTGCACTCTCCTTCCCCTTCCCCCTAGTTCGACCCTCCCACACTCCCCACAACCACCCTCCACCACCACCACCACCCCTCTCGTGTCCCGACCAGATTGTTCAGTGCTTTGGGAAGTCCTCCTGATGTGAAAGGCGCTATATAAGTGCAATTGTGTTGTTCTTGTAGTGCAAAATTCTTGGCTTCGAAAGGCTGTTTCTCTGGTGGATTGATCGATAATTAGGGGACACAGTTTCTCCCTATTTACTTTATCAAACCTTGTGCAGGCTGGGATACTTCTACTACATTGGGCCTTAAATTTCTCCGATCTATGGAAAACAAACCCAGCCTCTCCAGTCTCTCCACACAATCTAAAAACCTTATCCTTAGATTGGTTCACGTGAATATTCTTTGCACCGCCTCCAAGGCGCTGACTTCTTTCCTAAATTTGTAAAATAATCAGAAGACAGTCGAGAGGATGTTGTTAAGCCCAGAGATTTGATATGATCTGAGACTATACTGCCTGAATGTGTGCTGGAAGCAGATTGTATAGTAGCGACCAAAATGAACAAGATAATGACTTGAATACAAAATATATGCACGGCTATAAGAGAAGTTCTTGAATTCTTTCAAAAACAAACATATACACGATAGGCAAATGTATTTCTTCTGTACTGCAAGGTTCTACAAAAGTTGCCAAACATGACTAAACAGTTTTGAAGCCTCTTCTCCAAAATCAAGTTCCCAAAGCCAGCTATAATTTTTATTACCTTTCAGCTTTTGTTCAGCTGGATCTAGCACACCAGTCAAGGCTCTGGCTTGCAGAGTTCACTGGAGATAACTAGAAACAATAATCCACTCATTGCACCCCTGTATATGAGCCAGGCTGTCTGTTCTGTCATGTGCATTGCCCAACAAGCCTGAAGTACCCACTTGGCTCAGTACTGAAGGGCTGTGATATCAAGGAGGTAGATTACATCTTTTGTATACAAACATCAAGTGAAAACCTTCATCAGGTATCTTTCAAATACTGAAAATTTCATAGCATGGAATGTTGTTCTGCATGCTGTCCAGAGACTTCCTCTCGACATTGTCATCTGCAGACATAAGATTAACATTCACATGTGTGTGGATGAAACCATGCTGTGAATACATGTCCGTTGATATTCTTCCAGCTTCGTTGACAAGTTTTCTGCAGCTGAATGTCAGCATCCATACTGCTTGGCTGCAGTCAATGTTTTCTTTCCTGTGGGTCTGAAATCATCAACCTTCCCGGACTCCCCCTCTAAATCACCAAACTCAAATTAAACATCAGTTTCGAAGATCAGCTTTCCTTTCTATTCCTTATCTATTCCCTGAACAGGAAAACTGTTTCCCACCTCCACCACATTGCACACCTACATGCCTACCTCACACCCACAGCAGTGAAAACCCTAATCAATGCGTTTGTCACATTTCAGCTAAACTATTCACATGCCCTCCTTGCTGGACTCCTCAGCTCCATCGTTTCTCACCTCATACTGGCTCGGTGTCTGGCTGTCACATCTACACGACGCTGCACTAGGTGAAGGACGCTGCATGAATGTGTATGTTTTTGTTGCTGTTGGTTTGTCAATACGTTTTGAGATCTTTGTATCAGTATTCCTTGGCTGCCATCCACACATTCTCCCCTTCTGCACTGACCGACTCACGCTATATAGAGTAAGTCGATTTGTTCATACACTTTATGTATAACTGTTTGGAGATCTTTATTTTCCATAAACTCTTCCACAAATCAGCATTTCCCACCAAAAGAATTACATAAAGTTAAGAGGAATTCAATGAAGCCAAAAAAGGTAAATGAATATAAAGAACACATATACAGTATTATAAATTACATAGGAAGCATGAAGCTGATGTAAACAATTGAAATTCCAAATACAGATTGAAGATAATTCTTGAATCCAGAAATTCCATTCCACAAAACGTATGTATGTTCGTCTATACGAATGATTATGTGCGTATGTATGTATCTGAGTGTGTATGTGTTTGTCTGTGTTGTCAAGGCAGAAATGGGCAGCAAATCTAAGTGGTGTTATGCGAGTGGACCAGTAAGCGAGTGATGGGATAAGTGAAGATGAATATGAGCTGTTGCCTGAATTTGGTCTGAGTCACACCATAGATGAAAGTGTTACAGCAGGAGCTCAGGTGCTGTAACATGTAACCCACCTCCTCAGCGATGGTGAAAGGGCTGCTGTAGTCAGCCTCCAGGATCTTGGACTCTGTCACCATCGCAAAGATGAAAGTGACCATGTAGGTGAGGCAAAGCAACACAAAGCTGCCCGAGATGGTAAAGAGCAAGATTATAGATTTCCGTCGACTCTCCATCTCCTCGTCCCTCCCTATCGCAGCCCCCCGCAGACCTTGGCGTACCCTGCTGGCCACTATCACATGCCTGATGGTCAGCGTGTTCAAGACGAGGATGAGGATGAAGGGAAGAAGTGGATTTGCAAAAATTTCGAACCAGGTAAAGAACCTCCAGAGGGGAGAGGTGTAAACAATAGGTTTGACGGAGCAGTAACTGGGCTGCCCATTGACTACCAGCCGTGGTTCAAACATGAAGTATATGGGGATATTCTCCAAGCACAGACCTGCACAGGTTGCCCAGATCACCAGATCCGCTGTCGTCGACGTGCAGTACTTGGTTTTGAGCTTTGGGCAGCAGATAGCAGTGAAACGGTCGAAGGTGAAGGCCATGGTCAGCCAGACAGAGATATCAGTAAAAATAAAGCAAAGCATCAAGTGCAGGCGACAAATATCTGTTTGATATATGGGTGAATACGGAATGTAAATATAAATTGTCTCGTACAGGATCACATCAAAAACCATGACCAGCAGATCAGCAACAGCCATTGCGACCAGGTAGCGGGTGACGCATTTGGAGAGTCCAAACATTCCTTCCACCAGGACCACAATAGTCAATGTGATGGCTGAATGAAAGGCCGAAACACAATTATACATTTCACTGGGAATGTGAGCTGCTCTGGCTTATGCTTTATTGTGACTTACAGTGTACTAGTTGAATTGAGAAAAAAACGTCTTCACTCATAGGGTGGTGAGTGCATGGAATTATTTATCCGAAAGGGATGTTGATGCTGAGTCCTTAAACATATTCAAGACTGAGTTAGATAGATTTCGCATTTATAAAGGGATAGGAGGGCATGGGGATAAGGGAGGGAGCTGGAGTTACAGTGGAATATCAGCCACGTTTGAATGGTGGGGCAGGCTTGATGGGCCAAATGGCCTACTCCTGCTCCTATTTCTTATGCTCTTATTATTCCATCGTTGTGGTGCACTCCATGTTAGTGGATGCACAGCTGTAAACAGACCATATCTCATATCTCATTGACAAGACTTGCAGAGATAGACTGTTCATTGACATCAGAGGTACTAATTAATTCATTACGGTAAACTAAAGCCAAATCTGTTTAGGTGGGAACTGCGACAGAGAAAGATCTCAATATCAATCAATTATATTCCGGGAATTTGCACTCTCTATCAAACATCAACCCAATTGAAAGCGTCAGGTCCCTTGACCAAGTATGATTCATACTCTACAGCGAAATGGATAAGAAATCGTGTGTTTCAAGAGAGAGAGTATGTACCCCATTCTTGATAAAAACAAACTTCATTGTGTCAGTGATAAACATGTGTGGCACTCTTCAGGTTTGGGTACTCCAAAGCACTTTTCTGTTTTGCCCCAAAACAAATCCTGACATATCACTTTCAACAACAACTTGGATTTATACAGTGCCAGATGGCATGTCAGATTGTTTCACAATAAGGGATCCCGGGGCCTAGCCAGGGGGACGGTGAAAAGTTGACCAAATGTGCGGATAAAAAGAAAAGGCTTCGGTAGTCAACTGAAAATGGGAAAAGAGGGAGCGAGTCAAAAGGTTTGAGGAAGGTAGTTCCTTAGCCATGGGATGTACCATTAACAACTCACGTTCATATCTGCACCATCTCCCATCAAAGTCACAAACAACTTTCTCTCTCTGTTAGCAGTGTTGCTTGTGCCTCTCTGTCCTTTGGACTTATCTGCCCCACACAACAAATTCTACCATTTTATCAAATAGTTTCATGGTAGGAGCATTTGCCGCCCAATGCAGAAGATTTATGTTTCATTCCTGAGCTGCGTGTGATGTTACGAAATTCCCTTATTTTGCACGATTCTCTGTTTACCAAGTAGCAAGTAGGAATACAGTTGTTTGGCGATTGGTGGATCGCTTTTCTGTCGATAAATTTCCCTCAAAACCTTGCTCAAGTTTCCTTGCTTCACATGGCTGATAATAATCCCTCGTAACAAACAATAACAAATTGGCCGATTAAATCGATAGCTTTTTGTGAGGTACTGTTTTGCACGATTAGCTGCTGTGGTATATCCATCATTCTATTCATAATTCATAAGTGAATTCACGTTATATTATATTTGAGAAGCACTTTGATGCCTACAAGTTTTATGTCAAATGCAAGCATTTTTTAATAATAATGCAACATAATTATTATACATTATTACGCTGAAAATAACTTAACAATAATAATATTGGAGAATTATTGAATAATATATGATTATTAATAAAAAATATATACTAATATATGATAATAATCTTTGCATTTGATATAGCACTTTCCACATCTTATCAACGTCCCAAAGCGCTTCACAGAGTATACTGTAAAGTGCATTAACTCTATATTTCTGGGTGAAATAATAGCCTTCAATAAGTATAGTCGATCTACTTGGTGACACAATCCAGCACTGTTTGTGGTACACTGCAGTAAAAATTTGGTTATCGCATTTGCCCCACAAAAATGCAGTAAGTTAATTTCATAGTTTCTTCTCTGAAGTATTTTGAGATGTCCTGAAGACACGATTACGGTACTACAATGAATGCAGGGACTACGTATCTTCATCCACTGACTCCCCACCTTCATGCACTATAGTGTAAATACAACCACTAGCCTTCACCTCTGCTGCATTGTCCTCCTCTCAGTATATTTGATACAAAATACAATTGCATCCCCCCATCCTGCATTTGTCATCTCCCAACTGGATTACTCAACGACCCGACTCAGCGGTCTCTCCACTATCCACAAAATCCGGGTACACCAGAAAACAACAACACTACATCACTACACTAACCTCTGTTCCCCCACCACTACAGTCCATGGCGGGCTCCAGTGGCTATCTATCACGCAAAGGATAGAATTGCAGATCCCCATTCTGTACACTAGTGATCAGTGTGGTTTCTCTCCTCCAGTAAATATGATATCACTCCCAGGTATACGGTCCGGGCTGTGAGACCCAGATTTGCCCGAGTGTGAGTTACTTGGAATGGCTTACCCGGAAAACCAATGAATCCCAACAGAGGATAGAACACCTTTGCTATTTCTATCAACCCCACCATTCCCAAGCAGTGCTGGCTTCCTCCTGCTGAAGGCGGAAAACTACATCCCAACTACATTGTTGCTGAGCTTCATCTCCTTTTTGTAGCTGCGATTCACGTCCGCTGGGATGTAGATTGCAGAAGGAGGAAGTCACCTTCTCATCTGAAAACAACATCTAGAGGCAGCTGCGTTCACGCCATTCCCCACCCAATTCATTTTTAAAAAAAACATAAAAAAAAAACTATCAATTGTTATTGATAGTTCTATCAATAACAATGAAGCAAAGTGTTAGTTGCAGGCAACAAATGGCTGTCTGATGTATGGGTGAATATAGAATGTAAATATAAAGTGTCTTGTGCAGGATCACATAAAATACCATGACCAGCAGATCAGCAAGAACCATTGCGACAAGGTAGCGGGTGATGATTTGGAGAGTCCACGCATTCCCTCCGCCAGGACCACGATGGTCAATGTGATGACTTATGCTTATGCTTTATTGTGCCTTACAGTGGACGACATGAATTGATTCCACCATCTGTGGTGGACTCCAAGTTAGTCGATGCACAGATTGCAACAGACCAATTACTTTTATTTTTGTTTCAGATTTCCAGCATTTGCGGTATTTTGCATTCAAAAAGGAAGTACAGTCAATTCGCTTTACATTATATTGTGTGAAGCGCTTTCAGATGTCTAGATGACATGGAAAGCGCTATATCAAATGCGAGTAATTCTATGATTATTGCATCCTCTTCTAGTGTCTCCCCTCCCTCACCCATCTTAGTGGGACATCACTTGACTCCTACTGAACAGACTGTCAGCAATACATCTCAGCAAATAGCTTTTCCGCCAGCACTCACGTAGTAATTGTGAAGTACTACAAGGCTCCATCTTTGGCCTTGCTTTTCATTATGTACATGCTTCCTCTTGGTGACATCATCTGAGAATATGAGTATAATAATAATCATCCTTGTATTTGGACTCGGATTTAGGGAGTACCATTTCCAAGTTTGCAGATGACACAAAGTTACATAAAATAGTAAATACTGAGGAGGTTCGTAGCCATCTGTAAGAAGATATAGACAGAATGAAAAAATGGGCAGACACATGGCAGATGAAATTTAATGTGAAGAAATGTGAGGTGATGCACTTTGGTAGGAGAGATGATGTGATATAGGCTAGTTAGTAGAATTTTAAGGCCTGTGATGGAACAGAAAGACCTCGGGGAATGTGTGAGTGATGCTTTGAAGGTAGAAAGACAGGTAGACACGGCTGCTAAAAAAAAAAGCATGTGAGATACTAGACTTTATAAATAGGGACAGAGAGTACAAACGTCAAAAAGTTTTGACCAAACTTTGTAAAATTTTGTTTAGGCCTCAGCTAGAGTACTGTGTTCAATTCTGGTCATCACACTTTAGGAAGGTTGTCAATGGATTGGAAATGGTGCAGAGGAGATTTACCAGGATGGTACCAGGAATGAGGAACTGCAGTTATGTTGAAAGGATATGGAGGCTAACTTTATTCTCATTGGAGCAGAGAAAGTTACGAGGAGACATTAAAGTGCTTTTCGATACCAAGAGGGGATTCGACACGGTAAACTGGGAAAAACTTTCCACTGTTGACTCGATGCCACAAACTTAAAATATTTTCCAAAAGATTTAGAGAGGAGGTGTGGAGAAAATTAGCAATTTATTATTTCCTTGGGCAGGAAATTTGCCCAAGGATTTCCTCTGCCAGGAATTGACCCCCACATGTCTCACGTGTAAGGCAACTGCTCTAATCACTGAGCTAAAGAACTCCACTGAAGTTTGACTATCAAAAACTACAGGGCGCTAACCAATGTGAATGACTCTATCTGAACGGAGGATTTTTGTTGCTGTTGTGGTTGTTCAACGAGCATGCTACGAGACGTTGGAAGCTGTACTCCTTGGTTGTCGTTAAGATTTTCTCATCTTCTGCTCTGACCTACTCACTCATGACTAAATTACATCCCAGCCTGACTATGCAAATGCACTGCTTTTTAAACTCCGTGACCCGATCTCCCCGATCCTCGCCAGACTCCATTGGCTCTACATTATCCAAACGATTCAATTCAAGATCCTGGTCCTCCTATTAAAAGCCCTCCACAGCCTTACCCCACCCCACATCTGTGCGGTTCCAACCCCTTACCAACCTGCCCCTTCTCTGGCCTGCACCACGTTCCCCGACCCATCCACCTCACCATTGGTGTGAGAGCCATTAGCCACTCTGACTCCTACCTCTGGAACTCCATCCCGTAGTCCATCCAGCGCGCCCCCTCACTGACATCCTTCGAATCCCGCCTCAATACTCTCCTCTTTGATGGTCCCATTGGCAACTGCTAATCCCCCTTCACTTGACCCCCCATCTCCAGCAGTGAATGCCCAGTGCCTGGGGATGTCCTCCTGATGTGAAAGGCCCAATGGAAGTGTAATTTTGTTGTTATACTCAACCTTTACAGAAGAAATCCATTCACTCGTACTCTTTGTGTAAAACTGACTACATTGAGTCTCTGGCTTTATTCATACACTTATATAAATCAGGATTTTGCAAATAATCCACACGATTTACTTACACGATAGAGGAATTCAATAAATACAGTGAAAGGTAACAGAATATACAGAATAAAAACACTATAAACAGTAAAGACAATAAAAGTATGCTTGTGTAGCACCTTTCACATCAGAGGATGTCCCAAGGTGCCGGTCAGACATTATTTCAGATCCAAGCTGCAGTTAAGGATGGCGAGTGGGAGCGAATGGTTGAGATTTGCGGTTACAATGGGCTTTGAAGAGGAAGGTTTTGGAGTGGCATTTAAGTAGGCGAGCGAGGGAGTGAGTCAGAGGGACTGTGGTATGGAATTCCAGAAGTGAGGGCCAGAGTCGCTCGTCTGCCAATAATGGGACAGATGGATCGGGAAACATGGAGAGGCGGGAGCCTATTAGAGAATATTTGAATACAGAACGACCATTCCACAAAACATATATAGGTGCGTCTGAGTGTGTGTGTGCAACTGTGAATGTCTGAGAGTGTGTGTGTGTGTATGCATTTGTGCTTTCATGTCAAGGCAAAACAGGGTAGCACAGTTGAGTGGAATTCTCAGCGACCCAGGCAGCGAGTGATGGGGTAAGTGCAGATGGATATGAGCTGTTGCCTGAATTGGGTCTGGGACGCACCATAGATGAAGGTGTTGGAGCAGGTACTCAGATGCTGCAGCATGTAACCCACCTGCTCAGCGATGGTGAAAGGACTGCTGTAGTCAGACTCCATAATCTTGGACTCCGTAACCATCGCAAAGATGAAGGCGATTATATAGGTGACCCCCTGCAACACAAAGCTGCCCGAGATGGCAAAGAGAAGGATTGTGGATTTCCGCCGGCTCTCCATCTCTTCGTCCCTCCCAGTTGCAGCCCCCTGCAGACGCTGGCGTACACTGCTGGCCACCACCACATGCCTGATGGTCAGGACGTTCGAGAGGAGGATGAAGGGAAGCAATGGGTTCTCAGAAACTTCCGACCAGGAATAGGCCCTCCAGAGGGGAGAGGTATAAAAGTTAGGTTTAACGGAGCAGTACCATGGCCGCCCATCGATTACCAGCCGTGGTTTGTAGATGAAGTACATGGGGATGTTCTCCAAGCACAAACCTGCACAGATTGTCCAGATGACCAAACCCGCTGTCCGCTCCGTGCAGTACTTGGTTTTGAGCCGTTGACAGCAGATGGCAATGAAGCGGTCGAAGGTAAAGGCCATGGTCAGCCAGACAGACGTATCAGTAACAATGAAGCAAAGTGTCAGGTGCAGGCGACAAATCGCTGTCTGATGCATGAGTGAATATGGAGTGTAAATATAAAGTGTCTCGTACAGGATCACATCAAATATAATGACCAGCAGATCAGCAACAGCCATTGCAACCAGGTAGCGGGTGACGCATTTGGAGAGTCCACACATTCCCTGGGCCAGGACCACAATGGTCGATGTGATGGCTGGAGGAAAGAAACAACACAATCATACATTTCACTGGGAAAGTGACCTGCATTGGTTTATGCCTTATTGTGACTTACAGTGGACCAGTTGGATATATTCCATCATTTGTGGTGGACTCCAAGTTCTACACAGCTGGCAACAGACCAACCAGTATATCTCATCAACAAGACTTGGAGAGACAGACTGTTCATTGTCAGCAGCGGTACTAAGTCACTCATTCCTTTAAACTAACGCCAAATCTGTTTGGGTGGGAACTGTAACGGACATTTATTTCAATATCAAACAATTTTACTCCAGGATTGAACAATCTTCACCTCACCTCAACCCAATTCAAAATGTAGGATCATTACACATTGTCTCATGCTAAAATGTGCATCATACTCTGCAGAAAAATGGGTACACAATCGAGTGTTTCAAGGGACAAAGTATGCCTCTATCCTCCTTTCTGGGTGGAAATAAACTTCATTGTGTCAGTGATGAATATGTGATTAGTACCCGTTTATTTGGATAAATATAACACTTTAGGTTTGGATACTCCTACGCCCCTGATAGGTTTCCCAATGGACACATGCCTGACAGATCACTGACTCACTGTCTTTTTAAACTTTCATGTTTGAATCAAATCCTTGTGCTTCCAGAATCTAAACTGTCCGTCTCTGTCTTCTCATTGTCAAGCTGCTTCTGAAACATGTTATAACATCTCAGCTTCCAGTTACCTTCCTGGTCAACCTTGTGGTCCCAGATTCCACCTCAGTGCAATGACGTAGTTTGGTTCTAAATTTAATCAACATAACAATTCTATTAATCACCCTTGCATTTGATGCAGCATCTTATCCCATACGTCGAGATGCCTAAAATCACTTTGAAGTGATATCATTTTTTGATTTATTTCATTTGAAGCAACTATTATCTATAGAAATATGTTTTGCAACACCAGGAAACATTTATGTTACAAATTAGTGCTTCAGAGATGAGAAGTTGCATCTTGCCATTATTGTGAAAATATTGTTCTTCATTTAATGTCTTATTCCATGATAACCTATGCAGCGCATTCTACACTGCACCTATTTGAAATATGTTTAGTTTTATATTGATATCCTCTAAAATGTTTCATAATGGATGGAGATCAACTCACGCAATTTCCTATCAGGTTATCCTGCAACCTTGTTCTCCTCCACACCACACCTAGTACACTAACAATAATATCCTTATCAGCAAACTCACTGTGTGTTTCGAGGCATGCCTTGACATTATTAATGTGCCCACATTCACATCAACAATCTTAAGTTGTACAGATATGTTGAAGCATTAACAACTCATGCTGACATCCGCACCATTACCCAGCTTCAGCAAAGTTAATTAGAGTTGAAATATCCAAGAGTTTGAACCCACGTTATTGTGTTTGACATGTGGCAGTATTTTTGAGCCAATTAGAAACATCTATCCCAAAATACTGCTACCAAGGTTACACATGTCCCATTGAGCCATTCTCAGATGATAAGATCTTGGGTTTTGAAGACTCTTGTTAAAACACAGGTTTCCCAACAAATCCCACCCATCCAATTATCCATTCCATCTCTACATTCAAATTCCATCCCGCACTTCAAAACCCAATTTCGACCATCCCAAACGCAAGCTATGGTCCAATTTCTAACCCGCACCCTGGGATGTTGATGCTCTGCCCACAGCACAGACAAATCCATCTCAAAATGCTGCTACCAAGGTTGCACATCTCCCATTGATCCACTCTCAGATCATCTGTTCTTTGGTTTTGAAGCCAATTGTTAGAGCACAGGTTTCCCAACAAACAACATAATTGTTCTTTGCTGTGCATCTCTACAGATGGCTTTCCCCTAACACAGGACAAATATTATTGGTGTATTAATTTGACTACTGGTGTCCTGGTTACAGAGTCCTGGAGTCCTGCACCTCAACTTAGAGTATTTGCCTTTCAAGCTAGAGACCGGTGTTCAATTCCCAGCAGGGGAAATCCTAAGGTAAGAACATAAGAACATAATAATTAGGAGCATGAGTAGGACATTCGGCCCGTCGAGCCTGCTCCGCCATTCAATAAGATCATGGCTGATCTTCTTACCTTACTCCGATTACCTGCCCTATCCCCATATCCCCTAATCCCTCTGTTTTTTTTTAAATCGTTCAGTCTCAACCTTGAAAATGTTCACGGGCTGAGCATCTACAGCCTTCTGGGGTAGTGAATTCCATAAATTCACTACCCTCTGAGTGAAGAAATGTTTCCTCAACTCTGTTCTGAAAGGCTGACACTTAATTGTAAGACTGTGACTCCTGATTATAGATTGTTCTACCAGGGGAAACAGTCCCTCTTTGGCTACTTTATCTAGATAAAGTTTCTTACTCTACGTATTTTGCAGTAATACCTGAAGAATAAAAAAATAATTCGGGCACTTTGAAACACAGCTGTTTGTGGCACACCACAACCATATAACACTACACTAAATTTGTTCCCCCACCACTACAGTCCATTGCGGGCTCCAATGGCTCTCTATCACTCAAAGGATAGAATTGAAGATACTCATTCTCTAACACCGTTGGTTAGTCTGGTTACCCTCCTCCAGTAAAAAAGATGTCATTGCCAGATACGCGGTCACAGCTTTGCCCGAGTGTGAGTTACTTGGAATGGCGTACCAGGAAATCCTATGAATCCAAGCACAGGATAGAACACTTTTGCTATTTCTATCAACCACACCATTTCACAAGCAGTTCTGGTTCCTTCTGCTGAAGGCGGAAAACTACATCCAAACCACATCGTTGCAGAGATTCCTCTCCTTTTTGTAGCCGTGATTCAAGTCCACTGGGATGTAGATTGCAGAAGCATGAAGTCACGTTCTCATCTGAAAACAACATTTCGAGGCAGCTGCTTTCACACCATTCCCAAGAAAAGGAAAACAGCAATAAATACAGTAACCTTGCTACTGGCCTCCAACTCTGGGTGTGTTGAATTCACGTACATTGCAGTTAGTCTCAAATTGCACAGTTTTGGTTAGTTCATTGAAGTGTGGCACAGAGTTCTGATCAGGATCCAGATTGATGAATTGGAAATCACTATGGAAAGGGAACATTATCAGAAGGAGTGTTCCTGCTCCTCATCTCTCTCATTTGTACATGATTATGTGTACGTGCTTGTGACACAAATCAACTTCTTCTCTATCTGCAAATTGCAGTCCGCTCATGTCTGGTCAGCTTGTTTTCCAGACATCAAGGACTGTAGCAGCAGAAATTTACTGCACCTGATTTTTGGAAAACTAAAAGCTGTATTAATTGTCTCTGAACGACATATTCTCTCCTGCAGGCAGAATAACAACAGCAAAATTACGTTTGCATGATGCCTTTCACGAGGAAATACAAAAACAACCCAAAATTTACATTTTCATAGCACTTTTTACATCAGGAGGATGTCGCAAGATTCTGAAGTACCAAGGCACTGGACTATCTGTGCTACAGACCCAAACTGGTGTCAGGATCGGGGTGGGATTAGGGAAGGAGGGAAAAGGTTGCGAAAGATTGCATGGTCAAAGAGGAGGTCCTTGAGGCGATATTTAAAGGTTCCAAATGCCAAAAGAGCTTCTCCAGTTCGCTGTTCAGCGCGCTCGCCTTACAAGCATGAGACCTGTTCTGCAATCCAGGCAGATTAGGGGAAATTCTTGGGCAAGTTTCCTACACAACATGCTTGATAATAATCCGTCCAAAAAAACATAATGTTAAAAAGTGGTCATTTCAATCCATTACTGATTGTGGGACACTTCTGTGCAAAATTGGCTGCCACGTTTTGCCCACAATTATACAATCAGTTCAATTTACAGTAAATTCTATTAAGCGCCTTGAGATGTCGGTAAAATGTGAAAAGCGCGATATCAAATGAAAGGAATATTATTATTTTTATTATTATAAGTAGGCCAGGGTGGCGGGTTTCTAGATGACGTTTCAAAGGTTGGGGGTAGAGTGGCTGAAGGCTCACCCGCTGATGTTGGTGCTGTTTGGTTGGTGGACATGGAGCAGGCCATAAGTTTCAAAGCAATGGATTCGGAAAGTTTGACAAAGAGTTATGAATCATTCCAGGGGATGGAGAGGAAAGGATGTTTAGAGATGGAGTGTTCGGTTGAGAAATGGGATGGGTACAGGGGAAGCTTTATCAGAATGGTGAAGACAACTTTATTTAAGTGGCTGAGAACAGTGCCAGTGGATAAGGAGTGTTTGATGTCAGTTAGGAGAGAAGCCGGGAAGTGAAGGGTTACATTCCCCTTCATTGGGAGGTGAGGAGAGAGGTGAAGGGACGGTAGAGGGAGCAGGTGAAAGGTTACATTTTGGTGATAAATAGGGTTGTAAGAGGAAGAAAAGTTACAAGCGATGAGATGGTATCGTTGTACAGGGTAGACGTAGCTTAACAGATTTCCTCGATTTGGGATTTGAGGATATCTAGGAGCTCATCTCAAGTGGAATTGGAGAATAGGCATGGGAAGGTTGAATAAGGTGGCGCTCCTTAACCTCCAAGGTTATCCTAGTGTAGATGCAAAATTTGGCAGCGGGTAGGCGGAGTAGCAGATCATGTTGTGATGAAGCCAAATCTTCTGATTGACTCCTGATTTGGATGTGGGTCAGGGACATTAGGTGGCTCACACTTGCTCCTTTAGATATAAGAGAAGGCTGGTGTACCAGTGGGTTGTATGGTGTATAAAGTAGTTCCTAGCTTAGGGGGTACCAGTCAGACAAGGCTGGAGGAGATAGTTGGTTGGTCGATAAGGGCCAGCTGGGCAGGACTCCAAATGACTACAGGACAGTGGAATGGGTAAATGAGAATCATCTATTCCAAGCAGAACGATTTTCCAAACCAGAGATTCATGCACACAGAATTTTATGAAGTAGGTAGGACAAGTTGACAATGCTGAAACATGCACATGGGATACTTGGCTTTGCAAAAATATGGATAGAGTATAAAGGCATGCAGGTTATCTTGAATCTTCCAAATCTTTCCTTAGTTCTCATTGGATATATGGTCACATGCGGCGTTCTGCGGGGCTCTGTCCTTGGCCCCCTGCTCTTCACCCTCTACACTCTCCCCCGGGCGACATCATCTGTAGACATGGGGTAAATTTCCACATGTGCGTATCAAATCTCGATTCCAGGACCATTGGCATTCTGACTGCATGTCTGGCCGACATCGATTCTTGGACGAGGGCTAATTTCCTACAACTCAATGTCAACAAGACAGAAACCCTGCTGATTGGCTCATGTCAGTGGCTCTTCACCAAAGGCGCTGACAACTTCAGCGTTCAAGGCTGCCCTATCCACCTCTCGAAGCCAATCAGGAATCTGTGCGTCTTGTTCAACCCCGAATTCTCCTTCCTCCCCACATCCGCTCCATGACCTGCACAATCTTCCATTACCTTCGAAATATTGCCAGACGCTGCACTACCTCACCACCCCACGCTGCCGAAAACCTCGTCCACGCCTTCATCACTTCCATGCTCGATTACGGGAAATCTCTATTTGTCGGCCTTCCCAGCACTTCCCTTCACAGGCTGCAAATCATTCAGAAATCTGCTGCTGCTGGATTCTCCCGTACCATGCTTCATGCCCACATCATTCCCACCCTGGTCCATCTCCACTGACTCCCCGTCACCCAGAGGATCCAATTAAAGATCCTTGTCCTGATTTTGAATACCATTCGCGGCCTTGCCCATGCCTATCTCTCTGACCTACTGTCTCCCTATCAGCCTGTTGAGTAGACACTGCCTGCTCTACGTCCACCGCCCTAACTGCCCAACCATCGGCGGCCGGGCTTTCAGCCTCTCTGCTCCCAATGTAGAACTACATCCCGCAGCCCCTCGCACCACCTCGCTTCATCCTTTTCCTCCTTCAAGGCCGGTGTCAAGGCCTTCCTGTTCGACTGCGCCTTCGGCTGCAACACTAACTCTTCCCCCTTTTTTTTTCATAGATTCATAGAATTTTACGGCACAAAAGGAGGCCATTCGGCCCATCTAGTCTGTGACGGCTCTTTGAAAAGAGCGATTCAATCCCACTGCCCTGCCCGCTCCCCATAGCCTAATAGACCTGTTCTCCATAATTAAAGATCTAATTACCTTTTAAAAGTTGTTATCGAAACAGCCTCCACCACCCTTTCAGGCAATGCTTTCCAGATTCGAACAACTCGCTGGGTGAAAAAAATTCTCCTCAGCTCCCCTCTACTTCGCCTTGAAACTATTTTAAATCTGTGACCACGAGACACAGATTCGCCCACGAGTGGAAATAGTTTTTCTCTATTTGCCCTGTCGAAACCCCTCATGATCTTTTAAACCTCTATTAGGTCTCCCCTCAATCTTCTCTGCTCCAGACCCTAGCCTATCTAGCCTCTCCTCATAGCTGAAGTCCCTCAATCCTGGCACCATCCTAGTAAATCTTCTTTGTACTCTTTCCAATGCCTTCACATCCTTTCTGTAGTGTGGTGACCAGAATTGAACACAGTATTCCAGCTGAGGCCTCACCAAAGTCTTATGGAGGTTAGTCAGCACTTCCTGACTTTTGTACTCTATACCCCTATTTATAAAGCCTAGTATCCCATATGCTTTCTTAACAGCCTTGTCTTCCTGTCCTGCCACCTTGAACGAGTCACTAACACAAATCACCAGGTCTCTCTGTTCCTTCACACCATTTAAAATTGTACTATCTAGCCTATATTGCCTCCCTTCATTTCGTCTCCCAAAATGCATCACCTCACGCTTCTCTGCATTAAACTTCATCTGCCATGTGTCTGCCCACTTTACCAATTTGTCTGTATCCTCTTGCAGATGGCTACTATCCTCCTCACTATTTACTATTCTCCCTAACTTGGTGTCATCTGCAAACTTGGAAACTGTACTCCGTACACCCAAGTCCAGATCATTGATGTAGATTACAAACAGCAATGGTCCCAAAACCGATCCCTGTGGCACACCACTGCTCACTTCCCTCCAGTCTGAAAAACAGCCGCTCACTACAACTCTCTGCTTTCTGTCTCGCAGCCAGTTGTGGATCCACGCTGCCACTGTCCCTTTTACGCCATGGGCCTTTAATTTCCAAATACGTCTCTCACGTGGCACTTTGTCAAATGCCTTTTGAAAGTCCATGTAAACTACATCAACTGCGCTACCATTATCCACCCATTCCGTTACCTCATCAAAAAATTCTATCAGATTTGTAAGGCAAGATTTGCCTTTAACAAATCCATGTTGACTGTCCTTTATTAGCCTATATCTTTCTAAGTGAAGATCTACCTTGTCCCTGATTATGGACTCTAGAAGTTTGCCCACTACCGACGTTAGACTGACCCTAATTGGCCCCACCCTATCCTTGACCAACCTTTTACTCTTAATATGTTGGTAAAAAACCTTAGGGTTCCCCTTAATCTTACTCGCTAATTGTTTTTCATGCAGTCTCTTTGCACCTCTAACTTCCTTTTTTAGTTCTATCCTACACTTCCTATATTCTGCTTTGTTCCCTTCTGAATTTTGAGCCTGACACTTATCATAAGCCTCTTTTTTTTGTTTGATTTTGGCCCCGATTTCCTTAGTCATCCAGGGAGGTTTGGATGCCTTACATTTCACCTTTGTGGGGATGCTTTTGACCTGTGCCTGAACTATCTCCTCTTTGAACGCTGCCCACTGCTCGTTAGTTGTCTTACCTGCCCATTTTTCTTTCCAATCCACCTTGGCTAGGTCCCACCTCAACTCATTGAAATTAGCACTATTCCAGTTGAGTGTCCTCACCTGTGATCGTTCCTTATCCCTTTCCATAATTATTCTGAATCTAACGATATTGTGGTCACTATTCCCTAGATGCTCACCTACAGAAACCTGTTGAACTTGCCCTACCTCATTTCCCAAAACTAGATCCAGCAATGCTTCTTTTCTCGTTGGACTGGAAACATACTGATCAAGAAAGTTGTCCTGCACACACTTCAGGAATTCTTCTCCCTCCTTGCCCTTTACTCTACTATTCTGCCAGTCTATGTTGGGATAGTTGAAGTCACCCATTATCTCTACTCTATTAGCTCTGCATTTCTCCGTGATACGCTTGCAGATCTGCTTGTCTATCTCCTCCCCACTATTTGGTGGTCTATAGTATACCCCTAACAGTGTAACTGCACCTTTTTTATTCCTCATTTCTAACCAGATAGATTCGGTTTTTAGTCCTTCTTCCACCTCGTTCCTTTCTAAGGCAGTCACTGAGTCCTTAACTAAAATTGCCACCCCGCCCCCTTTTCTCCCTTCTCTATCCCTCCTGAATACATTATAACCAGGAATGTTCAACTCCCATTCCTGCCCATGCTGGAGCCAAGTCTCTGTTACTGCTATAACATCATATCGCCTCGCAGCAACCTGAGCCTGCAGCTCACCAATTTTATTTCTCAAACTTCGTGCATTTACATACATGCACTCTAAGGCACAAATTACTTCCTCTGCATTTTTCTCCCGTCTTACCTTTACCCCTGTCCTCTTTATTACTCCTCCCTTATTTGAACTACTGATCAGTTTCCCACCCTCACCCCCCGGGATTAGTTTAAAGCCCCCCCCACAAAACTCGACAACCTCCCTGCAAGGAGAGGTTGTCGAGTTATATATTTCACGCATATATATTACATTTCTACATTTAAAAAACAAAATTGTACAAATTTTACATGTCATCTATATTCAAGCAAAGTTTTGAACGGCAAATACATCATAACGTACAATATTTACTGTGAAACATATAAAGATTGTATTTATAGAATGTGAAACACTTTGAGATGGCACAGTGACATGCTTGGATGTGGCATTAAAAATAGTAAAACAATCATGATATTCAGTTATTCTCTTCTGTTTTGCAATTAATATTTAGAATGTAAATGAAAATTGAATCGAAGCTCTGCTGAACTCAACTAATTTAACCAATGCCAGCAGATGCGTGCTTCCATTCAAACCAATGTTTCAATTGTAGAATCAAATTAAACAGCAAATGCATCCAATAATAACCACCAGGCATACTGAGGAACTACCTGACGTGCCTAGTTTCCAGGATTGACACTTTGTCAGCCAATAAATCCAACATTGTTGTTTTGAGTCAGGAATCTGAACTTTACGCAATATATTGCTGTGCACAATTGGCTGCCGCGATTTGTCTCAAAAAGCACACAGTGAATCGAATTGATAGTATATACTTTTATGAACGGCTTGCCACCATCCGTTTGAAGTCCTGTGTCAAGTGGTAGTATTATTACATTTATTAATATTGTAGTTTTAGAAATAGTTAAATAGAATCATAACTTTTACGTAGAGTGAGATAAAGATTTTGTCAATTCAAAACTGTTATTGTTCCTCTCTAGATAAACAGCAGGAAACTTGACAGACATTTCTGCGAATACCTCCTGCAGTTACACCTCAAATGTTCATTACATGTTGGTCAGAACCAACCTATGATTTTGAGTTTGTTTAACAGTTGGCATGACAAAGCACGGAAATTAAGGCTTGCCATTGATTTGAATTGTAATTATCCCAGATGCCAGTATCTTATTCTCCCTCCCATTCATAACTGTGAGTCATGGACACTGCTCTGTTTTTCTCAGTGCCTTGATGAACTGCAGGGGAATGCTTGGCTGAGCAAGTAGATGACCGAGATCACCACGGAGGATTGACTTCAACTTGTTGACGCCTCTTCTATCCTGTTTACCCCCTCCCTCCCCCCATCCCCATTCCCCTAGCAAGGTGTGCTAAATCAACCGGCAATAATCTAAATGAGGTAGGTAAAGGATAAGTGTTGGGAATTGTTGCTTCTGGGACTTCCAGCTGGTATAAATCTGACACTTTCTGACACGCTACTTTCAGTCAACCCCATTGATTCCACCATGAAGAGATATCACAGCGTTTCAGAGAAGGTGTATCAATCAGACACAATATTCCAGATAATGTATATTTATTATCCTATTCTAGCAGCTATTGGTGTTCCAGGTATGTCCATGACTTGGGAAATCCTCGCGAAGGAAAAGGCGCTGTAGATGTGTAATTGTGTTGCTGCTGCTGTTGTATGTCCTCACAGAATCCGTATGTGAAACTTCCATGATTCAGAACAAATACTGAGACGTTATTCAAGTTTATGATGTAGCCTGATATGGAGCGACATGGATTGTACTTGAGCTTAGATATATTTAAGTTTCGTAGGATTTGAGAGTGTGCATTTCTTGGGGAAATCTTAACTGTTTAGCAAATAATTTAAAAGAACATGTAAACTAACAGACGACTAGATGTTAAACCAAAACTTAATTTAAAAAAGTGGAAAATTATGAGTGTTGAAAAACGCTATGTGATAGAATAAATGTAGAACTTGATCGAATATATTCTCTCATGTTGGTTAATTTTCAACTGTAATATGATAGATGGAATTTCCACTTTTCTGGTATTCAGAGGAAATTCATGATACATTAGTTTGGAATATGGTAGGAAAATGAGAGTGTGCAACCGTTTATTATACCAACCAAGCAGTCTTATAACTTTCATCCTTTTTTCAGTGGAATAAAATGGGGATTAGGACTAGACACAATATCGTAATTAAACAAAATCTAATGTTTGAAAATCAACTTTCCTTCGTTACACGGGCAAAGTCAAACAATAACAGAAAAATTATAATTAACTGATGAATACCCAGCAAAAGCTCTATTATAGTGAATGGCGTTCACTATTCCTACATTGCCAGAGTCCGCCAATGCCTCATCCCTCAGGCTTCCAAAATCCCTATATATGCATCAAGATTTGACAATGGATAATCCCTCCTCCTCCTGGCTGTTCCCTTCATAATGCGCAGATAATCCAGAAATCTGCAGCTCGTGTACTCTCCCGCATAGTACTCGGAAAACATGTCACTGCCACATTCGCACGGATCTATTGGCTCCGCATTTCCAAGAGGATCCAACTCAAGATCCTCTTCATCACTTTCGAGGCCTTTCATGGTCCTGCCCCTCTTATCTCTCCTGCTGTCACCCATAGTCTTGCCAGCATGCTCCGTTCAGCAGGCTCATGTCAGCGGGCTCCGGTCTGCTCCATGTTCCCCGCAAAATCCCACCAAACCATCGGTGGCCGGGAATTCAGTTTTCTGCACCCCACGCTCTGGAACTTCATGCCACACTCCCTTCAACTCGCTCCCTCCCTCGCCTCCTTGAAGGCCGATCTGAAAGCCCTCCTCTTCGCTCGTGCCTTCTGGCGTCCTCCCAACTCCCTGCCTCGCCTACCAACTCTCTCCCGCCATCACCCTGTCCCCATCCCTTGCTCGATTCCCGACCTCATCCTTGAGCGTCTTGGGAAGAACGCCCGACGAGAAAGACGCTCTGATTAATGCAATGTTGTTCTTGTTGTCTCAGCCGCTGATACTTAATTTTGTTGGCGTAGTTCTCGTTTTTATATTTGAAAAAATATTGAACGTATTTGACAAAACAACATTGCACAATCAGGACAAATTCTCGAATATATTCACTGGACATCCTGTTAGACCTAATGACTTCGTATGTCGCAGGTATATTCCGTAGCTGTAGAATAAATTATCATGTTTCTATAATGCTGAAGTATATGTAAGTGAGAAATCAGACATAACGTCGGTGGAGTATTTCAGCTGAATCACTGCTCCTCAGAAAAATACAACACTCACTTAGCTCTTCTTTGCAGTGAGGAAGCATGTTTGTTCAGTGCACGAACGTGGGCTATAACTTGCGTTGTGTATTTGTAGAAATAATGTGAACTGAATTTCTTCCACAATAGTTTTTTTTCGTTCGGTTAGTAACCGGCATGTTGTTGATCGATAAGCAGGATGAGTTTGCTAACATATTATCGATTACGTACCTGAGCAAGGGATGCTTATAAATGGTCAACTGATTTATTCTATCATTGAAAGTTAATTATTGAATTATTTATATGGATGGCTTTTCAATTGTTTATCCGTTCAAGTTAGATTCATGATTTTGTGGAAAACTGGATATTAGCTGACTTTTATATTCCTTCCTCCCTACAGTCAACATAATTTGCATTGTGATCCTCTCCCGGGGAAAGTGTGGTCTCTCCAGATGCATCATTCGCTACCTGGTGTCCATGTCATCGGCCGATCTACTGCGTATCGTCAGCAATGTGATATTGACTCGACTGAATTATCTTTATTTCCCAGTTTGTTTCCTGGACCTGACTCCTGTGTGTTCAATAGGAACTAGTCTGCTTTGTGCTGCTACTGACTGCTCTGTTTGGCTCACAGTGGTCTTCACTTTTGATCGCTTTGTTGCCATCTGCTGTCAGAGGCTGAAAATAATATATTGCACCGAGAGAACAGCGGCTGTGGTTATAGGAACAGTTTGCGCTCTCGGCTGCTTTAGAAACATTCCCTGGTACTTTACTTATGAGCCTTGGTATATAATTAATAATTTACCTTGGTTCTGTAAGACAAAGGAAAGTTACTACGATTCACTTGCCTGGGAAGTTTATTCTTGGTCTTACACCATATTAACCCCGTGTGTTTCCTTCTTTCTGATTTTACTGTTCAATATTCTGACCATTAGACACATCTTGGCAGCAAATAGAGTCCGCAGGAGACTGATCACCAACAACACTGAAATCAGTAATGACCCAGAGATTGTCAACAGGAGAAAATCCATCGTTATTCTGTTCGCAATATCAGGAAGTTTTATACTTTTATGGATGACCTACATAGGATATTACTTGTATAGACAAATTGCCAAATATTTTTCATATTCAGGCTATAATGATCCGGTCTATGTTCTGTATCAAATGGGATGCATGCTATCACTGCTAAGCAGCTGCACAAACACGGGTATTTACGCTGTGACCCTGGCGAAATTCAGAGAGGAATTGAAAAGAGCAGCTAAATATCCCTTAAAATGTATACATTCACTGACGCAACAATGAGAAAATGCAGTCCCAGACCATAACTGATTAGACAATAGGTTGTGCAGTGTATTTGATTTGCGGCACCATCTAGACAGCTTTATACAAACTCATGTTGCCATGTCTGGCCTGGCTTAGCGCCCCCCTTCCTAGCCCTGCTGCATCGGTTCCATCTGTTTTAGGGGATTGAGTCCAAGTTACTCACACCTTCACCAAAGTCACGCTATGATATTTTTCCAACCGATCGCTGAAACATCATTACCATTAACAGGTCCCGCCGTTCACTCAGCCAGACAGTAGTCGACCCCAACACCACCCACCCCACCGCCCCACCCCCCAAACCCACCCGCCCCACACCTTATAACATTCTGCCCAATATACGTTTTAGTGTTGTCAACCAATTGGGGCAAAATCTCTGCAGCTTCCTCCATTCAATATCAATGTTCTTCACATAAAAACGCAGGTTAAATTTTTCTGTTGGTCAGCCTCCCCAACGCCACACCCACTGGCAACATTTCTCAGATAGATACACAGAGCCAGAATTGTTTTCGTAATATTGACTCTTCGACAGTATCTATTGCCAAATTATGATGTGAATTTTGGAACAATCGATCTTCAACTCTCATTCATTTTCGGGAGTCTCACGTGTAGAATTTAATTTTATTATGAGGAGCAGAAATTTAGTCAAAATTTATGTTCTTACCTTGTCTTCCCATTGGCGAAATTAAGAATGGTCGGATGCGGAGATTTTGTTTTTTAGGAAACCTAAGGATGGTTCAGATTACTGCAAAGTAAATTTATTGATTCAATGTCCTGATCTGACATTGGCATGTAATCAGAAATAGTAGAATGTGATCATTCTACTTCCACAGCCCTTGTTTCTGAAGTTCAAATCATGTTGTACTTTCCAGTAAATGCGCCCATTTGCATGAGTGCTGCTAAGCAACTGCAAGTTGTTGATACATTATTTGTACAAAATACTGACTTTAAAATTTGTTTTCTCTGTAAAATTCTAATCAGAGTCTTACAATCCCAACCGTTTTTCAGTCGCGGAAAATGATGCTCCCTCATTTGTTTTCCAAAGGCACATACATTTTACCCAGTTTTAACATTTGAGTGCATTATGTTAAAAAATTATCAATGTGCGGAAATGTTCTAACTGACAAATTAATTTTTAATCAGTTTAATTTGCCTCACCATCAGCATTTTGGAATTGTTGGTCATGTTTCTTGCCTGGAATCGAAACTAGGCTTTCGCTTGTAAGGCGAGTGCTCTAAGCACTAAGCTTAGATCAAATAAATAAATGTATAACCAACCCAATACACCTGCACATCACATCAAACATACGTAATAGTAAATGAGAGAAAATAAAGTTTCTAAATCAATATTATGAAAATAACCAATTCAGCAAACTAACGTCCACACACGTCAATTAACTTTCCTGCCAGACGAATACTTCGTACAACATGAATTGGTTTTGTAAAATACTTTCTGTTACTGGGTTCACTTTTTTAAAACTCTTTTGCACGTCACCGTACTTATCGGAGAGGTTTCATGTGGACATTTATTAGATTTTCTATTGAGTGTAACGGATAAATGTGTCCAGCAAGTTTCAAACCTGCAGCATTACGTGTGCTAGAGGAATTTCTTCACCGACTCACGACAGAAATATGTAGAGAAATGTGTAACTAGAAGGTGAAGATCGGATAAACGCACATCAAGCCTAGCTTGTTTTAAATAAATGTGTACAAATAAAACATTAATTGACTGAAAAATTGTCAAGCTTCAAACTGTCCGTTGCCAATTTCTCTGTGGCGTTGTGGGTAAGATAGGATGCTGTCGCTGTAGACTTGCTGAAGAAAACATTGATGCAACATATTCAGAAACCAGAAAAGAGCTTCTGCGAGTTAGTAATTAATCATACCTTGTACATATTTCGCATATCATCGGTATCCGTACAAAGGGTTTCTCCCAGCAAGTACACCAAGACATACACTGTCATTGGTCAAACTTTACTGAAGTTCAGCACTGCGCCTGTTCAATTGATATTTTCCTTTATTAGTAGTATTTTTCTTTATAAATATGAATTCCAAAACAACGTAGGGACAAACTAAACATCATAATTGTTTTACTAATTTTGGTATGAGCTACCACTTTGACCTGATTGTGAATAAACAGAGAATCAAATGTTGACTGAGCATTTCAATCTAAGTAAACGTGACGTCTCAACTCGCTTCGCAACCAATAATGGAAAGTGAATTTACAATGCAGTTTGTAGGAGAAACCCTTCGTACCGATACAGATGATATACAATATATGTACAAGGTATATTTCTTTTCTAAATAATTCGCAGAAGCTCGTTGCTAGTTGTATGAATACGTTCCATCAATGTATCCTCCATCAATTGTGTTTTGTTTTTCAAAATGTCATAAAAGGTTTGCCTCAATTGAAAGTAAGTTTGTGCGCTTATGTTTGCGCAAGCGATGGTATATCTCCTCATAATCTTAAACATAGAATGGCCTCCAATGCATACCTTTAAAAATCCATCGCACAACGTGGGGCTGGAACCCACAACCTGATATTAACAGACTCATACTTTACCGACTAAGCTAGCAGGCCGTTATACTGTCTATTGTTCAGAATGAGTTGCAGTAAATTGTGGTATTCCACTCCATTTGACGAGAAGGCTGAATTTGAATAAGGGACAAATAGTTGAACAGGAGTAAAATGCTGTAACAACAACAACAACAAATTACACTTATAAAGCGCCTTTCACGTCGGGAGGACGTCCCAAGGCGCCGCACAGGAGGCGTGTGACCCGAGCTGGGAGAGGAGTATACGGGAACGGTTCAAACAAGTAGGGGAGGTCGAAGAATTCGGGGTGGAACAGAAGGCACGGTCGAAGAGGAAAGTCTTCAAACCGGCCTTGAAAGAGGAAAGGGAAGAAACGAGACGGAGGGATTGGGAGATGGAATTCCATAGGGACTGCTGTACTGCTGAGTTGCATACAAATCTATTGTGCTTTTCCAGTTTTGCCTCCTTCATCTGTTGAATTTTTTTGTCTAAAAAGGAATCGTACTTTTGGCAAATGAAAAGTCCTTGCTGTTCATTTGCTTCTCAGACATAACGATCTATCGACAATTGCATCAGTCCAAAAAAAACCTATCCATTAAAACACAAAGACAATGTTCTGGAAATACGACCCTCAGTAATTTTTGGAGACGTCTGCCTAACGTACAGAAGTATGTATCAAAAATAAGTATTGTTATTGATAACCCTGACAGGACATTTTTATTCCCTGAAGATATAATAGTCTTGTACTCCGTGGCGTTGTGTCTTAGTTGGTAAAAGCACCTGTCCCGTAAACAGGAGATCCTGGGTTCAAATCCCAGCAGTGCCTTCTCTGACATATTATTCAAAACAGCAACTCGAACAATTTGAAGTTAGACTTGGGCAATTTGCTAATCATACAGTGGTACTATAATTGCAATTGGGGATCTTACAACGGCAAGATTGCTGACCTAATCCCCATCCTCCAGCTGGCTGTTAACATCGACTGCTAACCATGATAACCTCGGCTGTTAACCAAAGTTTGGTGAGTGAAGCGCACTCGGGGACGTTGCATGCCGCAATAAGTTTGTCAAAGAAAGCACGAGTTACTATTTTACAATATACTATCTTCGTAACATATATAATCCCCAGGATTGGTACCAAGAGTCAGATTAGATTTCGAAAGTATAATCTTCCGATTGATTTCAAATTATACGAAATTAGATGCCTGTTGGATTAGGCCACGTAGCTCAAATTATGTACTTGATAGGGACTAATAGTTTAATGTTTACTGGATAGTACTGATATGGCTGGGTGTAAACTGCAAGCAGAAGCAGAGCTGAGTGCAAAGATCCAATCAGGCCATGATCACGTTCTCAAATACAAAAGGTTCACCCGAACTTCATGTGAATGCCGTAGGACTTTTAGTTAGTTCCAATCAGGCATAAAACAATCTATCCACAACACAGACATGATCAGCAACCTTGAGCAAAAGGGAGAGAAACAACTTGTCTGCACAAAACACCATGTGCACACTGTGGTTGGTCTCCCCCGCTATAGCTACGCTCCTTTCCTTTTTTTAGTTCAGAATCACTTAGAGCAACACAATGAAACTGCTTTCAAACGTTTTCGCCTGTACTTATGAGCACATGCTGAACAAATTTTCAAAAACCATTTCTCGGACTTCAACCTTTATTGAAGTAATACATGATATAACAAATGGCTAACGGCAAGTAGAGTGGAGAGTAGAGATAAACGGGTCCTTCTTATATTCGCAGGGTGTGGTTAGTGGAGCAATAAAAGGATCAGTGCATGGACCTCAAATATTTAACGTCTATATCAATGATCCGGGCGAGGGCTCACAACTTAATAATATCGAAATTAGTGGAGGATGAAAAGATAGGCGGAAGTGAAAGGTCCGAGGATGACACAAACAAAATGCAATGGGATATGGATAGGCTGTGTGAGTGGCCAAGAATGTGGCAGATTGAATCTAAAGTTGGGAAGCGTGAAGCTATCACCAAGATTTTAAAAAATCCAAAAGTGGATTAGTTTCTGGAAAGCGGGTGGCTGGATAACGCTCATGCTTAGCGGGATTTGGGTGAACTTGTACAACAGTCGCAAAACGTTTGTTTACAGGTACAGAAAACAACTAGGAAGGCTAATAACATGTTTGCGTGCATTACAAAATTGCTAGAATATAAGAGTAGGCAGGTTTTGCTGCAGCTGTATGATGCCCTGATGAGATCGCACCGAGAATAAAGTGTGCAGCTTTTGTCGATTTAGTTAAGAAAGGATGTGGTCGCCTTAGAGGGAGCGAAGCATGTATTCACTGGATTTGTAACCGGGATGCGGAGAATGAGATGTGATCACAGGTTGACTAATCTATGTCTTATAACAGAGTTAAGTACTGTTTGCACTGGTTGGAGTAACTATTACTATCTTGTCATAGTTTTAGGATTCGGGGTCAGCTTTCTCGCGCAGTGTTCAGCAAGCGCCTTTTCAGTCAGTGGACAGTTAATTTATGCGATTCTCACAAAAGGCTTTACATGCTCAGTCCTTGAACATATTCAACACTGACGTTTATTCGTTTCTTTTTTTTTTAGCAAAAGGCTCTGTGTCCACACCATCCCACGTCCTTGCTAATGCCTCCCCATCCCTCATAGGATACAGTTGAATACCGTCCTTGCCTTCAAATCCATTCAAACCTTGCGCCTTCCTGACATAAGTGGTACTTGTCAGACCACCACATGACAAGGCAGAGTCAACATAGCTTTACAGAGGAGAAACAGTGCTTGACATAGGCTGGTAGCCGTATAACAACCTATCGACGCTGTTCACTCAGCATCACATGGCCTGCTCCAGGTCAAACTCGCTGATCGCCGATGAGATCGTCAGGCTTTTAGACCTCAAAATTTGGATCTGTATTCCATTAGTCTCATTATCACTCCTCCCAACTTTACATAACTTCTCAACACAGTACCGTTCAATTGTTCCTTAGACTGCCTTTCAATGCTTCCTGCCCTCCACCCTCTATTATACCAGTACACGGCGTCTACCATCCCGCTCGTCATGGACATGAATTCTGACAGCCTTGATGGTAATTGGAATGCACTTATTTACTGATGATAATCCAAGATACTTGAAGTAACAAGCGAATATTTCGTCCACAAATTTACAGTCGGGTTTCCTGGTCTCCTTCCCCATGCTCCGACCCCTCTCCTGGCCATCCTTTCCACTTCCTTGGCTGTTTGTGGGACACTGCTGTGCGCAATTTGGCTGTCGCATTTCATCCACAAATATACAGTCACTTTTCGTATTCTTTTTCATCCTGCCCCGAACAAAACCTACCGCCTTCACCACCCACCTGATCGTGTCCCTACCTAAATTTACAGCGCCTTGGGACGTACTTTCGATTTGATAGGAGCTACATAATTGAAACATTTAATTGATTGATTCACAATTTCACGATAGTCTTCATTATCAACATTTTACCAATTTGAATCAATCTAACAGAATCACTATACTTTCTCATAACTCAATTCAGGTTTTCAGTTCTGACGAATTGTCGTGTACCGAAAATCTTTACTGAATCTTTAACGACAGAATAAATCTTATCTTGCATTACTATAATCTCTCCAATGCGACAACCGTCTGGACAAAAACGAACGTGATGACAGAGAATCTGCAAGGCTTTGTGAAATATGGGGTTGATGTGTGAATATTAAAATTCGTACTTTTAACATTCGACGAATCCACAATGATGGTGAATCACAGAGCATCTATCATTGACGTCGCCTTGGGCTACTAAAAGAAATGGACATGTTTCCACACCGCTATGTAGTAGCAAACGACAAAGAGCTGGGAATCTGAGGTAAAATTGCAATTGACAGTGTTTGCCAGGTGCCATGGTGTATCGCGAAGATGAGAGCACATAAAGTGTATTAGATAGATCAATTGAATGGGCGAAACCGTGGGAAATGAATTCAATGTGGAGAGCAGCTCATATGCACTACGTATCCAAAAATAGAAATACAAAATATTTTGAACTTTGTGAAAATTCATGACACGTACAAGATCAAAGGCATTTGGGTGTCTACGTACACAAATCTCTCAAACGTGATCAGAATTAGAGAATGTTACTAACAAGATAAGTGTCATGTTGCCCTTCCACTTAAACAAAACGGAATGTAAAGTAGTGAAAATTATGTTTGAATACTACGGTGAACGTTGGATACACTCGAGGTCTTATAGTTATCGTTCCTCGCGAAGAACATATTGGCTCTGGTGTGGGGATATCCAATAAATACCAGAATAATTACCGAGGTTATAGGGATAAATTATGAAACACGTCTCTATTCCATTGAGATTTGAGTGCTGAGTGGACATTGGTTTAGATTTTGCAAACCCATCTCAAAATTATAGCCAGCCCACATAGGAATTAAATTGGTAGGTAGCTATTCACACAAAGTAATTAGATATTTGGAACCTTCTGCCCCAAAATGCTGTTGGTGCTGAAGCTGCTCACTTCTTCAGCACTCCAGTGGATAGATATATACAGTGCTCTCATCTCAAATATTGACTTAAGCAATTTCAGACCATAATAGCTTACTGTCCTCACCTCCTCTTCAGTGCTCATTCTGACATCAACCGTTTCGAGAAACACATTTTCTCTCGCTTGTCTTCCTGATATGTTGAAATTTCTCCCACATTTTTGTTTTGCATTTTCAGCAGTTCTTCTCTAATTTGATGTTACAACCCACCCACTCTCCACCCCACCACTTGCCGTTTTTTCACAACACAAACATCTCCCTAACCATCGTAGTCTGTCCTCTCTACAATTATCCCCATTGCTTTCGATGTCCTGACACCCAAAACATATTTGATTCCTCAAAATCCTCTCGCTTCTAATTTGCCACAATTCTGACGCAATATCACGTATCCGAAATGCTAACTCGGTTTCTTTTGTTTACAGATGCTAGCTGACCACTGTATGTTCCCGTAGATTCCCGGTGTTTCTATTAGTGAATAGGTATGAGTTATTTAAGGGATAATAGAGAGGGTGGCTAATTAGAGTTGAGTGACAGAACAGCTTTGCAATATTAAAGGATGGGATGAGGCTGCACTGTTGTGCATACATTTCTTTGTTTTCCTCCATGTCCTCAATTTGTCTGATTGCCAACTCAACGAGGCATTCTTCACTTTCCAAATACACCTCCTCGCACCCCTTTCCAAATAACTGCATTCTCTGACGTTATTCTATATTTCTATGGATTGGATTGCCTCCGGCCTTTTGCAGTGGATCGAGATTCCGTTTCCACCAATGTTGGCCGCACTTATAGCGAATGAACACCGAAACTTCAGAGAAATCTATATCTATCCATCCACCATGCCCTTTCTTTCTCCATCTTTATGTCATCCCCGTGTGCTACAAGTTGTTTATGTTCTGCTTGCTTCTCCAAATTATGTATTGAATCCCACAGCTCTATAATTGAAACACTCTTCACGCAAGCCAGAGAACTGGGTTTGATTATCCATCAAGTTTCCTTACAATAAACGCAAGTGTTTAGCTAACAGTACGCAACAAGCATACGTTAGTCGATTGTAGGATTGCATAAGGGAGGAAAGGTTGATTAATAAATAGTACTAACAAATTAATCAATAAATCTCCGACTATTCGTGGGAAACCTGTGATGGATCGCAGGTCGCTCAAGAAAAATAATTTAATTTAATTTCACAGCACAATGTGCGAATGAAGCACTGTAAGGTGTAATGTTGATGTGAGAAAGTGCTACATTAAACTGAAGGCTTATTCTTTGGTACTATTTTAGATGCTGTGTTCAAACAAGCGTGGTTAATGAAAATGACAATGACATAATTTACCTTGGTGTCTCCAGAGCCAAGTATATTCTCTATAAATAGTAATGCGTTTACCTGTACCTTCTGATTGTCGGAGAGCTTGTGTCTCACAACGATAGGCACACTTTGCTCACTCAAACATGGGGAATCCAGAAATTCTTGACGTTGAAGCTATTTACTATCCAATTCTCGCAGCTATTGGTGTACCTGGTAATACATACAGACACCAGATTCCTTCCCCTTTTGTCTCTTTCATCATCTTTCTCTCATGCTTTAAGGGCCGGAGTGGTTACTCGAAGAGAACCTCTTGGTTACCTCTTTTGGAGCTCCTGTGGCTCAGTGGTTAGAGCACTTGGTTTGCAAGCTGGGGAGACCAAGCTGGGGAGATCTGTGTTCGAATGCAGGCAGGTCAGGGCAAAGCCTTGGGCAGGCTTCCTTACCCCACACGCCTAATAATAATTCCTCCGCCCAAAAAATAGCACAATTGTAGAACTGGTCATTTAAATCGACGACTGTTTGCGGGACACTGCTGTGCTCAATTGGTTGCTATTCGCTCACAAATATATACAGACAATCCACTTTGTAGTATATTCGGTGAATCTCTTTCGGACGTCGAGAAGATGTGAAAAGCGCTGTTTCAAATGCAATGATTATTACTATTATACAATTTATCTATAATCTATTGAGTTGGAAAGTTTGAAGTAAGGTCTGATTCAGTTTGACAAATTGTAAAGACGGTTAGTAAAATGACGAAAATCGTAAGACCAGGGGTGACATCCTGCTATTATACGCCGGGGGTTGAATTCAAATTTAATCTGCGCGAACACTGTTCCAGACACCGAACGGTAAATGTATGGAATAAACTATCTTGGGCGATGGAGAAACCAGGAAGTATTGATTTTTTCAAACACAAGATAAATAGTTGCATTTCAGAAAATAATATGTTATGAAGTAATATATTATGAATACTTACATGAAATGGAATGTTAGTAATCGTTGCGTTTGATAAGTGGTGTCCTCCGCTAGAGAAAACCACTGCATGAAAAGTGTTTTATTTCGAAGAACCAGTAGCTAAGTTGTTAGAGCACTCAGCTCGTATGAAAGAGATCCATGGTTCGATGCCCAGCAGTGCGAAACTTTCGGCCAGTTTCCGTATTCCACTCAAACTATATTTATATCAGCAGTAAGTAAAAACCCGATTGTTAGTTGATCGGCAGTAATTTTTTTCTCAGTCAATGGATTTGGTGACACCGTTTGAGGGAGAAAGTGAGGGCGAAGTGTTTAGCAGAGGTAGATCAAGACGGTATCGGTTGTGGAGGTACAAGGTGTTGTAAGCAGAGTTTGAGGGGAATAAGTTGGAGGAGTGGTTGGAGGTGCGATAGATGAGGTCAATTTTGAGATATACATTTGACGGTTGCACAAAGCAGTGAACGATGGCAGAAGAGAAGGTTGATAGGTCAAGAGGGGCCAGGCCGTTAGGAGCTGCACTTCCACCGTGACGATTCGGTAGTGAGGTATAATGCAAGTTGTGAACGCCTGTTGTGGATTCTCTAAGGTGCAAAGTTGGCGCCTGGAGCGACACAAGTTTCGTGAGAAGGAAAAGGTTGATATTTTCATCTCAAAAAGTTCTTGGATGGTGCGTGTTTTGTAACAGAAGAAATTGACATATTGTAGGCTGATCCAGAGGGGACAGTTGTTGCGAAAATGTTAACCAAGTACTACAACAAAAACAAAATTACACTGATAGATCGCCTTTTGTGTCGGGGGGACGTCGCAGGAATGCAGGAGACGGAAACGTTGGATAACTAACGGTTGAGATAGTGGTGTAGCGTAATTTCAGATCAATGAGATCCTGGTGCACCAAAGAATCAGGATGTGAGATGCCCTGGCAAATCATTCATTGAAACGTGGATCCCGGCGAAATATTCACCTTCAACCTTTACATCTGGACGTCTGGCTCCAGCCTCCTGCTCACATCCCTGTGCCATCGATCCATTCTGTTGAGCACAGTTTGCAGCCAGTAAACTCAGCATCTCTGAAAGTCTCTCACTCAATCACTCCGGTTTGCCCCTTCACTGAAATCCCACCCGCAGACGTTCTCTTTCGACAAAGTTCACATTCACCTCCCGGTGGCTCAGTGTCAGTCTCCTCTATTAACAAGTGCTCCGAGAAACTACCCCTTGTGAAGTTTCCTGTGTAAGCTGTTGTAGAGCCCGTATAAAACGCTGGATAAATTCTCGCCATTCAACAGTGATAATAATAGTAATAATAATAATTCCGTTTGATATACTGCTTTTCACGTATTCTAGATGTCGAGTCCTTTACCTCAGTGGCGTAGAGCACTCGTCTTGAAAACGTGAGACCAGCATTTACTATCTAGCCAAGTCAGTGATCAACTTTCGGCAAGTTTCCTCTCTCCACACGACTGATAATTGTACGACTAATCAAACTATAATAAATCGGTCATTTGAATTCAGGACTGTTTGTGGGGACATTGCTGCGTTCTGCTCCTGGCTGCCGCATTCCACCCACAAATATACAGTCAATTCACTTGAAAGTATATTCTGAATTCCAAAGCCTCTGGGCATGGTGGGTTTACGCACGGCCACCGAGGTTGGAGCAGAGGATTCGGGGGATATTGTGGAGGCCAGACACGGTGGAGCGAAAGCAACGGGAGCTGGTTTGAAAAGCGAGTAGATCAGAGAGGTAGGTGGGTGCAGAGCAGTAGAAAGATTTGAAGACAAGTATGAAGATCTTGAAGTCGATCCTCTCCGGGACAGTCAGCCAGTGAAGTCTGACAAGGACTGGGATAATGGGGGAGCGAAGTATGGTGCGGGTGAGAATGTGGGTTGCAGAGTTCTGAATGAAATCGACTCTGTGTATTGTGGAGGAGGGGAGACAGGCGAGGAGGGCATTGGAAAAGGGGAATTGGAATCACTTTGAGACACAGTCGAGAAGACGATAAATACGCGATATTAAATGCTAATCCTTAAGATTAGTATTATTGCGTCTCACAGCGCTTCACATTATATACAGCAAAGTGAATTTATCTATATTTTTGGGCTGTGTATTAAATCCCTGAATATATTTCGCTGCCTCCAGTCTGTTAGTCGCCTGCCTGAAGAGCACTATGTCAATGCTTGTTGTGTTACAGTGGACCTCCTCGCCATTGATTGAAAGATACGACATTAACGCTATTGTGTTATACAAACCCAGGATTATTTTGATGACTGAGCCGCGTTGCATGCAGATAATCACGCCCGGTGTAAAATATTTCAGGACAGAGACGATGATATGCTGTTTTAAGCCATCACATTTAACAGCTAAACGGTCAGTCTCGGAGAAATATAGAATGTTTCCTCACAGGAAGCTGTGAGGGTTATTATATATTTGCTTGTTGTTGAAAGTTTTGGAGTCCAGAAGCTCAGTGTTGACCGACACGTATACAACAACCATGGGGAAAAAAAAAGATTTGTTTTCTGAAGAGGATATCAATTCATCAAAACCAATATATATGTCTATAGATATAGATATAGATATAGATATATATGGATACACTTGTACCTTCTGCTCTCTTGGGAAATCTGATATCAATTGTCACAAAGCTTTGTGCATTCAAACGTGACGTGGCAACTTGTATTCATGAACATGATTCGAATGATTTGACGCGAACCTGCTCAGCCATGAGACTGTTATGTTTTAATTTGGACAAGAGTCCAAGACCACACGGTGGATCAGGTAGGGGATGGAATGGAATCACCTACCAACTCCGGAGCGTTTACTCCTCGGCTTAGATGTTATTGATATCAATTTTCTTTAATCAGAGCTCAATTAAACTGATGTCACAAGTTTTGTCACAATTTTTTCTTTCACTTTTTCTAGTTAATGTGCTGGCAATTGTAATCCTTTCCCAGGGAAGGTGTGGCCTCTCCAAAGTCGTCACTCTCTATATGATGGCCATGGCCGGATCAGATCTAATGACGATTATCAACAATGTGATACTGAACCGCATCAACAACATGTATTTCCCCTTCAGCTTCTTGTCCTATACCGCAGTGTGCAGATTGAAAAACGTTCTGCTGACCTCCATCATTCTATGTTCCATGTGGCTAACAGCCGCCTTCACCATTGATCGCTATGTCGCTATTTGTTGCCAGAAAATAAAGCACAGATATTGCTCTGTAAAAACAGCCAGTTTGGTTATTACAACAATGTGTGTGCTCAGCTGTGTGCAATGCATTCCGATTTATTTTGCTTATGTTCCGCTTGTTATGGATATTATACCAAAGTACTGCATTATAAACCCCAGTATATACACTTCCCTGTACTGGCAATCTTTCGATTTGTTGATCCGTGCGTTCAATCCTATACTAGTATGCGTTCTCATTACCTTCGTCAACGCCCTGACTATCAGACACATTTTAGTGGCCAGCAGAGCCCGCAGGAGAATCCGGGGTGACAGCAGAGGGAATAACCAGACTGATCCCGAGATGGAGAAACGGAGAAAATCCATCATTTTGCTCTTCGCTATATCCGGCAGTTTTGTACTTTTGTGGATGACAAATGTTGTGCATGCTTTAAAATGGGCAGTTACAAACTACCAAAATAAACCGACAGACATTAGCACTCCGTATATCGTCCAACAAATTGGATTCATGCTTCAGCTACTGGGTTCCTGTACAAAAACTTGTATCTATGTGTTGACACAGAGCAAGTTTAGAGAAGAGATCAAGAAGATGCTAAAATGCCAGTTTGCAAATTAAAGAATTATTATTGACACAGCTTGATTGTAAATGCTTTCCTCATCGCCAGTGACAGTTTCTGTTGCGTTTATTATCTCCAGTCCACAACTGTCTACTTGAAAATGGAAACCATGTCATGTTCGCATTATGTAGCTTTTACATCGTTTGGGATTGAAGATGACGCCAAACGATATCAACTAAAACACTCCGAAAACGTGCGCCAGTTTGGGGTCAGGTACGACCCTAACCTATCCTTCTTCCACCACATCCGGTTCCTCACCAGCACGCAAGGATTATTATTATTATTATTTCAAGCAGATTAACAGCAAATAGCTCACTGCCCACAGAGCACAGGATTCCACAGACAGCAATCCCTTGTATTTATACATCGCCTTATACGCAGGGTCGCTACGCAGAGCGCATAACATTTGCAGAAAAATGTACAATCAATTTAAATCTTTCTACAACACAAGCTAGACGGTGTTGTAGAAAGGGGAGCGGGCAGGGCAGTGGGATTTAATCGCTCTTTTCAAAGAGCCGGCACAGACTAGATGGGCCGAATGGCCTCCTTTTGTGCCGTAAAATTCTATGATTCTATGGTGTGAACCAACGGTTTAAATGACAAATAAACATCAAATGCTTTGCTAGATTTTCTACTTCCATCTTTTGTGATGCACCAAACTTCGCTCTCCCATTATCCCCGTCCCTGCGGAGCAACGTTAAATGAATACATCGCCCCATAAGAAACAATTGAAAAACTGGATATTTCTTCTTTTTTGGGGAACATAGTTGGTCAAAATTTACTTTTCAACAACACCAACAATATCCGCTTTCCGATTGTCTTTACAACTCATTCAATGCCTGGCTCACTCACTCACTCACTCACTCACTCACTCACTCACTCACTCACTCACTCACTCACTCACTCACTCACTCACTCACTCACTCACTCACTCACTCACTCACTCACTCACTCACTCACTCACTCACTCACTCACTCACTCACTCACTCACTCACTCACTCACTCACTCACTCACTGGGGAGATGAGTGGAAGGATCTGACAAATCGCCGATATTATTTATCAGCGAGGTTAATTGTTTAGACGCATTATTATCAGGCGTGTGTGTGGAATAACGAAACTTGCCCACGGTTCCCACTGAACTGACTGGATTCGAACACACCTCTGGTGCTCGTGCTTGGACAGCGAGTGCTCTAACCAATGGTAACATCTGATAAACACCAAACCATTTATAGAGGTCCTTTCAAGTTGGGAGGACTTCACAAGCAGCTGAAAAATTAGGTCGGTACCCGACCAGTGGATGGTGGCGGAGGGGTATAGGAGCAGGGGAAAGCAGAGTAGGAGAATGGGGGAATGTTAGTAATGCAGAGACACGGTCGAGGATTGGGTTCTTGACACCAACCTTGAAGGAAGAAAGGGAGGAAGTGAGGCAAAGCGATTGTGGGATGGAGTTCCAGATTGTGCGGACAGAGAGACTGAAAGCCCAGACAGCGATGGTAAGGCAGTTTGGATGGGGATATTGGAGCAGGCCAGAGCCCGCTAACAGAGTGACGGGCAGACTGAAAGGAAGACAGCAGGTCGGAGAGTTAGGCGGAGGCAAGTCCGTGCATTGCCTTGATAGAATAGCAAAGATAGATTTGCTGAAATTTTATCTGACACGCAAAGCATATTATGAAAGTTTGTGGAGAGAGGGAGGCGCAGGAAAATCTTAGTTTTACTAATGAACAGAAGAATACAGATGTGTCTGTTTTGTGCAAAAGGCATGTGTGTGTTAATTACAAAAGTGTTAGAACATAAGAGGTGGGAAGTGTTGCTACAACTGAAGAAGAATTTCCTGAGACCGCACCTAGAACATTGTGTGCAGGTTTGGCCTCCTTGTTTAAGAAAGGAAATACCGCTTTAAACGGGTGCACCACGAGGTTGGTTCATGGGATAAGGGGGTTCAAATGTGATGATAAGTTGAGCACTCCAGGTCTATATTCTCTAGAATATCGAAGTATTGTAGGGAATCGTATCGAAGCCAATATGAAAATTAAGGGGCAAAACAGAGTAGGCAGTGGCAGAATATTTCCCCTGGTTGGCGAAATGATAACCACAGTCTTCAAATTAGCGGGCCAGCCCTTTCGTAGTGAATTGACAAAATGCTTCTTCACTCAGAGGATAGTTACTTTATGAAATTCTCGATTAATATTAATAATAATAATGCTGGGAATCGATCATGTCTTAATTCCACATGTAACTGATGGCTTAAATTTATCAGCTCTGTTCAAATGTAATTTTGTTTGAGTTATACGTTGGAACATCACCAAGTAAATGAAACTGTGAATGAAGTAACTAATTAATTCCCCTAGGGAATCATCACCTAGGTTTGTTCCTGGGAAGAAGGAGTTCAGCTGTGAAGACAGGTTGATTAATCTAGGCCTGCATTCTCTTGAATATGGCAGATTGAGAGGTGTCCTTATAGAATCGTATAAGATTACTAAGAGACATTCCAGAATCGACAGTGGGAGACAGTGACCCATGGGGGGGAGAAACTATAACCTGGGGTCATATACTTAAAATTAGGAGTCAGCAATTTCGCACAGAGTTGACAAAATAATTGTTCACTCCGAGGTTAGTTAAATTATGGAATTCTTTACCACCAAATCTTTGGATGCTCAGTCTTTGAAAACATTGAAGCCTGGGATTTACAGATTTATTATCGATCAACGGATAAAAGGATATGCAAATAAGGCGGGACATGTGGAGTTGGGTGAGAATATCAGAAATGAACTTATTTATTGGCGGGACAGGCTCGAGGGGCCGAATGGCCTACCTCTCCTCCTGAAGCTTATGTTCTAGTATATTTACCAAGTAACTCCACACGTTCCTGCAGCACACGACATCCCATTCTGTGGAGAACTTGGAGATGTGTCGATGACGTTATCAAATGCAATAAAATATGCAAGGATTATTCTGATTAATAAAATAGCATCTTGCTCTATAGCTTCCCAGAAAGCTAACAAACGATCCCCATTATCCTGTACTAAAACTGTGTTTTTGAATTTGATATAATGCCTCACATTTAAGCCCTCCACAACCTCGCCCCACACAACATCAAAGACCTGCTACTCCCTTTCCTACCTGCCCGCCACCTCCGCTCAGCTTGTCAATCCAACGACCAAACCACCCTTCCCACCATTGGCTGGCGAGCCTTCAGCCGTTCTGCCCCCAACATAGAATCATAGGTTCATAGATTCATAGAATTTTACGGCATAAAAGGAGGCCATTCGGCCCATCTAGTCTGTGCCGGCTCTTTGAAAAGAGCGATTCAATCGCACTGTCCTGCCCGCTCTCCATAGCCTAATAGTCCTGTTCTCCCTAACTAAAGATCTAATTCCCTTTTAAAAGTTGTTATCGAATCAGCCTCCACCACCTTTTCAGGCAATGCATTCCAGATTCGAACAACTCGCTGAGTGAAAAACATTCTCCTCAGCTCCCCTCTACTTCGCCTTGAAACTATTTTAAATTTGTGACGAGTCACAGATTCGCCCACGAGTGGAAATAGTTTTTCTCTATTTCCCCTGTCGGTCGAAACCCCTCATGATCTTATAAACCTCTATTAGGTCTCCGCTCAATCTTCCCTGCTCCAGAGATAATAAACCTATCTTATCTAGCCTATCCTCATAGCTGAAGTCCCTCAATCCTGGCACCATCCTAGTAAATCTTCTTTGTAACCTTTCCAATGTCTTCACATCCTTTCTGTAGTGTGGTGACCAGAATTGAAGACAGTATTCCAGCTGAGGCCTCACCAAAGTCTTATAGAGGTTAGTCAGCACTTCCTGACTTTTGTACTCTATACCCCTATTTATAAAGCCTAGTATCCCATATGCCTTCTTAACAGCCTTGGCTACTTGTCCGACCACATTCATCGAGTTACTAACCCAAATCCCCAGGTCTCTCTGTTCCTTCACAGCATTTAATATTGTACTATCTAGCCTATATTGCCTCCCTTCATTTCTTCTCCCAAAATGCATCATCTCAAACTTCTCTGCATTAAGCTTCATCTGCCATGTGTCTGCCCACTGTACCAATTTGTCTAAATCCTCTTGCAGATGGCTACTATCCTCCTCACTATTTACTATTCTTCCTAACTTAGTGTCATCTGCAAACTTGGAAACTGTATTCCCTACACCGAAGTCCAGATAATTGATGTAGCTTACAAAGAGCAATGGTCCCAAAACCGATCCCTGTGGCACACCACTGCTCACTTCCCTCCAATCTGAAAAACAGCCACTCGCTACAACTTTCTGCTTTCCGTCTCGCAGCCAGTTGTGGATCCACCTCTGCCACTGTCCCTTTTCCGCCGTGGGCCTTCAATTTCCTAATAAGTCTCTCATGTGGCACTTTGTCAAATGCCTTTTGAAAGTCCATGTAAACTACATCAACTGCGCTACCATTATCCACCCATTCCGTCACCTCATCAAAAAATTCTATCAGATTTGCAAGGCAAGATTTGCCTTTAACAAATACATGTTGACTGTCTTTAGTTATCCTATATCTTTCGAAGTGAAGATCCTGCTTGTCCAGATAGATGGCATACTTCACTCTCTAACATCTCCCCCCAGTCCATCTCCAATCATTCTATATGTTTTTACACACAGTATATACTCAGTGTACACTCACAGACAGCATACACATTCTGGGAGACAGGCGGGGAGACTGGGAGGACCACATGGAGGGAGGGAAAGAGACAGGTGGACAGGGAGGCAGGTAGTCTGAATTGGGTCTCTCTCATGTGTCTGTTCATGTGAAGATTTTCTCTGATAAATATTCACATCCACAAAATGAATACTTTGGGCAATGTATTTTTGTATTGACTGTTCCCTGATTCTGACCCAGGCTGTAACAAGTATCAGTCAAATGATCACTGATATTCCCAGACTGACGGGCAGTGTGCAGGGGCAGTGAGAGTGTGAGTTTTCATGAAACTGGATGTTGTGAATATTGACTTATTGACGGTAACTCACTCCCGTGGTGTGTGTGAGAGGAACCTCTCAGATCAGGGAACATCTCCACACTCCCCGGCCACAGTCAGGGGCTGACTAACCACAATTTGAATTTGCCGCCTTGTGTTTGTCCCAGAATGTGGGTCAGGCCCAGGACGTCCTGTGACTGGTCTGCCAATCACCGCTCGTCACTTCTCCCCTCCCCTGAGCCCCCCCCACACACTCACTCACCCACCTCAGGCCTCTGTTCTCCTCCGCTGTTCTACTGGCTCAGTCCTCCAGGTTTCTAAGGCTGAAGAAAAATTAATAATAATAATAATCCTTGCGTTTGATATAGGTAGCGCTTTTCACATCTTACCAATGCCTCAAGGCACTTCACAGAATATACTATCAAGCCAATTGCATACATCAATCCACGACTGTGCGTGTCCCACGAACAGTCGTGGATTGAAAATATTAACTTATTGTGTTAACCCCAAGCCTCCCATTTGTCATCGTTTTGCTGCTCAATGCTCTGACGGTCAGACACATTTTGGTCAGCAGTAGAGCCCGCAGAAGACTCCGATCCCACATCCCTGGTGAGAATCACATTGATCCAGAGATGGAGAGTCGGAGATAATCCATTGTTTTGCTATTTGTCGTAACTGGGAGTTTTGTACTATTGTGGGTTACTTATGTAGCCGCAAATCTTAGTTATTTAATTATGTATTTTTTAGATAAAGGCAAGCTACTTGGTGAACTTACAAATGTTGGAGATATATTTCGACTTTTTAGTTGTTCCACAAACACGTGTACTTACGCTTTGACACAATCTAAGTTCAGAGTACAGTTGAAGAATATGGTGAGGTACCCGTTTCGTAAACTTGTTAAGTTAGTTTGGTGAACGAAAATCACTGCCTTCTAATTATTAATTACCCTATTTAACCCTCCTTAGTCCCGGAGTATAGAAAACTGAACACAGTAATCCGGGTACAGTCAGATAAACGTGTTGCTTAGTCGATGGATAATTTTCTCTAATTCACTTGCCACACTCCTTACCACTAAGGTTAAAATCTCGTTGGGTTTCCTGATAGCGCATCGCTACAGTGATCTGTATTCAGTGATTAGTTCACCTGAACAACAGCATCCTTTTTGTCCTCCACCATACTTTTTTTTATCCACGTTCAGAAAGTATTTCATTCTTCTATCTCTAGTGAATGAGTTCCCGCATTGAATTCCATCCATCACGGTTTCCTTCCTTCTCTTCATTTATCTACGTTCGGATCAATCTTCCTACTCCCCTCTAATCAGTACGCTGCGCCTCCAAATTCTGTGCCGTCAGCCGGATTGGATATCAAACTCTCTGTTCCTTCACAAACCTCATTTAAATATAGTTGGTAAATAGGTGAGGTACCAGAATGGACACCCTGGCTACCACTGCAATGTGACTTATGATGCTATCTGATTTAATTTGTTGCCAATAACACAATATTGGGTATATCGTTTTCTTAGAACTTTACCTTTCACATTTAGTCACTCGAGATTGCCACAACAACATTAATCAAGAATGCAGAATTAGTTTGGTATACATGATAATATTTGATCTGCTAATACCTGATCTGTACGGATAACTTTTCTTTATTCTTGCCAAAACAATAAATATTATTCACGAGCAAATACTTGCATTTATTTATTAATTGATGCATTTGCGCTTGGCACACTGTGACATCCTGAGCGCTTCTCATTGGTGTTATATGATTCCCAAACCGGGAAACGTTGACTATCAGCACGATTAAACTCTCCGAACTGTTCGCTCAGCAATCCACCCACTGGCGCCTCTGCTCGACTCGCCTCGCCAACTTGCTCATCCCTTGCAACTATCGACCCACCATCAGAGCACACGCTTTCAGTGACGCCAAACCCTGGAACACTCTCCCCCAAATCCTCCCCCTCACAACTTCACTCCCCTCTTTCGTATCTCAACTAAAACGATGCCATTCGACCGTGGTTACCCCCTTCCCCCGGCTCAGAGTCAGACAACGCAGCTGTTATGGGCTCTGAGACGCTAGTCTGTGAGGAGATCAGCGGTGGCTGTTTCTGTTCCTGCTACACTTTCCTGCTCTAAACCCAGCCTGTTGTGTTAGAGAAGCCGACAACCGCCTGTTAACACGTTAGTGTGACATTCTCCAGATCAAAGGCTGGTGATGTGGTTGAGGTCAGAGTCTTGAGTAGTCATCACATCAAGAACAATGGAGTGGACAATCACGTCTGTTCATCTAAAGTTTTACCAAAGAAGAGCAACGTCACACCACAGCTGGGTTTCCTCAGTTTTAAAGCAAAATAGTTAAATGATTTAGAAAACAAACACCTTTTCCTATTGCTGTGAACTATAAAGAGATTTCGTTTTCAGTCCCTTCTCTTTACCTTTGCTAATGATTCCCTTCTTATATTTTAAGAAGGTAAAGACACTTAATAATAATTAGCAGCACACAACATATATATGACTGTGGAATCTGTGCACGTGTTAAAGTGTGGCAGTAACTGCGACTATTTCAATGCTGTCCTCATAGTTCAGAGTTCGTTGATCAGCCTCTGATCTGACACCACTCGCCAGCGACGTTGTGATATGATGACAATTTAATGTTCACCAATTCCATCCCTAATGACGGACATTACATTTACTCAGAAACAGCTGCATAATCTGGAATTTCTGGTGATGGTTTTTGGTATCAGCTAAACAACCACTTCCCAGACAATACTGTGATGAAAAAATGGCTGAAAAGGGACAGTCAATGGGTCACGACAGTGGTCCTGCAAACACTCATGGATTTAGAGTCCAATTAAATAAATGTAAGCACCAACAATGATCACCAACGCTCTTACGTATTTCCAATCAGTAACCTGTGAGCTACTTGTTCAGCCGTCCTCAGATTCTGCCCCTGGGGCAGTCACACTTTCAACTCCCACAGCTAGACCAAGTCACTGACCCAAAGTCAGCCGCCTTTTCCGTACGGCCACGTTAGACTCCAAAATGTCAACTGAAGTACAATTTCGAGGCATTGTGTGCAATATGATATTGTAATCACCTTTTAACGGACACTCAGCAAAACATCTACTCAATTAGGATCCATCAATATCTTGAATAGCATTTAGTATTGAACACAACATTAATTCCAATTAAATCATGCCAATCTGTAAAACACTCCATGTATTCACAGATAAATTATAGTGTAAATATTGTTTATCAGTATTTGCACAATTTGGCTGCCACATTTCGCCCACAAATATACAGTCAATTTTCATACTCTGCATTCCTCTATCTCGACCCCGCTGCCCTCCTCCAGTTCGTAATCGACTCTTCAGTGCCGTATGTCGTCCTACCAACGTGAAAGGCGCTATATGAATATAATTATGGATTTATATTTGATATAACATCTTATCACGTTTTGGGAATTTCTAAAGACGTTTCATAGAATATTCAGTGAAGCAAGTTAACTATATATTAGTCGAGGGAAACACCACAGATAATTGTTTACAGCGGATTTCCACAAACAGTCGCAGATTGAGGGAAATAATTATTATTCTTTGTTTTGGTACTCATTTTCATGAATTTATTGCATCCAATATTATGTATTGATAACATCAGTTTGTTGGACACTGTTGTGGATAATTTGCTGCTGCATCTCACCCACAAAATATACTGACAAATCACGTTGCAGTATTTTCTGTCAAGCGCATTGATAGGCTTCATGTATGCTATAAACCACTGGACAATAGACAACCATTATTATTATTATTATGCATTCACATCGGCATCTGTAGTGATGAGCACAATGTACTTGCTTTCTGTAGTTACCAGAAAGTGTGAGACCATGGTTAGAATAATGCAGCTCCAAAACAAACATTATATTTTTATGGGAAAATCACGTTGAGGTCAATCTTTTGGTGTACGTTCACCAGATCTATCAAGTCCAGTCTTAGCTGTTTGTTTTACGATTTTAGCAAGAAGAGCAGCATTATACCACAGCTGTGTTTAAACAATTTGAATTGCTACAGTTTAAAGATAAGGACACTCATATTTTTTGGAAACAGAAAAGGGAACTCATCTGCATTCAGATGTAGCCGCTTAGTTTACATAATCGTGTTTTTTGTTATTGTGATATGGTTTTTCCTCTTATGAGAAGTATAGAGTGAAAATGGTTCCAGACAGGTTTCGCCGGAATCTTGAGCAAAAGGCTCAGGATCAGCATACCTGCTGGGGAGAGCAAGTGGCTGGTGCTGAGAGAGGGTGGGCAAGATAGGTATGGATCGACAGGGAGCGGGTGAAAGAAAGGGCGAGAGAGGGGATGTGGGCGTGGGCAGAGGGGCGGCGGGGGTTAGAAAAGGTAGTACAAAATCACTGTTAATTACAATATTATTAAGGCAATCTTTCAATCAGGTACACTTCACATTAAAAAATTGGAATGTCTCGTCACTTTCACGAAATCCCTTTGTGGTAATAAAATGTTTCCACAATCCGTGAAAATGGGCAAACATTACGACATCCGGTGACACAATCCTTATTACTGTGTGCAATATTCATTGTCAGTAGGATTCGAAACTGCGCAGGAAGTTTCTCAATGGATTTAACTCGTCCATCGCCGTAACCACTCGGCCACAGCTACCGACAAACCTGCATGGAAACGATTTAGATAAACCCTTGTTTGCACATCATTAATTTGTAGACTTTTCCCTAATTCTACTTGTCCTTCGATTTGATTGGTTACATTTCACAAAACGTGCTATCACAGCATAGAGATGACATGACGACCTTCATTAGATGCTTTTTGCTGACAGATTTGAGTATTTACAGAACTGTATTTCTGCGTGAAAGCTGCACAGGTTCTCCAAACGAACCAAAACTACAAATTTAATCTCCAATTTAACCTAGGAAATTTGGCAGCAACATAAGGTGAATGTCATTTGTAATAAAGATCCACCAGGCGGTACTTTTCCGTTCATCTGGTTGAAACGCAGCAGTTCCTCACACCTGAATATCTCTGGTCACTCAGCCTTCACCATTGGGGTTCTGGTCCAAATACTGTCGAGAATTAGGTAAACGGGAAATGTCCCCTGATAAACCATAATCACTTCATGCTAAGATGATGGATTCCAGTGCACAGGTGGAATGCTCAGAAGTCTCAGGACATTTAATTGGACGTCATTACTACATACTTATTTACAAAAAATGTTGGACTGTAGGTGGGTGAGTGAAGGTCTGTGATTGCTGAGTGTGTCATTGAACTCAGAAAACATAAGATTCTTTATACCGAAGGAAATAGTTCTGACCATTAGTAAGTGATTTAATAATCACGCTAGTGAATGAAACGGACAATTTGGTAATGATTGTTGTCGTCTACAACATATACTGTCAAGTGTCCTTGCAGTGTCATCTCTGAAACGTTTCAAAAGCTCCGATTGCGCGATCAGATGCTGTTTTACGTGCAAAGATCATTGTGATTATGGCTACAAAACTTCCATTCCTTGTGCACTGACAGAACATTAAAAGACATGAAGAATACAACAAACTGCAAAGGGCAGGCGATTGCCATGTTCGCAATTCAAATCACGATTGCTGCGATCACAATGTAGAACTCTAACGATCACGGCTGAACATTTGCCCCACATACAGAGCAGTTACTCACAAGAAACAATAAGCGTTTATGTTTTGAAAATTATCATATGATTCGCATTTTATTAGACGCTGACCTCTTTTTTGAGTGTAATTGTTTGCTGAACACACTTTGTGGTCACGCATAACAAGTTCTTATGTCAAGTAAACTTGGCTTGAAATCTCAATTTACAGCCGAAAATAGTTTGAAAACTGGTTAGAATTACATGGGATATTCAACCTCAGATTCAACCTCAGATCAGTTATTGTATTCATATGTTGTTCCAATACTTTACAAAGAAATATTCTGAAAATCAATTTGTTGATCGGTTTTGGATTTTTCAATTAAAAACTGAAAACCGCATTTAGATTTTCCTTTTAATTCTGGGAAATTCAGTGACTTTCTACCACTTTTCTTCTGAGTGCCTTCGCAATTCAAGGACGGGTTGCATATTAGAAATTATTTGTCTCCTAACCGTGAATTCAGTTAGTGGAGAAAAGCCAACTTTGGTTGAAAGTGATCGACTGGCAATTAAAACTATCAGTGTGTTTGCCTGATAGGCAGAAAACCTTAGCTGTTGGGTGACCAATGAAATATGGAATTAGCTTGGTAACTATATGCACACATCTGTTTCTGTTAAGGAAAATATCTGACGTGGAAAATGTACAAGGTGAGCAAGATGACAAACATTTAATGGTGGTGGGATTCGAACTCACGTCTCTAACGAGACTGGAATCTGAACGCAGCGCCTTAGACCGCTCGGCCACTCTATCCGATGTTTCTATGCATAACGAATCTACCAGCATCTCTCACTAACAATGTTTCAATGGGATGCTAAAGTGACAATGAAATGAGTGGATAGACTTGGATGGAGTAAATGAGAATCGAATTTAGTCATACCATTGATGATCTCAAGCATTGTTTATGTGATTTTCAAACAATGCTCATAATGCGGACAACTTGATTTAATGTTTGATTCACCACTGCACAGATTGTTAGGAATTAAACTGATTGTTACTTTCAGGTGCCTTTGCTTCCAAATTATTGAAACTCAACTGTCTTTCATTTATTGACTGCAAGGCCTTAAGCTCTTGTAACCATTATTTTACTGGAGTTTAAAAGAAACACTTCTTCAACAACATTCGGAAGATCTCCTATCTGCTACTTGTGCCATCATTAAACAATTATATATACCTGTAACTTGCATCCCAATTCTGCATTTCAGTTTCGTGATAGATCTGAAAGGCATCATTGATTTTGTATTCACCTCTCGATAGCTATCAAGTCACTGAAGTTTCCATAGTGTAGTGGTTATCACGTTCGCCTAACACGCGAAAGGTCCCAGGTTCGTAAACCTGGTCGAAACATTAGTTCAATTTTAATTTGTAAAATCATTTTTAAGTATAGGCACTCGCAAACCATAATCATGAAATCGAATTATGCTTTGTAGAGGCAGATACAGTAGTGAACATTTGAGGCAGCATGCAAAAGAAATATTCTCGCTGCTCAACTGAATTCCTTTGTTACTGCAGGATTGCAGACCATGAGGCGAAAATATTTAATCAGTGCCCGTTCATTTAAATTTATGAAATGATTGTCTAACGGAATCCAATGATATTGAAACAGTAACATGGTGCGTATGGTTATTTCTGCACAATCGTTTCTCCCCCTCAAATATGGAATATCTACTTCAGATTATATCCATCGCAGCCACATGCGGACAATCTTCTTATCGTTTTACAAAAAACAATTTGCAATCCACATGAGACAAGACACAGTGGAAAGTTTAGACCTAAATGTAGACCTAAAGTTTAGACCTAAATTTCCAAGATTGGGGATTTTTGTGTTGAGGGAAGTGAGCGATGATATTTGACATTGAAGATAGAGAGTGATTTAGGAGGAGATATCGAGGTAGATTTCCAGAGGCCGGTGCCTTGTGACTGAAGGTCAACACGATTATTGACGATGAAACTACGGAAGGCAATGAGATGGAGAGAAGCAAAGATTGTGTTCTAACCAAACTCCATATGATCTAGTGTAGTAACTCTTATCATCTGTTTCTCTTTAGGCTGTGGACCTTACAGAACAATCTCCTTCTGAAGATCATTTGTAGATTCATGAACTCAATGCACTGGGGCTGATGGTCTCATATCTGGTATCTACGCCATCAGGCCGCTGATGGCTTACGTTGGTACTGGCGAAAAAGCTATACGGTCAACTATAAGAACAATAATAACCCTTGCATTTTGACACAGTGCTTTCACATTTTATCGCTTCACAGTGTATACTGTAATGTGAATTAAAAGTACATATTTGTGAGCGAATCGCGGCAGCCAATTGCATACAACAGTTTCCCACAAACAGTCGCGGATTGAAATGACCAATTTTAATATTGTGTTTTTTGTTGTAGGGATTGTCTAGCATGTTGAGTAAGGAAACTTGCCCAAGGATTCTCCCTGACCTGCCTGGAGATGAATACAGTTCTTCACAACATGGTCTCCCTGGCAAAGCTCTAACCTTGCCACAGGTGCTGCAAGACGACTTGATGACCTAGTAAGTCGCGATACCAAGCAATACTATTATTATGATCATTGTTTGATGAAATCACAACAGTCTGAGCTCCCGCTGTTTGCATGGCGAGGGTTACAGCAGACCAGCCAGCGGCATGATTCCTGGGTTCTCAAGAGATGATCGGCAGTATCGCAGCTCCAGAGTAGGGTAAGTTCCCAATTTCTGCCAATGATTGCCTGCGTCTGGTCTGTCGTGACTAGTGCCCAGCAAAAACATCTGGGTCAGAACTCGACATACCACAATGCCACAGGAGAGAAACTAAGATAATGTGTATGTATATATATTTATTAATTTCGCGTCTTGCATTATTTGTTGTGGTGCAATTTAACAGTAAATGAAGAACGCTTTTATTGTGAAGACACTTGTTGTTGCAATGTTATGATATATTGCTGTAGCTGTATTGCTTGAAATTACAGCAAAAATCACAGCAATACAAATCCATTACATTTGTATACGGTGCAAAATTAACGCACAAAACCATGGGAATCCTCGTTAGCATAGTGGTTAGTATCCCGGCCTGTCATGCGGGAGACCGGGGTTCAATACCCCGAAAGGCAGATCATTCTAGTCCCTCTGTTCGTTACCAAGTTGATGGACATTGGAATTACTTGATACAAAGTGGAGCAACATTAGCGTAAATAAGATCGTTTAATGCAAGAGATATTTCTCCATATATGTACATACAACTCACTTGACAATATATTCTTTGATGTACTTTGAGAACATGGTATACTCAATATCAAATATATGCATTATTATAATGTTTGCCAGTGAGATTTCGTTGGGATACAGTCTCCATTCACTCTTCCACGTACAGGTTATCCAAAACTACGTGAAAACTCACTTGAATGAAGAAGGAATAAAATTAAATCTTACTTTCTTTAAGAATGATTAGATACAGCATTGTAATTACATTTGTTCAGGACTTTTCGTTCGCCTTGTTATACAGCAGTGGTTGTGATCACTGACGAAAGCTTTCATGGTTATATTTTTTATTCCTCTGGAGGATGGGGAGCCAGTGGAGACGGGCGAGGGTGGGGGATATGTGGTTGCAGAGGCGGGTGCGGGATAGTACATAGTGCAGAGCTTTGGGTAACCTGCAGCCTGTGAATGGAGGAGCTGAGGTGTTCGACGAGGAGAGAGCGGGGGGGGGGGGGGGGGGGGTGGGTGGGGGGGGGGCGGCGTGGTAAGATAATTGCGGAGCTGGCTATGTTGCGCAGGTGAAAGTAAGCGGTGCCGGTCAAGGCACGGATGTGGGGGAGGAAGGAGAGTTTTTGGTCGAACGTAATGCCGAGGTTCCTGACTGGCTTTGTGCGGTGGAGAGTAGAGCCTTGGATGTTGAGACTGGCAGCACCCAATGTGCGGAGGCGCTGGCTACAGCCGATCATGAGGGCCTCGGTCTTACTCACGTTCAATTGGCGGAAGTTTTCCCTCTTCCAGGACTCAATGTCGGACAGATATGCTGTCAGAACATCGATGGTCTGGGGGTTGAGGGATGAGGCAGAAAGCTACAGCTGGGTGTCATCCACATACATGTGGAAATTTATCCCTTGTTGCGGATGACATCGACCAGAGGGAGCGTGTAGATGGTGTAAAGGATGGGGGCCGAGGACAGAGCCCTAAGGGACGCCGTGAGAAACTGTGCGGTGGTTTGAGGAGAAACCGTTGGAAGATACAAAGTGTAAGCGGTGGGTCAGGTAGGAATGGAACCAGTCAAGGACTGTGTCTTGAGGGTTGAGGTGGGGGTAAAGAATTTGGAGGAGAATGGTGTGATCGACTGTGTCGAATGCAGCAGACAAGTCAAGGAGGACAAGGAGGCAGAGGGAGTCCTGGTCGCAGGCGGTTAGGATATCATTTGTAACCTTAACCATTGTTATCTATAGGAAGGTGGTGTTATGCCCCTGTTGGGTTATAATATCAGCCATCATCATATTAAATGACAGGGCAGGATCGAGTTCGGAATGGCCCACTCTTCCTTCTATTGCTTACGTATGTAATGTTTGGTTAGGGTGAGAATGCGGGCGGCAGAGTTCTGTATGAGCTGGATTTTGTCGTTTGTGGGGGAGCGGAGACCGGGGAACCTGTCGCAATGTTTGCGTACGCGTTTGTAGATGTTTAGAGTAAAGGAGGTGAGAGACATGTGATTTAAGACGTTGATGAGAACCAAAGATTATGGCTTCCGTCTTGCCGACATTCAGCTGCAGGAACTGTGTTATTATTGCGAGAAATCTGGGTATTGTGCGGTTCTCCCTCCCGTCCTCTTTCCTCTCCAATCTGCTGTCTTCTTCCAGCAGGCCGCATACCACAATGTGTGCCCTGCCCCCTCTCCACCCGTTCTGCCATGTCTCACCCCCACAGCCGGGTGACCATGTCCCGTCAATCCGCTGACTCATGTCTTAGCAAGTGCATTACGGCTGCCACCCAAACCCGAGTTGCCCTCACACAAAATGCCCTCCTCATTGAAACTCTTCCGCTCTGTCCTGCTCTCTCTCCGCCCTCATCGCCCCCTATCCCTACTCGACCGCCCCACAGCCTCCCTCTGCTCCAGGCGGGGATTCCTCCGCCAGGCCCATTGTGACGCTCAGCATTGTCTGTCCAGCAGCAGCCGCCCTGACTGCCCCATTCCCCATCACCGCCGCCAGCCTCACCCCGGCCGTCAGCGATCTCATCCTCAATGCGAACGCTGATATTATGGCACGCAACCAATCTGGGTCAACCCAGGCAGCAGCATTCACACCAACCGCATTCTCCCAAGTAGTCCACCACCCTCACCTCTGACATCGCTACCTTTGGAGCATCTCTCTGCCTCTTCACAGATTGCCTCGTCATCCTCAGGAATTTCAAATTCCATTGCAACCCCACTTGCTCCAACTCCGCGCACATCTCCTCCCTCCTCTCGTCTCTCAACCTCTCCCTCCACATCCAATCCGCCTCTCTCTTTCACGCCATCCACTTGACCTTGTGATCACTCAGTGACTCGGTTTCTCGGAAGTCACCATGACTGACAAGGCCATCTTCCACCATCACGTCATCTCTTTCAATTCATCAATCCTCCGCTATCGCCAATCCTACTAGCATCTTCTACGGCGCTTGGAGGAAGATCTCCCCCAATTCGCTTCTCTGGAGGCCTCTGAACTCCCCTCCCACTGACACATCTCTTCTTGCTCATGTTCCGAACCATCCCACATTCAACCTCCTCCAAACAAACTCTCTCCACTCGATGTCCTTGCTCCCCTTCGCCTTCCGAACCGCCTCTCGAAACTCACCTGGTTCAGCATCCACCATCGCTCCCTCAAGGGCCAGATGCGGACTGCTGAACACTTGTGAGGAGCGAGGAGGTTAGACATATATGGGTATGGCGAGGATTGGAGAGATTTACACTAAATTGTGAGGGTCTTGAAATCTTTAAGGGCAGTTTGGGTAGATTGCAGAGGTCAAACCATGGCGCAGACAACATCCAGGGAGCAAAACAATATGTCTTCCATCTTGTTGATGCTTAACTGCAGGATAACTGCTCTTATCCAAACAAGTTGACAGAATATCAGGGGACTGGAATTCGCAACTGTAGGTTGAAAACTACTGTTGGGTGTCATCTGCATACGTGTGGAAATTAACCCCGCGTCCACAGTTAAAATCACCTGTGATAAAAAAAAACAGTACAATAGTTCAAGAAGACAAAAAGGCAGAAGGATTCCTGGTCACAAATAGAGGGGACATAGTTTGTGATGTTTACAAACGCAGTCTCTGCTCTCTAGGCAGAGTGACAGCACAGAATGTTTGGGTGAAATGTGAAGTTCTACGAATGTGGAGAAATTGCAGTTTGTACAAAATATTTGAACGACTAGGTAGACAATAAAGATGGATGGTGTTACTGATGTAGATTTCCTGCGGCTGGTGCCTTGTAACAGAAAGGTAACCGTGTTTATGACTTCGAAGTGATAGCACATACACTTTTGATCTGCAGGCTTAAGCATAGTGAGTGTAAATGTGCTGAAATATTTATATATCACTATAGCCATTGTTTTAAGAAAGAAACAGATGTGTTCCTCAACAGTAGTGTTTCCATAGACAGAAATGTTCCAGAAATATTCAAGCAAATTCGGTTGGTGCTCTTCTAATGCTTTTCACACAGAGAACGATACACAACACCCACATCAACAAAATTGCAATGATAAAGTGCCTTTCGCGTCGATAGGGCGTCCCAATGATCTGATCAATGAGGTCTGGAAAAGAGCATGTGGGAGAGGGGCAGGGTATGGGTAAAGGGTGGGAGAGAGAATGGAGGGAGTGTGAGATTTGGGAGGGTACTAGAAGTCAAGGTCGAAGAAGACGATCCTGAGACCAGCTGTGAAGAAGGCAAGGGAGGGAGCGAGGCGAAGGTACCGTGGAATAGAATGGTACAAGTTGGAGAGCCTGAAAGCTTGTTCGCCGATGGTAGGGCGCGTCAGGCGAGGGATACGGAATAGGCAGGATTCCGCTGAATAGGGGGACAGTAGTTCTGAGAGTTGGGAATGCAAGGCCGTGCCTGGCCTTGAAGGTGAGGATGAGGATCTTGAATTCAATTCTCTGGGGAATGGGGAACCAATGGATCCAGACGAGGGTAGGAGAGGTGAAGTGATGGAACTTAGGGCGAGTGAGGACACGAACGGCACATTTCTGGATGCTCTACAGTTTGTAAAGAGAAGAAACAGGAATGCAAACGAGGAGGGAGTTTCCGTATTTGAGCCTCGATGTGATGAATGCCTGAACAAGGATTTTGGCAGCGTGAGGGGTGACGCAATCGCGGAGGCTGGTGATGTTGCGATGGTCCAGGAAGGCAGTGCTGGTCATGGCGCGGGTGTGGGGGAGGAAGGAAATTTCAGGGTCGATCAAGATTCCAAGATTGCTGACTAACTTGGAGAGATGGACAGTGCAGCCTTGGATGCTGAAGGTGGTATGAATTGTGATGAGTTTTTGCTGTTAATCTAAGATTCCCGCCACTCGTCTATTTAACTCAGAATAATGGAAATGTTGTCTAATCTGCTCACCAAGAATATTGTTCTTCATTGCTGAGTGTTCCGCTCAGTTTGTCACGAGACAAACATTGGGGTTGCATAGTGGCGCTGGTGACTGCCAGAGTTTAACATAACCCTGCCACCTACACAAATTCCTATTTGCCGCCTCACACAAAACTAACCCCTCAACACAAACACAAACTTAACCACCACGCAAAAAATTCCTACACACCACACAACACACAAGACATCCCCTCCACACAAATGCAAACCTACTCGCCGCCACACAAACAAAAACCTTCTATCGCACACACGAATCCACCCCCACCATATACACAAAACTACACCCCACACACAAAATTAAAATCCCCACCAAAACTAACACCCACCCTCACAACACTAACCCCTACACACACAAATCTACACGCCACACACATATACCTCCACACAAAACTACACCCCCACCCCACACACACAATACTACCCACATATACAAACGCAACTTTACCCGCACAAACAAATCTATCGACCCACACACAAACATACAAACACGCAAACTCCAAACACACAAACCCACCACCCAAACTCACAAACGTAAACCCACACACAGATAAAGTGCCACCCCCCCCCCACCCGCCTCACAATCTTACTCTCCCGTAAACACAAAACTACTCCCTCACACACACAAACCTATCGCAACACACACAAAGCTAACCCCCTCCACACACACCTACTCCTCCCACACAGGAACCTAACATTCCCAAACACAAGTGTACACACACACACGTCTACACCCTCCTACTGGTACAAACCTACCCATCACAAACAACATTCTACTCCCCCCACACACACAAACATAACCACTCGCCTCACACACAAACCTAACATCCACAAACAAATGCCTACAACCATATAAACGCATACAAACCTACCCAAACCGTCTCTCCCCAAACCCCCACCCCCACGTACACATTCAAGCCTACCCACACTCGAAAATAAAGCAATAGGACATTTAATATCATTGGAATTAATGTAGAATTGAGAATGTTTTGCTCTGGTGTAATGTATTCTCAAGGGATCTGGGCAATCAAAAGTGCAGGGTTTCATTCCCGGTAGCGTGCGTAGTTGTGTAAGGTCTCATACTCCGCACACCTTCGCGGAGTAAGAAAACTTACACGTGTTGTCTAGTAATAATACTTGTACAGTAATAATATTAATAATACTTGAATTTGATATAGCGCTGTTCACAATTTATCGGCGTCTCAAAGCGCTTCACAGAATACACCGTAAAGTGAATTGTCTGTATGCTTGTGGGAGAACGAAACGCAGCAGCCAGTTGTGCACAGCAGTGTCGCACACACAGCTGTGGCTTGAAATGACCATTTAAAAAGTAGATATTGTCTTTATTTTTTGGAAGGATTATTAACAGACGCGTTGTGTGGCGTAAGGAAACTTGCTCAAGTTTTCGCCCTGCCCTGCCTGTATTCGAACACAGGTCTCATGCTTGGCAGGCGAGTGTGCTAACCAAGTATAACCACTTTTAACCACCAATCCATTTATAGAATGCCTTCAAGTCGGGAAGACGTCACAAGGCGCTGACGATTTTGGTCCCGAGCAGTAGGTGGGTGTAGAAGGCTGGTGGTGGCGGTGGGGGGGGGGGGGGGGGGGGGGGGGGTTGTCTTTCGGTGTAGGCGAAGGGAAAACAGAGTAGGAGAATGGAGGCAACTTAGGAAGGGAGCAGAGCCATGGTCGACAAGGGGATTTTAAGACCGGCCTTTATAGAAGAAAGGGATGAAGCGAGGCAAAGGGATTGCGGAATGGAGATCCAGAGTGTAGGGCAGAGACAGAAATCCCGGCCAGCGATGGTCCAGCAATTTGTGTGCGGACATTTGGAGTAGGCCAAACTCACTTAATGTAGAAAGTTGATGGAGATAAGGCATTCAGGTTCAAGAAATTGTTAATTAAAACACAAAAATGACAATCTTCATGGTATTTGTGAAGACATTTTATTTATGTGTTGATCAGGCGTGCAAACCTCGAAACACAGAGAAGAACTCATTCACATCATCGATTTACGCTTCTGCTTTTAACGCCACAAGTTTGCAGAATGTGATAAAAATCAAACTCTATATTCGGCAAACAGCTCAATAACAACTCATTTGGGAGAATAGTTTGAAATACTGTTAGACATTTAGGGATTATTTATCCGTATATCACCATCAGCTTCAACAATCAAAAAGATTTCACTGTGACAATGATGTTGAGTAATGTTCACCATTTTTTCTGTTGCCAACTTCAGCAGTTATATTTGCAAATGCAGGTTAGTCATCTGGCTTTTTGTTCTGTGATTACGATTACAATGACTGACATTAACCTTATATTGACGGTATTCTATCTGTGATTTCAGCATTCGCTCAGAGGCAGTGGTTTGAAATCACGCAAACACGTGCACCAGGGCTAGGTTCCCAATGTTTCTAGATACACATCGAGTAGATTGGTATTGTTTGCAATGTACAATGTAGGACAGGTACGGTTTGAAAGAAACTAAAATAAAATAGATTTGATTTCCTTCCGGAACACTCGAGTGTTTGAGTAAAGACATGTAGACTGGTTTGAAGAAAAATGTATCTAATTTTCCTCAAAATTTTAGTTAGCTATACAAACATTTGCTGATTGACAGTATAGCGGGATCTTTAACTTGCGTCTCAACACCCAGCTATTTGGACGACCTTCGTATGTAATAGGCGCTAAACACACAAGATTTCTTGTTATTGTTCAGGGAGCTTTTTTCTGTATATATACCTGACCTGGGAATGGAGACTGAAGATGGAGCTATTCTATTCTTCAAAATAGAATTTGGGTATTGCTAATGAAATAGTTTAACAATTAGTATAAAAGGAAATGTCACCGCTCTCTTAATCTGCTCTCTGAATTGAGTCTGGCTAACAGCGTAAATGCACGTGTTCGTGCAGGTGCTGAACAGCTGTAGCATTAAGCTAGTTTCCTGAAAAATATACAAAGGATCATTGTAGCCTGAGAAGTTACTTAATTCTGAAATTCTGTCGTATAAGAAAAATAAAACAAATGCTATCCACAACAATATAAAATTGCCCGATATCGCAAAGAGTAAAACAATGGCTTTCCTTCGGCTCTTCATCTCTGGATCACTGTCTCTCTCACCTGTATTCCTGTCCCCATCACTGTGACCCCGCAATCTCCTGCGGGCTCGACTGGCCACCAGGATGTGCCTGACAGTCAGGGCGTTGAGCAGCAAAATCACAACGAATGGGAGCATCGGGATTAGAATGAGGTCGAGGAGGTCAAACACTGTCCATAGGATAAACGAGTAATAGCTTGCTTTCATAACACATCCCCATGGTGTACTTTCAACTATGTACTCTTGTTCATAGGTAAAATACCAGGGAATATTTTGCCCAATGAAAAACACATTCAGCCCCGCTATCACTGCAGCAGCTGTTTTTTCGGTGCAATATTTAGTTTTCAGTGGTTGGCAGCAGATGGCGACATATCGATCAAAGGTGAAAGCTACAGTTAGCCAGACAGAGATGGCCGTTGCTGCAGAACTCACTACCCCTAGCAGCCGGCAAACATCTGTGATGAATATGAACGAATATGGGACGAAATAATAAATAATGCGAAAGAAAATCACGGAGAGAATTACCACCATCAGATCAGCCACCGACATGGCCACCAGATAGTGAGATACAGATTTGGACAGACCGCACCTCCCACGGGAAAGGATCGCAATCGCCAATAGGTTAGCTACAGAAAGAAAGAGAGAGTGAGAAATCTAATTTACCAATTACATTGATTCATTCATACGTTTGATTTGGTGCCAATAATCTTGCAACTGAGATTCAATTCCAGAGGCAGGGCTCGTTAGAGCATTCGACAACTTTCCTTTATCCACGAGCCTCATAATAATCCAAACGAAACAAAACAATAAGAAATTGGTCAATTAAATCAACGAGTGTTTGTGCAACAAGCTGCCGGGTTTAACTCACAAATGTTCAGTCAATTGAATTTACAGTTTAATCTGAGAAACAATTTGAGACTTTTAGAAGATATTCAAATATAAAGTGGAATAATTATCCTTAACAATAATGCGAATATTGGAAATTCTGTTGGCTATACGATACTTCTTCTACTTCATGTCCCAATATGAGATGGCGAAGAAGCATGACCTGTCTCGCTGTCCATCATAATTCGTCCTGGATATACATACACCCAGCCACAGAGTGAGGGGGAGAAAGACAAAGCGAGAGAGTGGCAGATACACGTAACAATAACAAGGACATGTATAGCGTATTCCACGTCGAACGTCGTGTCCGATGGAATCCCCAAAACTGTTCCTGGGGCCGCATCGGGGGGATGGGAAATATGGAGACAGACAGCGCGGTCGAAAAGAAAGTTCTTGGGCCGAGAGCAAGAAATAGGAATGGAGGGTGCAAGGAGAAGGGAGTGGAGGAGGGATTTCCAGTGGCTGATTGCACGGCCGGCAGTGGTGGAGCGGAGGATTCAGGAGACGAGGAGGATGCCAGAACCGGTGGAGATGTGGAAATCCGTGCGGTTTTGAGGGGAGAGAAGGTCACAGATTTTGGGGGAAAAAAAGAAGTAGAGGGATTTCAATACAAGCAAGAGGGTGTTGTAATCGACCCTCTCCCGTATAGTTTGCTAGGGCAGCCTGGCAGGGATGGGGTAATAAAGGAGTGCAGTTTAGTGTGAGTGAGTATATTGGCAGCGGAGTTCTGTATGAGCTGGATTTCATGAACGGTGGCGGAGGGGAGACCAAGGAGGAGGGCATCCGAATAGTGGGGAGGAGATGTGATAAAGGCATTAACCAGTGCTTCAACAGCTTTTGGCGTGAGATATTGGCGGAGAAGTGCGATGTGTCGGGTGGGAGGTGCTGGTGAGGGACCGCACATGGTAGAGTAATGATAATTGGGAATAGCAGCTGAGGTCAAAGTTGAACCCACAACTTCCTGATTCAGAGAGACAGTGGCAAACTGAGTCGAGCTGCAACCCTTACTGCATATTAATATAGAAATTAAATTTGGTAAAACACTTGCCGGGCACACCGAACGCAGCGAGAATCGGGTAGTAAAAGTATTCTATCCTATGAATAATTGGAGTTGTCATCTTCAAATAGAAATTAGCACGTCTGCACTTGACAGCGACAGTAGCTGACGGCTGAAAGATGATGCTGGAAAGTCTCATACGGATTCTTATATAAACCAACAGGGAGCGCTTTGTTGATCAATTTCACCACGGGATCGTCGATGAACTTGAGCCGTGTGCAAAACAATGACACTCGCTGTGTTATGTCATTTACCTCAAAGATTGAATTTTTAGGGGCAGCTAATTTTTTCATCAATGCTGAATCCCATGCCTGTCATATCCTATGCCTGTGAAGTCACTGTAGCTCAGTGGGTAGAGCACACGCCTTACAAGCGGGAGTCCTGGTTTCGAATACAAGAAAGTCAGGGTGAAACTTGGGCAGGTTTCTTTGCTCCACGCGGCTAAAAATAATCCCTTAAAAAAACACAATGATAAAATTGGTCTTGTGAGCCCACGACTGTTTGTGGTGAAGCTGCTGTGCGCAATTAGCTGTCGCGTTTTGCCCACAAATATACAGTCAATTCACTTGACAATATCTTCTGTAAAGCGCTTTGAGACGTTGATAAGATGCAAAAAGCGCTATATCAAATGAAAGGATTATCATTTTGATTATCTCCAGTTACCCACTTAATTCCCCCGTGTGTAAATTAAGGCAACGTCGCTCCATAGCATCAAGCTGCCATCTTCACTAATTACAGAAAGTATTGAAAGGGGGCATTGGAGGAACCTTATCGTTGTGACCACAGTGTGCGTCTGTTGAAAAGGAACCAGATAAAGCTGAAATGCTTCTCTCGCAGTAAACAATAGTTCCTATATTTCATAACAATTAGGAGCAGGAGTAGGCCATTCGGCCCTTCGAGCCTGCTCCGCCGTTCAATAATATCATGGCTGATCTTCTAACTTAACTCTAATTACCTGCCCTATCCCCATTTCCAATGTGACTTTCTTACATCTGGACACGAATTGCGTTATCAGCCACAATACTATCAATCTGGCTGAGTGGTACCACTCTCGCCTCTGAGCTAGAAGTTTGTGGGTACAACAAGCACAAAATAAGCAACTTCTATTTCAATATTGCCCTCCACGGTGTCTCAGAGCGTTTCGCAATAACAGAAGCCAGGCGCAAACCTGGAGCACGGGCGGAAAGGTCACCGAATGCGCAGTCCAAAAGAAAGGTCTTCAGCTGGGACCTGAAACTGGGAAGAGAGGAGAGGCGAAAGGAGTGAGGAAGGGAGAGAGAGACAGGGAGGGGGGAGACAGCGGGAGGAAAGGAGGGTGGGGACGTGGCGAAGGGAGTGAAGGAGAGATAGTGATGGGACAGAGGGAGGAATAGAGCGGACAGAGAAATGAGGCAAAGGAAGTGAAGAAGTGAGTGAGAGAGGGAGCCGGAGGGATGGAGTGGGGGAGAGGCTAATCGAGTGGTCGCGATAGAGATAGGGAAACAGAGGGAGGGAGAGGGAGGAAGAGAGGGCGAGTCGAAGGGAGTGGGGGAGAGAGAGATAGGGGTAGAGAGGGAGCGAGGCGAGGCTTGTGAATCTCTCTGAGAAGCTGTCCGGCGTGGAGGGTATTATATCAATTGAAGTTAATCTTGTTGATGTTGTTGTTGAGGTGAAGGGAGTGGGGAAAGGAGATACCGATGGAGTAGACAGGGGGGAAAGTGGAAGGAGAGTAGAGAGTGTGAGAGGAGAAGGGAGAGAGGAAGCAAGTTCCAGAGCTTCGTGGTGTGGTGCCTGAATGCATGGCCCTTGATAATGGAGCCAAGCATTCGGTTGATGAGGAGGAGGCCAGACCTGCCCAGGCGAGATCTCGTCATTTTAATGATGCGTTAAACTGAGTTTTCGTCTGTCTGCTCAGTTGGTTACGAAAATAATTTATGGTATTTGTCAAAAAGAGCTAGAATATCTCTGAATCCTGGCAGCATTGGTGCAGATAGCGTGCATCTTCACTTTATGTCTTTTTCACGGACAACGCTTGCACAATATTGTATATCACAACAAAATAGACAGGTTCCACTTCACAACAACATGAACAACAAAGTTACATTGATAGAGCGCCGTTCACCCGGGAGGACGTCACCAGGCGCTGACATATTACAGATTATACTGTTAACGTTTTCGAAATTGTTGATTTGATGCAGAGCTATTTCACTTGCAAGGAAGCCTGAAAGTGAGCAACAAATATTAACTAGAAATGCCTAAAAATAGTAACAGCAGATTCCCACCCTCAGCGGCATACATCCATTCCCATTGTTCCATGGTTCCAACCGATGGAGGTGCAGAGTGTAAGCAGCAATATTTGTCTCTTAGCACAGGATAAATGACACAGATTAGGATTTAGGCATTTCTATACCGACATATGTTCGCAAACACCAATTCATGTTATACTTTCCAGCCGGTATCTGTTGAATGTTTGTCTTCATCGTGATGGGAGCACCTTTGCAGGACCACCTATAATTTGCTAGGTTTGAAGTTCGATGCCACAAATTATGTTCGTATTGTTTTATGCACAGTTACCTCTAGAATCCTGAGTAAAAACCAGTGAAGGATTGAACATACCCTTTCTGAAACCATTTCCATTTTTTGTACCACAAAACCACCTCAATGCTTGTCGAAGTCTTTGCATCGAGCTGGAGACGATCTCCCTGCCACATTGCTCGGAATTCAACTTTACAAGACAGAAATGGTTCTACATGGATATTATGCCACGAAATAAATCTCATATTTACCTTGCGCCCTCCATCTCAAGTAACCTCTCATGGCTTTGCGAATGGAGCAGTCTGACTCCCTTAATCCATTAGCTAAGAGAAATCTCTCAATTTCCATCCTGAATATGTTCAAGGAATGCGAATCTACAGCCCTTTCGGAGTATATAATTCCATAAATTCAGTAACTTCGGAGATAAGAAGTATTTCCTCAAATCTGTGCGAATAGGCTGACACCTACCGTTACGAATGTGACTCCTAGTGATAGTTTCTCCAACAATGGGAAACAGTCTTCCACTGTATTCTCTGTCATGCCCCTAAATAGTACTACTGATTTGTCTAAAATCAGATCAAATTCTTCACTATTCTGAGAATATAGGCCTAGTTAACTCAACTTTACCTCAACGTTAACCAGTTGGGTGCGGTCTCTCGAGTTGCAGCAAGAATTCCCAACTCTTTTATTCTATCTCTTTTGTAATGAGCGCCAACACGACATAAGCCTTCCTAGTTGTTTGCTAGCTGCATGCGTACTAACGTTTTGCACCTGGTATACAAGGACATCTACATACCTATGAATGCTTACATGTATTAGTCTCTCCGATTCTAGAAAATAATCTGCTTTCCTGTTTTTACCACCTAGGTGGATAACTTCACACTTTCCAGCATTATATTTCATCTGGCACCACAATTGTTCTTCTTCTGTGCAGTACAGTTCTTTGATTCTTGCCCACTCGACTAGTTCCGAGTTCCCAATGGCCAACTCTCGCGCCTATTGCTTATGTATGTAATATTTGGTTCGGGTGAGAATGCGGGCGGCAGAATTCTGTATGAGCTGGATTTTTTCGTTTGTGGGGGAGCGGAGATCGTCTAACCTGACGCAAAGTTTGCTGACGCGTTTGGAGATATTTAGAGTAAAAGAGGTGAGAGTTAAGTGATTGAAGAGTTCGACGGGAGCTAAACAATATGGCTTTGGTCTTGTCGACATTCAACTGCAGTACATGTGTTATTATTGAGAGAAATCTGGGCATTGTGCGGTTCTCTCCACCGTTCTTTGTCCTCTCCAGTCACCTGTCTTCTCCCTGCAGGCCGCTTACCGCAATGTGTGCCCTGCCCCCTCTCCACCCCCTCTGCCGTCTCTCGCCCCCACAGCAGGCTGAGCATGTCTCGTCAATCCGGTGCCTCACGTTTTAGCAAGAGCATTATGGCTGCCGCATTCTCACCCGAACCAAACATTACATACACAAGCAATAGGAGCAACAGTCGCGAGTTCCCCTCACACAAAATGCAAAGCCTCAATGCAAATCTCCCGCTCTGTCCTGCTCTCTCTCTGCCCTCCTCGCCTCCTATCCCTACTCGACCGCCCCACAGCCTCCCTCTGCTGCAGGCGGGGATTCCTCCGCCGAGCGCATTGTGACGCTCAGCATTGTCTGTCCAGCGGTAGCCACCCTGACTGCCCCATTCCCCAAGATCGCCGCCAGCCACACCGGACGCAGACCCCGGGGGCTAAACTCTCCTCTCTCATCCACATCCCAACCCTCGCTGCCAATGATTCTAGTTCCCCTTCCCACCCCACAAATCCCTCTGAAAATTGTTCCCCGCACATCGGCCTCCAAAATGTCTGCTCCCTCTGCAATAAGCCCCCGGCTGTCAGCGATCTCATCCTCAATGCGAACGCTGATACCGTGGCACTCAGGCCAACCTGCGTCACCCCAGGCAGCAGCTTCCCGTTCAAAGAGGCAGCAGCACCCAGTTATATCTCTCACAGGGCACCGCACACCAACCCCCATGGCTGTGGTGTGGCCCTCATCTCCAGTGCGCCACTTGCCCTACTCCTTTGGATCTTTCACCTCGTTTGAACAAATCACACACTGACATCCCTCCCATCTCTCCCTCAAAATTCTCCTTCCTTACCAAAGACCCAAATCCTTCCCCACATTCACTCTGACATTACCACCTTCCGAGCATCAATCTGCCTCTGCTCAGATTGCCTCGTTGTCCAAATAGATTTCAACCTCCATTTCATCCCTTCTGCTCCACCTCCTCGGAATTCTCCTCCATCTTCTCCTCTCTCAAATTCTCCCTGCACATCAAATCCGCCTCCCACGTTCACGCCACCTACTTGGCCTAATGATCACATATGGCATCGGTGTCTCAGTGTCATCCTCACTAACAAGGCCACATGTGACCACCGATTAATCTCTTGCAACTCCTCTATCCCCTTCTCCACTGTCTTCAATCCAACCACCATCTCCTACCGGCCTTCGAAGAAGATCTCCGCACAATTCGCTGCTATGGAGTCCTCTGAACCCCTCTCCCTCTGGCTCATCTCCTCTCCCTCAGGCATTGACCCATCCCACGCATTCAATCTCCTTCAATACACTCTCTCCACTTGATATTCTTGGTCCCCCTCTTCTCCCGAACCGCCTTTGGAACCTCACCCTGGTTCAGCATCCACCGCCACTCAGTCAAGGGCCAGCTGCAGACTGCTGAACTGTTGTGAAGTTAGAGGAACTTACAGAGGAATAGGAATTGGCGAAGGTTGGAGGGATGTAAACACAATTGTGAGGATCTTGAAATATTTAAGGGCAGGTTGGTTAGATTGAGGAAGTCAGAATCTTGGGGCAGATGACATCAACGGGAGCGAAACAGTATGCCTTCAATCTTGTTGGCGTTTAACTGCAGGAAATCTTCTCTGATCCAGACAAGTTGACAGAACATCAGGGGACTGGAGGTCGTAACTGGAGGTGGAAAACAACTGGTGGGTGTCATCCGCATACGTGTGGAAATTAACCCTGAGTCTACAGATAAAATCACGTGTGTTGAATGCAGTGCAGGGGTCCAAGAGCACAAGGTGGCACAGGCAGCTCTAGTCACAAATAGAGAGGACATTGTTTGTGACTTTCACAAACGCAGTCTCTATTCTGTTAGCAGAGGGACATTTGACAAGGAACAACACAGTATAGTTTGGTTAGATATGAAGCTCCAAGGAAGTGGAGAAATTGCATACTGGAAAAAAATATTTGAACTATTGTGTAGACAATAACGATAGATATAATTACAAAAGTGGTGTGACGAAAGCAGATTTCCTGGAGCTGGTGCCTTGTAACGGAACATTAACTCTATTGATGATGTCAAACAGAGAGTGCATAACTGTTGATCTGCAGGCATAAACTTGGTATGTGTAAATGTGCTGAAATATTTATATATCAATATACACATTGTTTTAAGAAAATGACAGATATGTTCCTCTTCAATAGTTTTTCCATCGCCAGAGAATTTGCAGAATTATTCAAGCGAATTTGGTTGGGGCTCTAATACCCTTATTCACACAGCGAACACTAGGCAATACCAACCACAAACATAGATGCATTTATAGAGTGCCTTTCACGTCCAGAGGACGATCCAAGGCGCTGAACAGTCAGGTCGGGACCCAATCACGGAGAAGAAGGGTAGGGTATGGGGAAGAGTTGGGAGAGAGTTAGGACGGAGGGAGAGGTTTGGAAGTGCACCATAAGGCAAGGACGAAGAGGAGCGTCTTCTGACCAGTTGCGAAGGAGGCAAGGGAGAGAGCTAAGCGAAGTTACGGTGAATGGAGCACTAGAAGCTGTAGAGACTGAAAGCTCGTTCACCGATGTCAGGGCGGCTCAAGTTGGGAAATGGAGTAGCCTGGAGCCAGCTGATTGGAGGCTGCGGGTAGTTTCATAGTGCGACAGTAATTCTGAGATATGGGGAACGCAAGGCCGTGAATGCCCTTCAAGGTGAGGAGGCAGATCTTGAATTTGATCTTCGGGTGGATGGTGAGCTAATGGAGCCGGGTGAGTGATAGTGATGTGGTCCTGGAGCTTGTAGCGGGAGAGGACACGAGCTGCAGAGTTCAGGATGATCTGCAGCTTGTTTAGGGAAGAAACAGGAATGCCGCCGAAGAGGGAGTTTCCATAGTTGAGCCGTGATGTGACGAATGCATGGACAAGGATTTTGGCAGACTAAGGCCTGAAGCAGCGGCGGAGTCTGGTGATGTTGCGAATGTGGTGGAAGGCAGTAGTAGTCATGGCGCGGAAGGGGGAGGATGGACATTTCACGGTCGAACAAGACGCCGAGTTTGCTGACTCGCTTGGAGAGGTGGACCCTAGTGCAGCTTTGGATGCTGAAGGTGGAATGAGTTGTGATGAGTTGTTGCTGTTATTGTAAGAATCCTGCAACTAATCTATCTAACTCAGAATAATGGAACTGGAATGTTGCCTCATCTGTTCACTACAAATATTCTACTTCGTTGCTGAGTGTCCCTCTCAGTTTGTCAACAGACTAACATTGGGGCACCAAAGTGTGCGCTGCAGACTACCAGAGATTAACATAAAACTAAGCCCTCCCACACAAAATCCTCCTCCACCCACGTACACCAACCTATCCCCTTTCCATACACACAAATATTGCGGGATGGAGTTGTAAAGTATTGTTGGGATTTCAAATCCCGAGATTAAGGACAAAACAAGTCTAGTTATTGTGTCATTTTTTTAATTACATCAAAAGCATATTAATTTCATTAAGAAAGTAGAATGAATAATACTGGATTATAGTTAATACATATATATATAGGGTAGTAATATAAAGGGTGATATATAGAGGGAGCACAAATCAACAGATAGCAAGACTAAAATCTACGGTATTGCTTTTTATACTAGTTCCCGTTGAGTTCTGCAGACTTATTCACATCTTTTCAACACTCTCTCCTTCTCTCTCTTTCTCTTGGAACTATGTCCATTTATACCATTTTCCCCCTGACCCTTCAAATTATCCTACGTATTATCTTAGGAATGTGTTTTCCCTATTTGAAATGCTCCGGAGAATTAGTTATTGTTCCTCAGAGGCCATCTGTTCTATTCCCAGACTCCCGATATCTCAGGAGTTCTGATCTGCTTCTCTGTTTAAATTCGTTGGGCTTCATTTATGTTCCCAAGCTTTCAGTTGGCCATGTTTCTACCTCTAATCTATCGATTCTATCATACTATTTTATAACAGTGTGGGGGCAGAGAGAGTGAACGCCAGGCTTTCGATGGTAGGCCGGATTGGATCTGGACATTGGAGCAGGCCAATCTCACTTAATTTGGAAACTCAAAGGAGATAAGGCATTGAGGTTCACAAAATTGAAAATTTAAACACAAAATGACTACGTTCATGGTATCAGTAAAGTTGTTTTATTGATAAGTTTATCAGTCGTGCAAAACTCGAAACACAGAGCGGAATTAATTTGCTCTGCTTTTGCATTTAAAACGAGAAATTTTCGTAATGTGGTCAAAACCAAAAAACTTTATTTGGAACAACTCGGCAAAAATATCACTGACAAAACATTTGAGAGATTAGTGTGCAATACAGTTAGACATGTGTGGTTTGCTTATCCGTAGAGAACTATCAGCTTTAACAATCAGAACATTTTAACTTTGACAATGATTTTGAATAACGTTCACCATTCTTGCTATTGAGAAACTCATCAGTTATTCTTACAGATGTATGTTAATTATCTGGCTATTTGGTGTAGGGTTACGATTACACTGGTTGACATTAAACTTATATTGATTATCTGTGATTTCAGCATTCATTCAGATGCAGTGGTTTAAAATCATGCAAACAGGTACACCAGGGCTAGGTTCCCAATGTTTCTAGATCTATATCAGGTAGATTGTTACTATTTGCATTGTTCAATGTATGACAGGTACGGTTTGAAAGAAGCTAAAACAAAACAGACTTGATTTGCTTCCGGAACACCCGAGCATTTGATTAAAGACGTGTAGACTAGTTTGAAGACAACTTGATCTGATTTTCCACTCTATGATAGTTAACTACACACACATTTTCTGATTGACAGTGTAGCGGGAGCTTTACCGTGTGTATCTTTAACCAGCCATTTGACCGTCCTTCCTGAGTAATAGGTGTTAAAGACACAACATTTCTGCTTATTGTTGAGTGAGCGTTATTCTGTATCTATTCCTGAGATGGGAATATGAACAGATAGTGACAATGGAGCTATTCTCTGGCTTTCAAATAGACTTTCGTGTATTGCTAATGAAATAATTTAACAATTTGTGTAAAAGGAAATGTCACCGCTCTCTTCATCTCCTCTCTGAATTGAGTCTGGGTAAGAGCGTAAATGCACGTGTTTGTACAGGAGCTTAACAGCTGCAGCATATAGCCAGTTGGACTAATAATATACAATAGAACATTGTAGCCTGGGATGTAATTTGAATCTGAAATTCTCCAGTATAAGAAAATGAAAAGGTATGTCATCCATAACACTATAAAATTGCCTGATATCGCGAAGAGTAAAACAATGGCTTTCCTTCGGCTCTTCATCTCTGGATCACTGTCTCTCTCACCTCTATTCCTGTCCCCATCACTGTGTCCCCGCAATCTCCTGCGGGCTCGACTGGCCACCAGGATGTGGCTGACAGTCAGGGCGTTGAGCAGCAAAATCACAACGAATGGGAGAATCGGTGTTAAAATAAGATCGAGCAGGTCAAACACTGTCCATGTGAGAAAAGCGAAATAGCCTGCTTTTGTAGCACATCCCCACGGTGTACTGTTGTATATGTACTCTGGTTCATAGACAAAATACCAGGGAATGCTCTCCCCAATGAAGAACACACTCAGCCCCGCTATCACAGCAGCAACTGTTTTTTCGGTGCAATATTTACTTTTCAGTTGTTGGCAACAGATGGCGACATATCGATCAAAGGTGAAAGCCACAGTTAGCCAGACAGAGATTGCGGATGCTGCAGCACTCAGTGCAGTTAGCAGCGCGCAAACAGGGGTGATGGACCTGAATGAATATGGGAAGTAGTGATCAACAATGCGAGAGAAAATGACCGAGAAAATTACCACCATCAGATCAGCCACTGACATGGCCACCAGATAGTGAGAGACACATTTGGAGAGACCGCACCTCCCCCGAGACAGGATGAGAATGGCAGCGAGGTTAGCTATAGAGAGAGAGAGAAATGGCCAGTTATAAAAGTCCATTTCTACAGTTGGCTTTGTGCTGATAAACTATAAATTTTGTGCTGGACATTCTGTTGGATAACATTCGCTTCTCTCACATGATGTCACTATTTTGCGGAATCAAAGGGAGATGGACAAATGTCTGGCTCACTGCCCATCACCAAGTAACACAGTCAAACAAAGATACAGAGACAGTCAGTGATCCACATAAAGAGGGAGATCTATTCACATGCAGAGAGCAAAGGAGCAACAAACAAAGAAGGGACACACAGGACAATGTGGCGAAAAACAGATTCACTCAGAAAGGCACCAATATACTTTTTTTAAACGGCAAAAAGATCTATAAAAAGATCAGAGAGAGACAGGCACAGATATAGAGGGAATCGAAGATACAGAGGTGCAACTACACAAAGTTATACGCAGACATTCTGAGAGAGGCACATAGATACAATGAGACTGATAGATAATTATTATATTGCATCATAAAAAAAATAAAGTATCAAAATTCCATTGGGTTCACATGATGTGTTTTTTTTTTCGAATGGCGCCCTGCAGTCTATAATACATAAGCAGTCAAACTGGAGATTTCATTCTAAGTTTTTATTCTCGCTACCGCACTCAGTTAAGAACTCACGTCCTCACAATGTATTTTAAAGTCGTTGGTCAGTATCCCGAAATATGGCAATAGAGAATTTCAAGGCATACACAAAGCCCCGATTGTTGATTGAAATGTGAGATTGCTAAACTGAGCCAGGCTACAAACTAACCTAAATCCTAAATTGGATAAATCACTTGCCAGGAATTCCAAAAGCAGCGAGAATCGGGTAGTAAAGTTCTTCAATTTTCCAAATTACCCATAAGCCCATCTTCACGGAGACAAAATAATCATGTTCCTCAAAATGCAGCTAACGCTAAAAACAGTGGTTCTCATGAGCATAAAACGGGATCTTATTTAAATGAAAGTGGGGAACGCTCCTTTGAGCAATTTTACCGCACAATCCTGGGAGAGTTTGTGCCGTGTGCAAACAAAAACATTATCTGCCCTGAGTTACGCAATTCACATCAATGATGTAATTTGGGGGCAGCTGGGTGTCCATACCATGATTAAACCCAGGCCCATAACACCACACACGCCACCGTGTGTCAGTGCCATGTGTTGTTGTTAAAGTATCTAAACCATCAGAGAGATGCACATGTGAGAGTGTGTCCCACGTACACACAGTATTCCCCAGCCTGGAGTGTGTGTGAACAATGTATACACAGGGACCACTCACCAGCATTGAACCCATTACCTACAGCATTGGTCACAGCTTGGGAGGGTCAAAGGCCTTTGTGACCACAGTGTGTACAGGGCGCTGAGGTCACTGCTTTTGATTAACCCGTTAAAGGTGATAACGCTTTCCACAAAGGATAATGCTGCCATACAATTCCAATATACTGCCTTACATTGTATACACCTGGCTGTGAAATCCTTATCAGCCACAAAGTAGTAAAGTAATCGTTGATTAAATGTAGTGCTCGGTATACATGTGTGTATGTTACTTTATCCCTGTGTGTGTGTATCTCTCCCCCTCTCTCTAACATTTGTGACTCTGTACCAAGCACTTTCTGTCTCTCTTTCCCTCTCCCACTCTGTTATTTATTGTGTCTGTTTATGTAGACACAGGTGTATGCATCTGTCCCACTGTATCTGTCCCTGTGTGTGTGTGCGTCTGTGTGTGTCCCTCTCTCTACCATTGTGAGTGTGTGTGTGTCTCCCTCCCTCTCTAACCCTGTCTTTCTCTAACTTCTTTAACCCTGACTGTCGCTCCCTCTCCCACTGTGAGTGTGTGTGAGTGTCTGTGCTACGCGTTGCATTTACTATGGTAAGCTGATGTTCTGGCTGTACATGCGAATGCCACAATATCCCAGCTCCCATTTGAAATAGTACAGGGAGATTCTGTAAGTTTGCTGGCCAACAGTTCCACAGATACAATTGATTACTCACCTTATGGATGAATCTTCCGTTTTACTGTGCGCAAATTGCCTCTTCTATTTCGAATGTACAGAAGCACTATTCCAAGATCAAACAGTAAAGTTGTGGTACATATTCCCTAAGAAGGCGGTTTAAGCAATAATTGTTGATGGAAAGAAAGAGGTTAGGTTTATTTTCGGAACTTTTGTAACTTACATATTTTGTTCACGGTCATACATGATTGCAACAAGTAGGAAGGTGGAAGGCGAACTAAGTTTCTATTTATTGATCTAGAATTTGGTTATAGCCTAATGCATCAACCAAAAATTCATAATAACTAAATCGCTGTAGGATATATACCGTGAGCGTTGTTGTGGGCGTTTTGAAGTGATGATAAGGAACGACATGAATTATCAGAATTTTTATCATTACTGAATATTATTATTTCAAATAACACATTGAGAGTATTGGCTGAAATGGGAAGAATCAAGTGCTTCAGACTCCAGTAGTTTCAATGTGACTACTGCTGTAATTTAAACGTCTAATGGTGACATGTTTACCACTCCACACAATCCCAATATGACGTTCAGGTATTTCACGCGTCTGGTTATGAACTGAGGTACCATTTGCACAGTATTCAGGCTGGCTCATTAGGTGCACTCGAGCCTCTTAATAAGCAGAATTATGATTTGAGTGTTTTTCTGGGGACGTGTTGCTTTCAGGGGGTGCGGTCTTTTAGATGAGAGTTTAAACTGAGGTTGTTGTTCAACAACAATTTCAACGAAAAATTATATATATAAAGCGCCTTTCACATCTGGAGGGCATACCAAGGCGCTGAACAGTCAAGTCTTCAACCGAGCCTGCGAGAGGGTCGGGAGAGAGATAGGAGGTTAGGAGAGAGTTGAGAGGGCAGCGGATAGCACGGTCGAAGAGGAAAGTCTTGAGAACGTCCGTCAATGCAGTATGATTTTCAAAGATGAATGATGGACGTTTGATCTCCTAATGTGCTGCAAAATTCTATTTTTCTATTCGAAAGTTGGATGAAGCAGCGTGTCAAGCAAATAAATTTGGTATCTTGTTTCCGACATTTCTCCTGCAGCAATCCCACCGAACACATCAATCCCACAATTTCATCCAGCTCCTTTGGTTCCCGACTTCCCCTGAGGATCGAATTCAAGATCCTAGTCCTCACTTTGAAGGCCATTCATGACCTTGTCCCTCTTTCTCTCCAAACTGCCGTCTCCCAATGAACCTTCCCACTCTTTCTCCAAAGCCGGTGTTAAGACTTTCTTCTTCGACCGTGCCTTCGTATGCCCCCTACTCCGACTCCCCCAACCCACTGCTTGGTTCCTGACTTGATTGTTCATCGCCATGGGACGTCCTACCGACGTGCAAGCCGATCTATAAGTGCAATTTGGCAGTTGTTTTTGTCACTGCACTTGACAGCATATTTTGTGAATCACTTGCAAAACATGTGAAAAAGCGCTTTATCAAATACAAAGTTTATTATTTTCTTAAATACATTAGATTCACTACCGCTTCCATCCCCTTTCTTTAGGTAAAATAACACCAGCCATGTGATTTTTTGCTTCCGAAAACAAAGGTGCTATGCTTTACTCTAAATCATTTCAAGTGGATTGAAACCTGTGAACCATTTTCGAAAGCTTTCAAGAGTCCGAACAACATTGTGATACTACTAAATACCTATATTATTACGACGCATTTTAAAATTTTCGAATATTTTTAAAACTACAGAATCTTCAGAAATAGTTATTCACTTACTAATTGAATAGTTCTACCAAACTGAGAGGAGAGGAGAATTCAAATCTTTGACCGCGTTTTCAGCCACCCTCCTATACTTATCCCCGTTCTCCAAACATCGTGACACCAAACCCCAGGTTCCGTCCAAATGTCCTCGCAACATGAAACGCGCTGTGTAGATATAATTTTTCATCGTATTATGTGTGTCACTTTGGCTATTCAACCAGTTTTCTAAGCAAGCGATAAGGACAGGTCAGAACTCTGATTAGCTCTTGCCTGAATCTTTTCTGGGTACCAACATAGATGCAGGTATTCGTGGCACTGCTGCTGAGCTGGAACATGATAGCGGATTGGTAGAGGATGTATACCGAGTCATCAAAGCCAGTGAAACTGTAGTCAAAGGTGAACCCATATATCACGTACACAACATCTACCATCCACAGTAATATAAGGCTACCGGATATTGTGAAGAGCAGAACAATGCCTTTCTTGCGGCTTTCAATCTCGGGATCATTGTGATCTGCGTTGTTCCTGAGCAGCCCTTTGCGGATTTTGTTGGCAGCCATCACGTGCTTGACGGTTACCACATTGCACAGGAGGATGAAGAGGAATGCGAGGAAGGGAGTCAGGATGATGTCCAGCCAGTGAAACGCTGTCCACTCAGCGGAGGTGCAGAACATTGCAATTGTCTTGCAGAAGCAGGCAGAGTTGCTGACTGTGAACCAAGGTTCATAGGTCAGATACCAGGGGACATTGTTTATTACACTGAGTATCCAAACCAGAGCGATCACCAAACTTGCAGTTCTCTCTGTACAATACCTGCCCCTCAGGCTAGTCCTTGAAATGGCAATGGAGCGATCAATGGTGAAGGCCAGAGTCAACTATGCAGAGCTGTCGGATGCTTTGCTGATCATGACTTGCCGTGCGTTCCAAGAACCAGACGGGGACAAACAAGAAATTCATTCTTGTCAGAATCACATCCATGATCACCACAGCCAGGTCAGCGATTGCCATCTAAACCCGGTAATGAGAAACAAACTTGGAGAGACCGCACTGCCCACCAGGTAGAGTGATAATTACTGGAAAGTTACCTGGTAATATACAACAATAATAAAGGTAATCATCCTAATGTTTGATACAGTTCCTTGTCTTGTCTTCGAAACATCTCATAGCACGTTGCAGAACAAACAGTAAATCGAATTGATTACATATTAATAAAGTTGCTGTGCACAACTCGTTGCTGCATATCACACACAAAATATATGTTCAATTCCTTTTACATTATACGCTGTACAGCGACGCGCTTTGAATTGTCTAGCACAGGTGAACGGGTTGCATCAAATGTATTCTTATGATTATTGTTATCATTATTATGTTGTGGTCAAAACACAGCAGACAATTGCGCTCGGCAGTGATTCATAAACGGCCGTTGTTTGAAATGAATTTTAGTCATTGTACATATTGAGAAACAGAGTGGGCATGCGACAGGCAGAGTGAACAAGAGGAGAAAGCAACAGACAGATGTAGCTCTTCGCAACACCTTGAACACGAGATAAGGCAGTACATGAAATGCAAGGAATACAATATTGTTCATATTGTCTGTGTGAATGAGTTGGCTGCCACCTTGCCTAAAATCAGAGAGAATGATCTGGTCATAATTTTCTTGTTTAGCAACTTGAGATGATTTGCCATAACGCTTACACTTCTATTGTACAAGTCAGAAGTGTTAATATCATTTTACAAATTTTGTGAAAACATATAATTGAAGAAAATGCACCATAAAATCGCCTGTGCACAAGAAAACACTTTTTCCTATCAAGAGTTGATGATTTGTACATTCAGAAATCTCAACACCGCTATCACAAATTGAAGGTAACTCGGAGATCTCACCATATCCTCCAATGGCAGAAAGGACAGGATACAAGATATACATAATCAGAAATATGATTTCACCCTGAAAGACTTTCGACGAGTACATGTGAAGCCTCTTCATTGTGAACAATAATATTCAAACCCCACAACATATATAGAGAGAAGACATACCCAGGTGGATCATTTGATCTCCTGAAACACTGACATTACTTATAACCTACGTTTTCATGTTACAAAATGAATTGGTGAGTTAATACTCGGAGGTTTAATGAAGACGAGAAGCTGGTTGGCCTGTTTATTGATTAAATCAGACGAAATTTAGAGGAGATTGACTGAGGGAACTAAACTAATGAAGATAAATTACATATTGAACAGTGGCCAAAACCTATATGTTCAAGTCGCCAGCGCTTCCCACCCTATCATTTGTGGTGGTAGATTGAGCAAATCTGCCCCATATTCTGGAACAGGACCGTGCAGTCCTTCTGTCTCACTCATCTTGTGCCTACTTCAAATCCCATCTGAAGACTTTCGTGTTTTAGTGTACCTCCAGCCACTCTGTTCCCTAACTCACAGCTTGGGTCCAAAATCCATCACTGTCCATCGATATATATTAATGCAATGTAAATCATATCTTTTTAAGTGTAATTTGTTGTTATCCCTTTCGGTTGAGGAATTATAGCCGCCGCTCCTGTTGAGTGGAATGCTGTAGCTCTGTTGATAGAGCGCTCGCTTTACCAAGCGTGAGACCTGGTTTAAATTCCAGACCGGGCGAAAACCTTCGGCAAGTTTCTAAACTCAATACAACTTGTAATAATCCTTCAATTAGCTGTCGAGTTTTGCCCACGAAAATACAGTCAATGCACTTGATAGTTGACTTGGTGAAGCGAATTGAGATTTCAAGAAGACGTGAGAATATACTGTATCAAAATCAGATATCATTGTTATTATCACATCACAATCAGAAACAGGGACATCTACCTTGCCAAAGGAGATATCACAGAACAAAGAGGTCACCTCAGTTCCAATACTCACAATAATCCTATACCCTATTGAAGCCCCTCATTTTTATATGCCTGCTAACTTCACCATTGGAAGTTATAATTTCCTCCTCCATATGAATCAGCAGGGTTGTCACTATTCCCAGAGTAGAAACACAAGCCTCCTAAGTTATCATTTCTGTCTTCTCTTGGCATCAATAAGAATAACTTGCATTTCTATAGTGTCCTTCAAGCAAGGTAGTGATCCAAATCACATGATGGTAGTGCAGCACTACTCAGCAGCAGGCAGATGGGGAGGTGAATGTTGGCATGGTAGAATAGTAATAAAAGTCGTTGCTTTCAGCATAGCGCCATTCTCATCCACTAGACGTCTGAAAGTGCTTCACATAATATAGAGTAAACTGAATTGACTGGAAATCTATGAGGGAAACGTAGTAGCGAATTGTGCAAAGCAGTGTCCCACAAACAGTTATTGGTTGAGATAACCAATTTATTTTTCTTTTTGTGAAGGAGTGTTATTATGAGAGAGGAAGATTACACAAGCTTTCACTCTGCGTGGAATTGAATCCTGGTTTCTCGCTTTTAAGGCAGGTGCTTTAATTACTGAGCTACAGGACACTACTTAGGCAAAATTTGAAAATGCGTAAGGTGGAGGGGTAGAGGAAGATTGATCCAAAGTTTCAGGGGGTAGTGTGAGAAAGAGTGACAACCAATGATGGAACAGTGGGCATGATGGACAAGTAGAGTCAAAGTCAGTTGATTGGAGCCAGAGTATAGAGGGTTGCGGATGGGTAGTCTGGTTAAAGATGTGGAGTATTTTAAGGGTGCTAAGTGATTTCCATGGGGGTTGTTAGTTTATGATCGGTTCTTTACTCTCCCCCTCAAGGAAAATACCTTTTCCTATTGACCCAAAGACATTCTCTCATGCTTACGTATCTCCACCAGATCGTCACTCTACTCGAGTCAACACAGAAGCAGCTTCCTCAATCTTCCGTATAAGTGGAAATATTGTTGCAAATATCCTCTGCATATATGGAGGACTGTAGCACGGTGGTTAGAGAACTTTGCCAAGCAATTTATGACGTGTTTTCGGGGGAGTGAGTGAGTGAGGGACGGAGGGACGGAGGGAGCGAGGGAGCGAGGGAGGGAGGGAGGGAGGGAGGGAGGAATTGGGAAGAATTCTGTGCTTAGGAAATCTTAGTTTTACTGAAGGTTAGCGGTTAGCCGTTTTTTCGTTGAGTTGAGTAAAAGTGTCTTGATTTTGAGGATAGTGAAATTATGGAAATCTCCAACCCAAAAGGCTGCAGATGCTGTGTCCTTGAAAATGTACTAGACTGCAATTTATAGATTTCTTATCGACAAAAGGATTCAGTGATATTGGAATCAAGTGAGCAGGTGAAGTTATATTAGAAGATCAACCACGATGGTATCGAATGTCGGGGCAGGCTCGAAAGGCCGAATGGCCTACTCCTGCTCCTTATCCTTACGTCCTTATGTTCTGATAATGTGCCAAATGTGCCATAAATTCAAGGATAGTTAATATAATCCATCAAACTTTATTTATAATCCTTGCGTTTGATATGTTGCTCTTCTCGCAATTTGTGGCTTGACTGCATGGCCATATAGAATAGTTTCTGTTACGATCAGCGGTGACTATCCCTTCAGAGAAATTCTGCTCACTCCTTGCTAGAAAAACAGCACATTGCTTTATTTGGTTTGGAGAAGCGAAAGCAATATTTCGGGTTTCCAAGTGTATCTAACAATCACCTAACACTTAAAACAAGCGAATAATATTCATGCATCAGGAAACTGTTTGTTCAATTGACTATAAATTGTACGATTAGTCACGCAACGCTAGAGCCTGTTGCATGTAAGTGACGAAATCCCTTTGAATGCTGTGTCAGTCTTTGAGTTGAGGAGTTCAAAATCGAAACAAATTGGTGATGACCAAGCAAGATGCATCATTCACTTATTATTGAGATTCAATCCGTCTACTACCCAATTATTGCGGTTATTGGAGTTCCACGTAAGTTATTTTCATTCTAAGTTATGTTATGTTTATTGTCCACGACTCTTGTACCTGACGATATACCTTAGTTGTAAGATAACTGTTCCAACTTGCATTTGTGGCAATTGTTTGTGTAAATTGTGCCGTTTCTGTAATGAACACGTCTCCTCGGGGCCTGAGAAATGTGCGACACTTCTTGGACACGAGATAAGTAGGCAAGGCAGAAGGCAGTGGAATAAGTGACAGGACGCCATGAAAGACAACAGGGTGGGCACAGTAATGAGAGTGAGGAGCCATTGATATGGAGGAAGTGCAGAACCATAGATGTGTAGAACAAAGATTGGGGAGAGGTACAAAGGGTTGAAAGAGCTTTAAGAAAGACGCATTGCTTTCAACTTGACCAAAGAGTTTGGCAGTTAGTTGGCCTAATGTCAATTGATGGATTCCTAGAGGGTCCACGGCCAATTCTAAAACGAGAATCTGTTTACTGTCCTGATGCTGCAAAACAATGCATCAAAATAGAAAGTTTGAGGGCACAAGGCACAGAGAAGCAACACGAAATACACCGCAAGACACAGCGAATGCAACACAGAAAGCATCTCAGGAAGCGAAGCAGAAGAGACGCAGGGAAGCGACACAGAAACCAACACAGAAACCCAGAAACCGTCACAGAAAGCACAATGTCAACGATCGACAAGGAAGTCAATCTAGGAAACGGGAAAGAGATCCAGCGGTTCTATATTTAGAGAGAGCGAGAGAGGCAGAGAGAGAGAGAGATGGGGGGGGGGGGGGGGGGGAAGAAAGAGAGAAGCCTAGATAGACCATCAAGCAGACCATCAACCCATCAACGAACCCAAGGCGCAGCCTGACTCGAGAGAGAGGGAAAGACAAAGACGCACATAAATCAAACAAAAGGCAAGCAGGGAGAGGAAATAGTGAGGAAATGTATCAGCAGAGGGAAACTGGACGTTGAGCTAGTGGTTCGTGACAGACACTAAGAACTCGGTTGTATACTCACACATCCATTCATTGCAGGTTGGGAGCGGTACACGTGCTCGGAGTGGATACATTTAAGTAATCTTAAGAATATATATAAGTCTGTTTGTGTTGTAATTCTGTCCATTTCCTTTTCTTGTTAATGTCATTATTGCCAACGCAATAAATTTGTTATTTTATTTTAAATTTTAATCTGTGCTGTTGGATGGTGACTATCACCCGGCACCTTACAATCGTAACTATTATAATTATGATAAGTATTGATTGTATCGACAGTTTGTACTAATTTCACGGCCGGTGTAGGACATGGTGTGCAAACCACTGCAGTACTTGAATATAAGCAGCACTGTCTACAACAACGTCAACATTCACATCTATTGCGCACTCGATGCAGAGTATCGTGTGAGAGCACTTAGCATGGGAGGAACCAGACTCAGAGAAGTATGTGCGGGGATGCGGTGTTCGTGAGGCAAAAGTTAAGGTCGAAGAGGAATGTTTTCAGTTTGGAGTTGAACAAGTGGATATAGGGGTTAGGGGGTGCGAAAGGATTGAGTAAGTGTGAACCATAGCTTGCGAGGTTACTGGCTGAACGCCTGAACAAACATAGGAGTTGGCAAGGAACGATAGGTGGCTAACAACAACAACAACAACAACAACAACTTCGATTTATATAGTGCCGTCCTCACCGGACGGCGTCTCAGAGCGGGTAATGCATTTTTAAGTGACGAGGTCGGGGAGGGAGAGACGTGGATTCGTGCACGAATTTGTGGAACTAGAAATCGATCCATTCGATGATTGGGAGGCCATTACCGTCCGGCCACACTAGATCGCTGTGGGTACACATTTTTGTTCAGCTCAGTCTGCGGGTAGCTGAGTACTGGATACTTGAATGATGGATCTTTGGAAACGACGAATAATTTATTTGATTGATCCATTTGGAAGGTTCCACGCACGATATTTTAACTTAACAGGCGGTATTTGGTTATGTCAGGGTAACTGCGAATATGAGCAGGGTTTGTAAGACTGCGGTTTACGAGACTGTTCTCGTCGATAATGTTTCACTCATATTCCTGACTATCAATTACACAAAATTAAATTCGTCATTCACTTCATGTTAGTGGGAGATCCCTGTGTACAACTTAAGTTCCACATTTTCCTGCAAATACATAGATCCCTCCATGACACACTAACTCAAGTAAAGCAATTGAAGCCAACATTTCTGTTGTGCAATGATGATTCAAGTTTAGTATTTACATTATTATGGCTTATATACACTGATACCCATAGTAACAATGTCCTTCGTGTCCGTCTGTGAATACGCTCAGCTCCCCGTCCCCATGCATCAGATTCATGCCCGGCCAAAAATAAATGATCTACGACGCTACACTGTGGGAGGCGCGCTACATCAATTGAATTTGTTGATGTATGGCTGAGCTATTCAGTGAAGAGATAATCCGTGCCCTTGGAAAATCGCACACCAAACCTCCGCCAAATTCAAAAGCTCTACAACGCGACACTGTTATATAAATTCAAATTGCTGTTGTACGCTAAAGCTATTCAATAAACTTGGAAACTCACATATCAATACGATATCAATCTGATCTACTGTATATTCAACATGCAGCAAGTTAGTAACAGTGAGATAATGCACAGTAACCTTGCTGATTGTGTTCTCTGTATCTTACAGTTAACTTGATTGCGATGGTAGTCCTCTGGCAGGGAAACTGCGGTCTCTCCAGATGTGTCTCTCGCTACCTGGTGGCCATGGCTTCGGCTGACCTGCTGGTGGTGATCACGGATGTGATCGTGAACCGCATATCCAATCTTTACTAGCGTCCTGTTTTACACTCCCGTGTGCGCTGTCAGACTAGTGTTTTATGTCACATCTCTGGTGGCCTCACTCTTCCTTACAGTCGCTTTCACTTTCGATCGCTTTGTAGCCATTTGCATCCTGAGGTTGAAAGTTTCCTACTGCACTGAGCAGACAGCTCTCGGTATCATAGTGTGCCTCTGGGCGTTCAGCTTTGCGCTGGCCGTTCCCTGGTGCTTCTCCTGTGAGGCCCGCTTTGTGATAGACGGGATACCCTAGTATTGCGTGGAGAGGAAGGTTTATTACACGGCTCCCGCATGGAGGGCTTTCGAGTTCATTGTCCGCGTAGCAACTCCGTTGACAGTTCTCCGTTGACAGTCTGTCTTCTTAACTTGCTGACCATGGGTGGGATTATCGTTGCCAGCAGAGCGCGGAATAGGCTCCGAAGCAACGATGTCGGCGACAATCGAGTCGATCCAGAGATGGAGAGGAGAAGAAAGTCCATCGTTCTACTCCTGATTGTGTCCGGCAACTTCGTGGCGCTCTGGGCGACCTACGTTGTCCATTCAGTAAGTTCGCAGCTAACCATCTTTTACTACAATAGGCAGGAGGGCAACCACTCCGCAGACGTACTCCAGGGAGTTTCTTTTATGCTGGTGAGTCTCAGCTCCTGCACCAACACGTGTCTTTACGCTGTGACCAAAGCTAAATTCAGACAACAGCTGAAGAACGTCATATCATGCAATCGATTTTGTTGCAATTTAACTTGATTCCAAGCTACATTCTGTGCGGAATGGAAAGATGGACATCTCAACTTACCAGATCTCGTGGTGTCTTCGGAAAATCATATAATGCAGGTAACAGTGCAGGGAAATAGCCTTCCTCAGGCGTCATCCTTTGAATCAGCGTGGCCTTTGAATTTACGACAGCTGAATTCATGTACAGTATGATGCTAACTATATATAGTATGGATACTGAATATAGCTTCCTATTTCTTTATGCTTACACTTCCAAATTTATCTCTAGTTCCAAATCCACATTTTAAAATTAACTTTTTATGATGAGCGGAGTATAATGTTTTTTTGACAACTGCACAGTTTCGGCAAGCGATAAGCTAGACAGCTATGAAAATGGATTAAAGTGCTCAACACTCCACACTGAAAACTGCAACCGCTTTTCATCCACCCATTTCTCCACAAAAGCATGAAGAGAAAAATGTAGAACAAGGAAAGTTCTCCAAAAATGTTGTGTCAGTCTGCGTTATGTACCCAAAATCTCTGATTCGAGGTGGGCCTCTCATGTAATGAGATAATAAAGCAAGAAACTGAAGCATGTAATGAACTGTGTGCGGATTACTTTAGTGTTATCAACAGGAGACAGTTAAGGTCGATAATCTAAATGATGAATTATTGGTTGTAGAATAGGCAATCTCAGGAAAATGAAGACCACGTGCGCTATGCAGTAATTAAAATCACCAGTGTCACAGGTAACACACACGGCTGTGAGTCGCAAACCTGCCAGTTCAAGTAGCAAAGCACGAATTTTAATCAGAAAGTCCGAGCTGTCACTCACCAATTCAGTACATAGTTGATAGATCTACATAGTTGATAGATATCTTTGATTAAGTACAAACTTCTGTACAAAATTCACAATCATTGTGCATTGAAATTGCATTGAGTCAATTCAAGAATATATCAAAATGAAAAGGGATGTTGATTCTAACCGAGGTTGCTGCGAACACAATACAGAGTAATAAAAACTGCACGCTGACGGCTGTACACTTGCCTCCACCTACAGAACAGCTAGTGATCAGCAGAAGAAACAATGTGGAATTCGAGTGAAGAAATTAACCTTTTAACTGATGCTCTTATGGATGTATTTTCTCTTGCACTTTAGCCCAACATCGATCATACATTAGCAAGGTGAACAATTGGGATGACTGGCTTTTGTTGCAGAAAATACTAACAGAATACTCAATTATCAACCCATAGTTACTATAAAAAGCAATAACTGTACAAACAGCACTTAAAGAATGCATCATTGAGAGTGGAGCTGCTTCGCGAATTCGGCGTTATTCGATTCCAGCTGAACATCCAACTTAAATGGTAGGGGAATCTCCGGGCTTTCAGTATCTTGAAGGCTAAGGTTGTCAATTGATTGAGTTGAGAGTATCCCGACTGCAAATGATGTTTCCCATCGCAATGTTTCATGAAGCTGCTTATCCATGAGATATTCCTGGAGGAATCTTGAGTCATTACATGGAATTAAATGTAGTGAGAAAGCCCTGGTCAATGTCTTTATGCAGATCAGAATCAATTCAACCTATCCCGTGAAGTGTGTATTGGAAACCAGGTTAAATATTTCAGCAAAATATCTGTGAATAATCCCAGAAAATTAGCACTGAATCAAACAAAAAGAGACGATTACCAAGTAGATCATGGCACCATTTCAAGCGTAAGGACACACATGAAGAATAATAGATTTATTTTGGATGTGTATCGTCCCTGCGTGCACTTGAACCACCAAACTTTCGGTTAGCAGCCGAACGCGTTAACCAATTGCGCCACAGAGACTTCTGTCTACACCTTTCTGTTAGAAAGATACGGCATTGAATTGATTTAGTTGCTCTCACAGATAAGGCCTCTATTGATAACAAATGACAACACTTGGAAATGAGTTTTTCAATGGTGGAACCTGAACATAAATATATCTCTGACCGCTGTGTGATTGCTTTCTGATCAGAAAACCTGTTTTCTCGAAATCGGCTTAACTATTCGGTCAAACGGGCATTTCTAAGAACGCATTTTGGAGAATGGCTAAATAAACGTATAGAGGTTACAACAACAACAACAACAATAAATTACACTTATAAAGCGCCTTTTACGTCGGGAGGACGTCCCAAGGCACTGCACAGGAGGCGTGTGACCCGAGCTGCGAGGGGAGTGTTCGGGAAGGGGTGAAACACCTGGGGGAGGTCGAAGAATTCGGGGGGGAACAAAAGGCACGGTCGAAGAGGAAAGTCTTCAAACCGGCCTTGAAAGAGGAAAGGGAGGAAACAAGGCGGACGGATTGGGGGAAGGAGTTCCAAACGTTGGTAGCGGAGAAACTGAAGGCCCGGCCTTCGATAGTGGGGCGGTTCGGGCGGGGGGCTTGGAGCAGGCCATGTCCTACTGAACGGAGGGTCCGTGTGGGCTTGTAGCTGGAGAGTAGGCAGGAAAGATAGGGCAGTGCAAAGCCAACTGAGGCCTTAAAGGTGCGGACTAGTATCTTGAACTCCCCATTGGGGGATGGGGAGCCAGCAGAGACAGGCGAGAGTGGGGGTTATGTGGTCGCGGAGGCGGGTGCGGGACAGTATACGGGCTGCAGAGTTTGGGATGACCTGCAGCCTGTGAATGTAGGAGCTGGGGAGGCCGACGAGGAGAGAGTTTACGTAGTCCATCCGTGAGGTGATGTATGTGTGCACGAGTGTTTCGGCAGCGTGTCTCTTATACAGATATATACATATATATACAGATATACAGACACACAGATATACAGACACACACATTTTCATTGACAGACAGAAACACACCTCATCATCAACGAAGATTTATATAGCGTCTTCCATGCTGGATGGTTTCGCAGAGCAGTTCTCAATAATGGATCCCGGGCCTGAGCCAGTGTGAGGGGGAAGAAGGAGATCAAAAGTGCAGTCAAAAAGAAACTTCTTCAGCCGAGATCTGAAAATTGGAAGAGGAGGGGAGAGGCGAAGGGAGTGAGACAGATTTCCACATCCTAGGGGCACAGTGGCTGAAGGCACAGCTGCCGATGGTGGAATCGTGGATTCGTGGGACAAGGCGGAGGCCAGACACAGTACACCGAAGGAAATGTGTACTGTTGTGAGGAGAGAGGAGAGGTAGGGGTTGCAGAGGAGTGGACGGATTTGAAAACAATAGTGAGAATCTTGAAAACGATCCTATCAGGGACAGGGAGCCAGTAAGGTCTGGCAAGGACTGATGTAATAGGCGAGCGAAGTTTTGTGTGGGTTAGAATTCAGGTGGCAGAGTTCTGAAGTGGAGGGCTTTCGGGATCCACAATGTGGGGGTAGAGATGCTGAATGCTAGAGGGCTAAAAGTAGGGCAGCAATTGGTTGGGACCTAAATCACGCTGGTGTCCACCAAGCAGAAGGAGCGGACAGACTGATTTGGGGCTTAGAGATGACAAAGGTAGCGAGCAGCAAGACCATGGAGACGGTTTGTGAACAAGTGACAGCGAAGACGGAAAAGGATGTGAGTGATCGGTTTGTGGAGCATGGCCCCGGATGGGATATGAGCTGGAGAGTTGTGAATAATCTGGAGGGAGAGTTGGGAAGTGAAGCCATCAGTACGTTGTCACAGTCAGACATTTCTCCTGTATGGTGTTTGTGGGAAACATGTGTGTGCTGCCACATTTTGCCCGAAAATACACAATTTCTTCACAGTATATCCTTGACATGTCTTGCCAATGTGATAGGTGATGTATCAAATTATTACCATTATTATTACCTGATTGGATATGTGAGAGAACTCATACTTCCCCATTGTCTACATTAGCCCTAGTTTGCCCTGAGAAAGAAATGGATTGTCATTTAGATTGGAACAATATGGCCAGGCGGTCAGGCACATGGCCCTCCTCACCCAGCAGTGACAATACTCTGGGCAATATATTTTTGTATTGACTTTTCCCTGATTCTGACCCAGGCTGCAACGAGGATCATTCAACTGATCACTGGCCTTGGACATTCCCAGATTGACGGGCTGTGTACAGGGGCAGTCAGAGTGTGAGGTCTCATGAACTGTACCTGGATGTTGTGGGTGTGAGTATTGACTTAATGATGGGAGACTATGCTCACTCTACCCCCCACCCCTTGTTGTATATGAGAGGAGCCTCTCAGATCAGTGGGACATCTCCACACTCCCCGGCCACTGTCCTGGGTGCCCACAGTCAGGTGCTGAATAAGCACAATTTGAATTTGCCGCCTTGTGTTTGTCCCAGAATGTGTGTCAGGCCCAGGACGTCCTGTCACTGGTCTGTAAATCACCGCTCATCGCTTTTCCCCTTCCCGGAGCCACGTCCACACACTCACCTCAAGTTCAATTTTCTCCTCCGCTGTTCTACTGGCTCCGTTCTACAGGTTTCTAAGGCGGAAGAAAAATTAATAATAATAATAATCCTTGCATTTGATATAGGTAGCGCTTTTCACATCTTATCAATGCCTCAAAGTTCTTCACGGGATATACTATCAAGCCAATTGCACACATTGGTGTCCAACAAACAGTCGTGGATTGAAAATGATAAATTTTTAATGTTGTGGTTTTTTTTGGATGGATTATTATGAGGTTTGTGTGTGTGAGTAAGGAAACTTGCCCAAGGTTTGACTCTCACCTGCTTGGATTCGAACACAAGGTGAGTGTAACGTGAGTTTTCTAACCGCTGAGCTGCAGTGATAATAATGATAATCCTTCCTCCATCCACTTTCTTCTATTGTTGTTGTACAGCGTCACTGCCGTTACCTGCTGATCCCACCCTCTCTTTAGCCCCAAAAGACAAGCAAACAACCAACCGATCAATCAAACCTTACATTCATACAGCGCCTTTCACGTCGAGAGGTCGCCACAACCCCCTCTCTGTGACGAGCTGTCACTAGATTAGTCAGACACAATCTCCTCTTCACAAACCACGTGCTGACTCTCTGTGACAAGCTGTCACTAGATTAGTCAGACACAATCTCCTCTTCACAAACCACGTGCTGACTCTCTGTGACAAGCTGTCACTAGGTTAGTCAGACACAATCTCCTCTTCACAAACCACGTGCTGACTCTCTGTGACAAGCTGTCACTAGATTAGTCAGACACAATCTCCTCTTCACAAACCACGTGCTGACTCTCTGTGACAAGCTGTCACTAGGTTAGTCAGACACAATCTCCTCTTCACAAACCACGTGCTGACTCTCTGTGACAAGCTCACCCCTCTCCCAGTGACGTCACTGTGTTCCCTGCGCTACCTGATGCCAGTGTGTGTGTAGCCAATGCTATTGAGCTGTGGGGGCTGGGGGTCCTGTCGCTCCCTCTCTCCCGTCTTAACTAATGTTTGTCCACAAACCCATCGCCGGGTCTGACGTCACAATCCCCCCTGTGGTGGCCTGGAATGTCAGCCTGGTGACATCATGGGTGGGGGGGGGGGGGGGGGGGTCACTCTCTCTCTCTCCTGTCAATCACTGGTTACCCGGGAGACAGTGACGCGGAGGCTAACGCGTCATCAAACCGGGTCAAGTCACGTGCTGAACGTCAATAATGGCGGCGGCGGAGACACAGGAGAAGGTGGGCGGTGTCTGTGTACAGCCCGGACTGGGGAGACACACACACAGAGAGAGAGAGAGAGAGTGTGAGGGAGTGTGTGAGGGAGAGAGACTGAGTGTGTGACAGACTGAGTGACTGAGAGAGACAGAAAGACTGAGAGTCTGAGCCAGTGTGAGAGAGACAGAGAGAGACTGAGAGAGAGAGAGAGAGAGAGAGACTGGGCGAGTGAGACTGAGTGAGTGTGAGAGGGAGAGAGAGACACTGAGTGAGTGTGAGAGAGACTGAGAGAGGGAGAGAGCTTGTGAGAGAGGGAGAGAGAGACAGAGAGAGAGAGAGACTGAGAGAGAGAGAGAGTGTGAGAGACTGAGAGAGAGATTGAGAGAGTGAGAGACAGAGAGGGAGAGAGAGAGTGTGAGAGACTGAGAGAGGGAGAGACTGAGTGAGAGACTGAGAGAGGGAGAGAGAGTGTGAGAGACTGCGAGAGAGGGAGAGAGACTGAGAGAGGGAGAGACTGAGTGAGAGACTGAGAGAGAGAGCCAGAGAAGGAGAGAGACAGAGAGAGACTGAGAGAGGGAGAGAAACTGAGAGAGAGACTGAGAGAGGGAGAGAGAGTGTGAGAGACTGAGAGAGGGAGAGAGAGTGTGAGAGACTGAGAGAGAGACTGAGAGAGGGAGAGAGAGAGAGAGGGAGAGAGACTGAGAGGGAGAGTGTGAGAGACTGAGAGAGAGACTGAGAGAGGGAGAGAGAGAGAGAGGGAGAGAGACTGAGAGGGAGAGTGTGAGAGACTGAGAGAGAGTCTGAGAGAGGGAGAGAGTGTGTGAGAGACTGTGAGAGAGACTGAGCGAGTGTGAGGGACTGAGAGACAGGGAGAGACAGAGTGTGAGAGGGTGTGAGGGTGGCAGGCCCCAGGGGGGCAGCGAAGGGGCTACAGGAACTGTTCCCAGCTCGACTCATCACTAAACGCTGCTGGTGAGAGACACACAGAGAAAGTGTGTGAGAGACACTGAGAGAGGGAGAGAAACACTGAGTGTGTAACAGAGTGGCTGTGAGCCAGGGAGAGAGTCTGAAGAGTCTGAGCAAGTGTGAGAGAGACTGAGAGAGAGAGGGTGTGTGAGAGAGACTGAGAGAGAGAGGGTGTGTGAGAGAGACAGAGAGAGAGGGTGTGTGAGAGAGACTGAGCAAGCGAGTGTGAGTGACACTGAGCAAGTGTGAGAGATTGAGCGAGTGTGAGAAAGACTGACAGAGACTGAGAGAGAGGGAGAGTGAGTGTGAGGGACTGAGAGAGTGTGTGGGACAGTGAGAGACAAGAGTTTGAGAAGGTGTGAAGGGGTGGGAGCCAGGGGCTACAGGAAATGTTCGGAGCTCGACTGGTCACCAAACCCGCTACAAGTGAGAGACTGAGTGAGGGAGAGAGGGACAGAGAGAGAGACTGAGCGAGTGTGAGAGACACTGAGTGAGTGGCTGAGAGACTGAGAAAGAGAGAGATTTGGGTGAGTGTGAGAGAAACTGAGCGAGTGTGTGAGAGAGAGGGAGAGAGAGATTGAGTGAGTCTCCACTCCTCTGCACCCCCCTGCCTCTCTAACCCCCTGTATCCCCAAAACTGCACCCGTGGCCTTTACTCTGGTTCTGGTCTCGTTGTCCCCGAACCCTCCGCTCCACCATCGGCGGCCGTGCCTTCAGCCACTACGCCCCGATGCTCTGGAACTCCCTTCCTCACTCCCTTCGCCTCATTCCCTCTCTTCCTAGTTTCAGGTCTCGGCTAAAGACCTTTCTGATCAACCAGACCTTCGGTCACCTTTCCCTCCCTCCCCCTGGCTCAGGCCCAGGATCTGTTGTTGTGAAACTCTCTGCGGCACTATCTGGTGTGGAGGGCGCTATATAAATCAAAGTTGTTGTTGTTTCTGCAGCCTGTGATACACACACAGAGTGAGGGAACGTGTACGAGGGAGACCTACCATCTGAGATACACTCACAGAGAGAGAGAGACCTCTACATCATGAGATACGCGAGAGAGAAGTTAAGAGAGAGAAGGTAAGAGAGCGAATGTGAGAGAGAGAACTGTCTAAAGCCTGTGATACACTCACACAGAGAGAGATATGAGAGAGAAAAACCTGTGATATACTCACACAGAGAGAGAGGTGAGAGAGACCTGTCTATAGCCTGTGATACACTCACACAGTATGGACAGCCATACACATTCACAGGCATTACACACAGAGAGTGGTGTGGGAGAGACACATATACATAGAGAAGTAGGAAGGCAGATATATACACTTGCAGGCCTCACATACAAAGAGAGTCACACACACACAGGTCTGTGCACACAGAGAGAGAGACACATACAGAGAGAGACACACATATGCACTCACAGGCCTCTGTGTCTGACTCTTCTTTCACACACACAGGCCTCAGTCTCTGTTCATCAGAAATCACAGACTCACACGTAGTCTGTCTGTGTCTCACACACACTGCGAGAGACAGAGACAGACAAACACACACACTGAGACAGTGTGAGATAAACACATATAGAGACACTTAGATACATACACCATCTCTCTCTGACCACACACTATGTGTGTCTCTGGTCATCTGAAATGACACACACATGTAGACATACACACACAAATATTTGACACGCACACATATACATTGGCCTCTCTGTGTCTCTATGGGACATACATGCAGAATAAGTTACACTGCGAGAGAGAAACACACACACTGACAGACGTACGTCCATACACAGACACATATTGGCATCCCTTCTCTCTGCCTCTATGTCTGTATTTCTGAGACACGAACATACATACACAGCGAAACACTGATATCCTCTCTTTAGACTAAGAGTCGCTCACACAGAGACACTCACACAGGCCTCTGTGTCTGACTCTGTGTCTCTGGGACACACAAACATACTGATAGAGACATACACACAGACTGTTTGTCTCTCACATACAGGCCTCTGTCTCTGGGCATCAGAAATCACAGATTACACTGGACTTGCACTGATTCTCAAACACACACACACAACAAACAACAACAACAAACAGTGTTACAGAAACACTGTAACCCCCTCTCTCTGTGTTTCACTGTGTATGATAACAATAATAATAAACCTTTAATTTGATATCATGCCTTATCATGTCTTTGAGACATCCCAAAGCGCTTCACAGGATACACCATCAAATAAAGTGACTGTCTGCTTTGTGAGGAAGATATGGCAGCCAATGTGTCTTGTCTGTGTGGTGTGTGTGTGAGAGTGAGTGAGTGACTATATGTGAGTGACTGTGTGTGGGTGTGCAATTATCCAGTAAGAGGACCTGGGTTAGATTCCCAGGTGCTTCAAAGTGAATGCTGAGCAATTCTCTTCACTTCACACACCTCTGTTCACCAGCAGTAATACAAAAACTAATAATAATCCTTGCATTTGATATCGCCTCTAGATGCCTCACAGCAATTTACAGAAAATACTGTAATGTGAAGTGACTGTATATTTCTGGATGAAACAAGGCAGCCAATTGGGCACAGCCGTGTCCCACACACGGTTATGGATTGAAGTGACAAATTATACAATTTATTTTGGAGGGATTATTATCAGGCGAGTGTGGGGAGTAAGGAAACGTGTACAAGGCTTCACCCTGAGCTACAGGAATGCAGTAGGTGGGCATATGCTTGTGGGCTATGTCTCTGATTTCTGGTGACCAGACACAGAGATCACCAGAGTGGATATGCGTGTGTGTGTATCTCACACTGTGTCTGTGAGTGTGTCTCAAGCTGTGAAGGCTGTATGTTTGTGAGTGTGTCTGACCCTGTAAAGGCTCTTTGTTTGTGCCCCTCAGGAATAAAAAGAGACAGAAAGAGAAGGAGAAAGAGAGAGAATTGTACGAGATGGAGACACAGAGAGAGAGAGAGAGAGGTGAGATAGTGAACTCTCCACAGCCTGTGATACACTCACACAGAGATATATACACACAGGCCTCTGTGTCTCTCAGACAAACACACACAGAGAGAGAGAGACTCCTACACTCACAGGCCTCAGTCACACACACCTACACACATACACACACATACACAAAAACACTGTAATTTCCGCCCCACCCACGGTAAACACCCAACACCACACAGCGCATCTACACACACAGCCTCCCCCTCACACGCAGTCCCCCCCACACATATAGTAACATTCTCACACGTACCCACACAGCCTCCCTACTAGGGAACGGCGATATGGGATTTTTCCGGATATGGATGTATCGGTTTGCTCATACCCACTTGAACCGATCTATCGAGTTTTTTATACTGCGCATGCGCGTGCATTCGAAGTGCGCGTGCATTGATGGCGCGCGCGCATTTATGGTGCGCGCTCAGTCGCGGTGTGCGCGAATTTCCAGTGCGTGCGCACTGACGATGCGCACGCAGTCGCGGTGCACGCACATTTCGAAATGCGTGCTGTAGGCCCAGAAAGTTTGTAATGTTGGTGTCAAGGTCTGTTGAATTCTACGATGTTGTTTGCTAGGTTAAGATATACCAGTCAGTTTCCCTTCCCTTCTCATTCCCTCTCTCCTTCCTTCTCTCCTCTCTCCCTACCTCCCCCCCCTCTCCCCTTCTGTCCCTCCCTCCACTCTCTTCTTCTCTCCCAACTTTCCCCTTCTCCTTCTCTCCCTCCTCTCCTCCCTCCTGTCCCCTCTCCTTCTCTCCCTCCCCCTCCTCCCTGTCTCCTCTCCCTCCTCCCTGTATCCTCTCCCTCCTTTCCCCCTCTCCTTCTCTCCCTCCCTCCCCTCTCTCCCTCCCTCCCCTCTCTCCCTCCCTCCCTCCCCTCTCTCCTTCTCTCCCTCCCTCCCTCCCTCCCTCCCTCCCCTCTCTCCTTCTCTCCCTCCTTTCCCCCTCTCCTTCTCTCCCTCTCCTCTCTTCCTCTCTCCTTCTCTCCCAACTTTCCCCCTCTCCCTCCCTCCCCGCTCTCCTTCTCTCCCTCCTTTCCCCTCGCTCCTTCTCTCCCTCTCCTTTCTTCCTCTCTCCTTCTCTCCCAACTTTCCCCCTCTCCCTCCCTCCCCTCTCTCCTTCTCTCCCTCCTTTCCCCTCGCTCCTTCTCTCCCTCCTTTCACCCTCTCCTTCTCTCCCTCCCTCCCTCCCTCTCCTCTCTTCCTCTCTCCTTCTCTCCCTCCTTTCCCCTCGCTCCTTCTCTCCCTCCTTTCACCCTCTCCTTCTCTCCCTCCCTCTTCTCTCTTCCTCTCTCCTTCTCTCCCACCTTTCCCCCTCTCCTTCTCTCCCTCCCTCCCTCCCCTCTCTCCTTCTCTCCCTCCTTTCCCCTCGCTCCTTCTCTCCCTCCTTTCCCACTCTCATTCTCTCCCTCCCTCTCCTCTCTCCTTCTCTCCCAACTTTCCCCCTCTCCTTCTCTCCCTCCATCTCTAAACACAAAATAGAACACACACACACCAAAAACAAAATCTAGAGATTTATTCTCCTCCATTTCTTGCTTGAAACTAGCATGTAATGTCCACGTGTAAATGAGATCTATTACAATAGAAAAGAGAGAGACAGACAGTCTGACTGTTAGTCACTGCTTCTATGTGTGTGTCTAGTCAGACACACACATAGAAACAGTGATAATCTGGCTTCTAGCTCTCTCACTCACAAAAATAACACTTACAGCCACAAAATGCCACTTATTTTATGTAGTCTGAAGTCTGAATTAATGTCCTTCGCCATTGGCAAGCCCTCCTTTGCTATGCAAAAAGTGACAGCGTTCGTGATACTTTGCCACTTTTTGTCCCCTCTCTGGTACAATGTTCTCCTCTTAAATAAAACAGGAATTGTTTGAGCTGCACTGGCCCCACTACCTGTCGCTTTCTCCGAAGCGCTGGTTCGACTTCCTGCTGTTGTCGACAATGATTTCGCTCTGAGGGCAGCGTGCTGGGCGGGGTGGTGCTGCTTAATGTGATGTCGCAGGTTGCTCGTGCTCGAATCAGATGTCTTAACCAAGACCTTGCAAACTGTACATCTATACACACCATTACTGACTGCATTGTTTTCAAAGTAGTCCCATACGGGGCTTCTTTTCCCCATGATGAGAAAGGTCAATTTTCAAACTACAATTTTCAGCGATGCGACTTTGTTAAGACGCCACGACTCACGTCGAGTATACACAGTAAAGTGTGCGCGCGCATCGGATGTGCGCGCCCGTTAATTGTGCGCGCGCACCGAATGTACGCGCATTCCATGCTCTAGGTCTAGGAGGTTGCAATGCCGGCGACAAGGTAAGCTGGAAAAGATCGCATTACACTGATAATACCAACAATATTGATATATTGCCAGGAACGATATTAAAAATATAACGATGTATATTTTTAAAATCGAATCTCTCGATATAACGGTTTATTTAGAATCACCATATCGTCATATCGATCTGAAAATCATATCGGGTTTAATCGAAAAACCGATACATCGCCGTTCCCTAGTATGATCGTGCTAGAGATGGAAGTGGAAAGTAATGACATTAACGAACACCCCAAAATACAGGTTTTCTCTCTGTTCGTCTTGTTCCACAACTAACTGTTGTTATACGTATTCAGGTGACGGTCTTTTCACTGAGGTATTTCAATGGTGGTGTGTACAGCCAGTTGCAGAGGAACTGAGAGGTAAGTGTGTCTTATGCCAAAGTGCTTCAGAACAACAACATCCAAATGATATTAAATAGGAGAACATTTTGTTTTTAATAAAATATGTTTCTCCTGAGATTAAAGTCACAAAGTGTTTCACAAAACAAATTGGAAACTAATCAGGAGGAAAGGGACGCAACTTGGTGGAGTTGACTGAAATGGATTTGAAGTGCTGGACACAAGGCAACGGGGATTAGAGAATCAGATAAAGAGAGCGATGCTCACGTATGAGAGATGGTAGATGTGGAACCAGTTGTAGGAGGTGTGGGGGAGTGGGGAGTGTGCATGAGGAGCATGAGGAGCTGGTGACTGTGGCAGAGTTCAGGAAAGTGTTTGAGGTGTTTGAAAGTCAGGTCATGGAACTGGAAATCAACCCCCTGTGGCACCGTGGGAGGATGTGGAACAATTCGTGCCATTGTGAAACACTGTAGACTGAGGAAACTTTGTGTAATGCATTGAAATTATATAAGATATCAGGTTTAAAATGTAAAAAAACAGATTAACCAATTAACAAAGAAAACATTGGTTAGTGTAAATGACAAAGCAAGAAGTGAAGGGTTCCAGAAGTGGCTGTTGATGGGGTTTATGTGCGGGGTCGGCTTGTGTATAATATAAATACTGTCTGTGTTTCATAATTGTATATTTTGATTTGGAAGCAGGTGGACTTGGGATTGATTACCTCCTGGGCAAAACGTTAGGGAAGATTCCTTGCTCATAGCTCCTCTGTTTATCAGTATTGTGTAGGAACCTGTCAAGTCAATCGGCGGATCATTTTCCAAGGGTATTACACTTTAGACAAATTGGAAAATGAATCCACGACTGTTTGTGGGACGCTGCTGTGAGCAATTGGCTTCTGTGGTTTCCCTGCAAAATATACGTGGAGTCCATGCAGCTCAGTGGATACAGCACTTGCCTTACAAGCGTGACACCTGTGTTCGAATCCAGGAAGATCAGGGCCAAAACTTCGGCAAGTTTAATTACTCCACAGACACGCACACACACACACAAACAGACGCCCCATAATAATCCCTAAAAAAAAAGAACACAGGGACTCTGGCCACGATCTTTCAATCTTCCTTGGACACAGGGGTCGTGCCAGAGGACTGGAGGATAGCTAATGTTACTCCCTTGTATAAAAAGGGGCAGAAGGACAAGCCTGGTAACTACAGACCAGTCAGTCTAACGTCGGTAGTGGGCAAACTTCTAGAGTCCATAATCAGGGACAAGGTAGATCTTCACTTAGAAAGATATAGGCTAATAAAGGACAGTCAACATGGATTTGTTAAAGGCAAATCTTGCCTTACAAATCTGATAGAATTTTTTGATGAGGTAACGGAATGGGTGGATAATGGTAGCGCAGTTGATGTAGTTTACATGGACTTTCAAAAGGCATTTGACAAAGTGCCACATGAGAGACTTATTATGAAATTAAAGGCCCATGGCGTAAAAGGGACAGTGGCAGCGTGGATCCACAACTGGCTGCGAGACAGAAAGCAGAGAGTTGTAGTGAGCGGCTGTTTTTCAGATTGGAGGGAAGTGAGCAGTGGTGTGCCACAGGGATCAGTTTTGGGACCATTGCTGTTTGTAATCTACATCAATGATCTGGACTTGGGTGTAGGGAGTACAGTTTCCAAGTTTGCAGATGACAATAAGTTAGGGAGAATAGTAAACAGTGAGGAGGATAGTAGCCATCTGCAAGAGGATATAGACAAATTGGTAAAGTGGGCAGACACATGGCAGATGAAGTTTAATGCAGAGAAGTGTGAGGTGATGCATTTTGGGAGAAGAAATGAAGGGAGGCAATATAGGCTAGATAGCACAATTTTAAATGGTGTAAAGGAACAGAGAGACCTGGGGATTTGTGTTAGTGACTCGTTGAAGGTGGCAGGACAGGTAGACAAGGCTGTTAAGAAGGCACATGGGATACTAGGCTTTATAAATAGGGGTATAGAGTACAAAAGTCAGGAAGTGCTGACTAACCTCTATAGGACTTTGGTGAGGCCTCAGCTGGAATACTGTGTTGAATTCTGGTCACCACACTACAGAAAGGATGTGAAGGCATTGGAAAGGGTGGAGCGAAGATTTACTAGGATGGTGCCAGGATTGAGTGAGTTCAGCTATGAGGAGAGGCTAGATAGGCTAGGGTTATTCTCTCTGGAGCAGAGAAGATTGAGGGGAGACGTAATAGAGGTTTATAAGATCATGAGGGGTTTCGACAGGGCAAATAGAGAAAAATTATTTCCACTCGTGGGTGAATCTGTGACTCGTGGTCACAGATTTAAAATAGTTTCAAGGCGAAGTAGAGGGGAGCTGAGGAGGAATTTTTTCACTCAGCGAGTTGTTCGAATCTGAAATGCATTGCCTGAAAAGGTGGTGGAGGCTGATTCTATAACAACTTTTAAAAGGGAATTAGATCTTTATTTAGGGAGAACAGGTCTATTAGGCTATGGGGAGCGGGCAGGGCAGTGGGGATTGAATCGCTCTTTTCAAAGAGCCTGCACAGACTATATGGGCCGAATGGCCTCCTTTTGTGCCGTAAAATTCTGTGAATCTATGAATCTATATTTGCAGTGTGAATCGCTCAAATTTAATTTCTTCTGATTCCCCTAACCATCGAGGGCTAATAATATTACAAGTTAGAAATTAACATTGTCTAAGCTCCACTCATCCACACCACACCCTCTCTCTAAGGATAACATCAATAAAATTATATTTGTGTAACTAATTTCCCAAAGGTTGGATTCCCATAACAGACGTACCTTTGCTTTGCATTTCAAATTTTATTTATTTTAGTCAGTCGGCAGCAGTTAAGCTGCTCTGCCATATTTATATTGGATTTATTGCTACACTATATTTGCTTTTTTTTAACGCTATAGATATATCAAAACACTAAAGATGATGGTTAGTTATATTTTCAAGTGATTGAAAGATTTCTGCCAAAGAGTTTCACAACAGTCTTGATATTGTTTGTGCTACTCGAAAGCTTCTGTTTGATTGATAAATGTTTCATTAGCTACAGGACACGACTTGCAAGTGAGAGACCTGGTTTCCGTTCTATGCGAGGAGTAACCTTCAGAAAATTATTTGCTTACTCCACACTATTGACCAAAATCTAGTAGATAAAGATATATATTTTTAAATTGTTCATTTCATAGAATCATAAAATCTTACAGCAAAAACGGAGGGCATTCGGCCCATCGAGTCTGTGCCGACCCTATAAAATCTCTGTCCCATTGCCCAGCTCTCTCCGCATAATCTCGCAAACACGTCCTCCACTAATAACACAGGCCTGTTTACCTAGCGGTAGGTAGCCAGTGTGGCGGAGGCAGAGAGTGTGTGTGTGAAAGAAATTGAGTGACTGAATGAGCCTGGATGAATGAAAGAAGGGCTCAGAGAGACTGGGAGATACTGGAGAAAGCAAACGGGAGAGAGACTGAGAAACAGAGTCGGCTAAAGGGAGAGACGGAATGAGTTAGTGAAAGGCGAAGAGGGAGAGAATGAGAGAGAGATTGTGCGAGTGACTGCGAGAGAGTGCGTCAAATAAACACAGATAGCGAGAGAAGCGGAGAGAGTGAAAGGCGTTGGGAGAGACTGAGGAAATTTGAGTGTGTGTGCATGTGTGTGAGAGACTCAGTATGATAGAAGGATATTGTGAGAGTCTGAGAGAAACTTAGAGAGAGATTGTAAGACACATTGAGAGAGAGTGAAAGCATTTGTTCTACAGTGTGTGTATTAAAGAAAGAGTAAGAGGGCTTCGATAGACACAATGAGCGCTTGTAAAGACTCAGAGAGAGACTAATGATGAGAGAAGAGTGAAAGCGTCGGATAACACGAGAGCGACAGGTAGAATGGGAAAGAGAGAATGTGCGAGAGACAGCGAGAAAGTGTGACAAATAATCAGCTAAATAGAGGCTGAGCGAGTGAGAGACTTTGAGAGAGACTGAGAAAGATCAAGTGAGAGAGTGCCAGAGAGACTCGGTATGGAAAAGAGAGATGGTGAGAGCCTGCAAGAAACTGTGAGAGAGAGATACATTGAGAGCGGGAGAGAGAAAAGGAGCGTCTGAGCTAATGTGAGAAACAAAACAGAGGCAGAGATTAGTAAGAGGGAGAGATAGAGTGAGAGAGACGAAGCATCAGACAGAGTGAGAAAGGGACTAAACATCAGAGAGTGAGAGACTCTGGTAGCATGTGCGAGGCTGATAGACACAGGCAGAGAGGGAGAAACAGAGAGTGAGTGAGAGAGACTGAGTAAGTCTGACAGAATGAGCGAAAGGCCGACAGAGACAGACAGTGGGGAGAGACTGAGATAGAGAGATATTGGGAGATTGACTCAAACAAAGATATTTAGCTGAGACCCAAAATTAGGAGACTGAAAGTGAAACACATGGAGAGGGAGAGAGAATGAGCCAATGAGGGAATCAAAGAGGGATTCAGGATGAGAGAGAGACAGACAGATACATTGACAGAGGAGGTGAGAGAGAAGGACGTAGGGAGGAAATGAGAGAGAGAATGAGTGAGAGTTTGTGAGAGTGACTGCGAGAAAGAGATTGAGAGAGCAAGAGAGAGACTATGAGAGAATATGACTAATCAAACCACCACAACAATAGCAAAATTACATTTATAGAGCAGATTTCACGTCGAGAGGAAGTCCCAACGCGCTGAAGAGTAAAGGCAGCACCCGAGCGGGGGAGGGGGGTGTAGGGCTAGGGGGCATGGTTAGGCAGAGTGCTGGGGGGAGTGAGTGAGTGGGTGGGTGGGTTAGGGAAAGAGTGAGGGAGGGAGTGAGGGAGGGGATAGTTTGGAGTGGAGCAGAAGGCAAGGTCAAAGAGAAAGGTCTGGAGACCGGAATTAAAGGAGGAAAGGGAGGAATCGAAGCGAGCGGATTGAGGAATAGAGTTCCACAGTGTGGGGGGCAGAGAGTCTGAAAGCCCAGCCGACGATGTTTGGCGTGGGGCAGGCCAGAGCCCGCTGAATGGAGGGGACCGGCAGGGTGACACAGAGAAAGCATGTCGGAGAAGTAGGCGGGGGCAAGGCCGTGAATGGCCTTGAAGGTGAGGATGGATGAGGATCTTGCTTTCGACAACATTGCTCTCGTGAAAACAGGGTCGGATCCAAGAAAACCAACACAGTCGGAAAAGGTTCAGCAGACTCAGATTATTGACAAGGTATCGCGAGGCGTAGTTCTGAATGAGCGGGATTTTATCAATGGTAGCGAAGGGGAGACGGGTGAGGAGGGCAATGTAATAGTCCGAGGGCACTGGAATAGGTGATGAGGGGTGTCAAAGGCATGGACCAGAGTTTCTGCAGCTTTTGTGGTGAGATATTGGCGGAGAAGGGCGATGCGTCGGAGTTGGAAGAAAGCGATGCTGGTGAGGGACCGCATATGGGGGAGGAAGGACAACTGGGACAAAACTCCACTCCCCCATTACCCAGTTGTTGCCAGACTGCACTGGCTCCCTGTCTCGGAGAGGCTCAACTTCAAGAACCTCATACTTGTATTTAAATCTCTCCACTATCTGCAACCCCAACATCTAGCCGTCCCAAAGCGCTTCATGCACTGTAAATACACCTTAAAGTGAATTGACTGTATATGTGTTTATACCGTATTATTATTTGCGGGTGAATTGCGACAGGCATCTCCCTCCCTTTGCCATCTCCTTCTTTCTCTCCCTCCACCAGCTCTCTCCCTCCCCGCAGCTCCCTTCCTCTCTCACTCGCTTCATCCCTCCCTCTCTCCCACAGCTCCCTCCCTCCCCATCAAACCCGCCATTGGTTTCCTTCCCCCCCACCCCCCTCCACAACTCCCATCACAGTCTGACACACTGTCTGTCCAATGCCTTGTGACGTCCTCCCCACATGTCATGTTGTTGTTGATCCCTGTCATGTCTCTGTGTCTCTGATCTCCAGGCTGCACAGTAACAGTCTGACCGACGGCTGCACTGATGATCTGGTCTCAGCTCTCAGTACAAGCCGCTCACTTAGCGACCTGGGCCTGAGGTCTAACTCCTTCACAGACGCCTCTGTCCCCGCTCTCCTCCGCCTCACACTGACCTGCACCAGCCTGGAGAGGATCTGGTGAGTGTTTGTGTCAGTGTTTAATGTGATAAACACACAGAGGACGGGGCTGGGTATCGGGATGGAGACAGTTTGAGGGGATTTATTGATGGATTAACCTGCGAGTGAAGAGTTTCCAGTTTATATTGTGATCAGATGGTTATTTGCTGTTTAATGTGTTTCAGGCTGGGGGGGAATCGGTTCAGTTCAGACGGACAGAGACAGCTGGAGTCACTGGAGGAATCCAGAGCTGGGCTGACAGTGAGAGTGTGATAGTGACTGAGGCAGTGACTGCCCACACAGTGTGTGATATGTAATACATTGTGTACACTGTAGTGACTGGTTATTAAAGGTGTCATTCCTGATCCCTCTCCCATCAGCCTGTCCACTGTGTGTGTGTGTGAAAGAGAGAGAGACACCAAACACACAGTCACTACATTGTAGCCTCCCCGGAAACACACAGTCACTACACTTCAAGGGGGTTAAACCCGCCATAGTCCGGGTTTATTATTATTATTATTATACCCGCAGCCTCTTTACCTCAGACACGATTCGGCGCACAAACCGAAGCCGCAAATGCGTGGGAATGGACGGAAAAGCCGTTGGCTACGCGAGCAGCCCCAAACCGACGCCCCCCCCCCCCGCCCGCCCTCGCGCGCTGACAGTTTGGGCTGGTGAGTGTACAGGCGGGTCACGTGGGGGCTGTAGGGCCCGGTGAGTGGACAGGCGGGTCACGTGGGGGGTGTGGGGGCTGGTGAGTGGACAGGCGGGTCACGTGGGGGGTGTGGGGGCTGGTGAGTGGACAGGCGGGTCACGTGGGGGGTGTGGGGGCTGGTGAGTGTACAGGCGGGTCACGTGGGGGGTGTGGGGGCTGGTGAGTGGACAGGCAGCCAGGTGGCGTTTCATTACCAGCTGGAAAGTCATCTCTTTATACAGACAGACTAAGGACTGGTGGGTCACGTGGGGGGAAAGGGGGCTGATGGGTCACGTGGCGGGGGCGGGGATTGTGGATCACGTGGGGGGAGAGGGAACTGGTGGATCACGTGGCGGCAGAGAAAGTGGAAAGTGACACAGCCCTCTCAGTGAAGAAATGTTTCATGAACTCTATTCTAAAAGGCTGACCCTTAATTTTAAGACTGTGACCCCTGGTTATAGATTCTCCTACCAGGGCAAACAGTCCCTCAGTATTTCTTTATCCAGCCCTTTAAGAATCTTATATGTTTCAAAAAGATCTCCCCTAATTGTTCTGCACTCTAGAGAATACAGCCCTAGTTTATTCAACCTTTCCTCATGGGTTAGTCCCCTCATCCCAGGAGCTAATCTAGTGAATCTACGCTGCAGTAAGTATACCCTGTTTTAAATAAGGAGACCAAAACTGACACAATACTCTTGGTGCGGTCTCACCAAGGCCCTCTACAGTTGCACATGACTTCCCTACTCTTGTACTCTAAACCTTTTGCATTGAAAGCTAACATGCCGTACGCCTGAGTTGCTTGCTGTAACTGCAAACTAACTTTTTGCGACCGGTGTACAAGGACACCAAAATCCCTCTGATCACTAACACTATCTAATATCTCTACTTCTGGAAAAAAATCTGTTTTTCTATTTTTGCTACTTGCTTAAAATTACATCTGCCACCTACCTGCCCACTCCCCTAGCCTATCTGTATCCCGATGCAATCGTTTTGCATCATCCTTAGAGCTGACTTTCCCGCATTGTTTAGCGTCATCCGCGGATTTAGACACGTTACATACATTGTTATCATCTAGATTATTGATGTAAATTGTAAATAGCCTCATAAATCAATGGCAACTGTGGTTCCCTCCTTACCAGCTCTGCCTTTCACAGGCCAAACCCTTCATTGTGAAACACCTCACATCCAAGCAATGACTCGCTCTGCCTTTATCCGTGTCCGAAACATTGCCCGTCTGTGATGCGACCTCACCCTTAAACCTGCTGAATCCCTCATCCACGCCTTAATTACATACCAGCTTGACTATGTAAACGCCTTGCTGGTCGCTCTTCATTATTCCTCGCTCCACAGGCTGCAGATAATCCAGAACTCTGCAGCCAGTGTCCTCTACCGTTCCAAACTCAGTGACCCCATCTCCTCCATTCTTGCCCGACTCCATTGGCTCCCTGTCATCCAATGGATACAATTCAAGATCCTAGTCCTCACATTTAAAGCCCTCAACAACCTCGCACCACCCTACATCCATGAGCACCTACCCACAGACACACACACAGAGAGAGAGAGACACACACACACAGAGACACAGAGAGAGAGACACACACACAGAGACACAGAGAGAGAGACACACAGACATACACACAGAGACACACACACACACAGGGGGTCAGAGAGGAGGAGGGCGTGGACCTCTGGGGGGTCAGGGACACAGAGGGTCATGCAGAGGGTCACAGAGAGACTCACACACACAGCAGGTGAGAGAGAGACACACACAGAGACACAGAGAGAAAGACGCAGAGAGAGAGAGACACACACACACACAAACACACACAGAGACACAGAGAGAGTCAGAGAGAGACACACACACAGAGAGAGAGAGAGAGACACACACAGAGACAAAGAGAGAGAGACACACACACACACACAGTGAGTCAGAGAGGACAGACAGACAGACAGACAGAGGAAGAGAGGGAGACTGAGATAGAGAGGGGGGGGTGAGAGACAGAGAGAGAGAGAACGACGGAGTCAGAGAGAGACAGAGAGGGAGGGAGATCGAGAGAGAGACAGAGAGAGAGACTGAGACGTAAGAGAGAGAGACTGAGATTGAGACGTAAGAGAGAGAGACTGAGATTGAGAGAGAGAGAGAGAATGAGAGAGAGCGAATGAGAGAGGGGGAGTGAGAGAGAGAGAGAGAGGGGGAGTGAGAGAGAGAGAGAAAGAGAGAGAACAACTAAGACAGGGAGAGAGACAGAGAGAAACAGAGAGACGGACAGAGAGAGAGACTGAGAGAGAGACTGAGAAAGACAGAGAGACTGAGAGAGAGAGTGACTGAGAGAGAGAGAGATAGAGAGAGTGAGAGAGAGAGAGACTGAGAGAGAGAGACTGAGACAGAGAGACTGAGAGAGAGTGTGACTGAGAGAGAGAGACTGAGATTGAGAGAGAGAGAGAGAGAGACTGAGTGAGAGAGAGAGAGAGAGAGACTGAGATTCAGAGAGAGACAGAGAGAGACAGAGACTGAGAAACAGAGAGACGGACAGAGAGATAGACTGAGAGAGAGACTGAGAAAGACAGAGAGACTGAGAGAGAGAGTGACTGAGAGAGAGAGAGAGAGAGAGAGAGAGTGAGAGTGAGAGAGAGAGAGACTGAGAGAGAGAGACTGAGACAGAGAGACTGAGAGAGAGTGTGACTGAGAGAGAGAGAGACTGAGATTGAGAGAGAGAGAGACTGAGTGAGAGAGAGAGAGAGAGACTGAGATTGAGAGAGAGACAGAGAGAGACAGAGACTGAGAAACAGAGAGACGGACAGAGAGAGAGACTGAGAGTGAGAGAGAGAGAGAGAGAGAACAACTGAGATAGAGAGAGACAGAGAGAAACAGAGAGATGGAAAGAGAGAGAGAAACTCAGAGAGTGACAGAGAGAGAGAGAGAGACTGAGAGAGAGAGAGAGAGAAAAACTCAGAGAAAGACTGAGAGAGAGAGTGAGAGAGAGAGAGAGAGAACAACTGAGACAGGGAGAGAGACAGAGAGAACCAGAGAGACGGACAGAGAGAGAGAGACTGAGGCAGAGAGACTGAGAGAGAGAGTGACTGAGAGAGAGAGAGACTGAGAGATTGAGAGAGAGAGAGAGGCTGAGATTGAGAGAGAGACTGAGAGAGAGGGAGAGAGAGAGAGAGAGACGCGACGGAGAGAGAGAGACTGAGATTGAGAGATGGAAAGAGAGAGAGAAACTCAGAGTGAGACTGAGAGAGAGAGAGAGAGAGAGAGATGCGACGGAGAGAGAGAGAGAGACTGAGAGATTGAGAGAGAGAGAGAGAGAGAGACTGAGATTGAGAGAGAGGGAGTGAGAGAGAGAGAGACAGAGAGAGAGACAGAGAGACTGAGAGAGAGAGAGAGAGTCTGAGTGAGAGAGAGAGAGACTGAGAGAGACAGAGAAACAGAGAGACGGACAGAGAGAGAGAGGGAATGAGGGAGAGAGACTGAGAGAAGGGGGGGGGGGGTGGTGAGAGAGACAGAGACTGTGAGAGAGAGAACGACTGAGACACAGAGAGAAACAGACAGACAGACAGACAGAGGAAGAGAGGGAGACTGAGATAGAGAGGGGGGGGGGGGAGAGACAGAGACTGAGAGAGAGAGAATGACGGAGACAGAGAGAGAGAGAGAGAGAGAGAGGGAGGGAGAGAGAGACTGAAGAGAGAGAGAGAGAAAGAGAGAGAGAAACTCAGAGAGAGACTGAGAGAGAGAGAGACACACACACACAGGGGGTCAGAGAGGAGGAGGGTTTGGACCTCTGGGGGGGTCAGGGACACAGAGGGTCACAGAGAGACTCACACACACACAGAGAGAGACACAGAGACACAGAGAGAGACAGAGGGAGGGAGGGAGGGAGGGAGCACGAGAGAGAGATTGAGAGAGAGATAGAGATACAGACAGAGAGAGAGAGAGACTGAGAGAGGGAGAGAGAGAGAGAGTGACAGAGAGAGAGAGAGAGAGAGACTGAGAGAGAAAGAGACGCGCCAGAGAGAGAATGAGAGCGAGGGAGACAGAGAGAGTGAGAGAAAGAGAGAGAGAGATGCGACGGAGAGAGGGGGGGGGGGGGTGAGAGTGACAGAGACTGAGAGAGAGAGAACGACTGAGACACAGAGAGAGACAGAGAGAAACAGGCAGACAGACAGACAGACAGAGAGACAGACAGAGGAAGAGAGAGAGACTGAGATAGAGAGGGGGGGGGAGTGCGAGACAGAGACTGAGAGAGAGAGAAAACGACGGAGACAGAGAGAGACAGAGAGGGAGGGAGAGCGAGAGAGAGACAGAGAGAGAGAGTGGGACAGACAGAGAGAGAGAGAGAGAGAGACGCGACGGAGAGAGAGAATGAGAGTGAGAGAGAGAGAGAGAGAACAACTGAGACAGGGAGAGAGACAGAGAGACGGACAGAGAGAGAGAGAGAGACTGAGAGAGAGAGATGGAAAGACAGAGAGAGAAACTCAGAGAGAGACTGAGAGAGAGAGTGACGCAACAGAGAGAGACAGAGAGAGAGTGACTGAGAGAGAGAGAGAGACAGACACGACGGAGAGAGAGACTGAGAGAGAGAGACTGAGAGATTGAGAGAGAGAGAGAGGCTGAGAGAGAGAAAGAGAGAGAGAGCCGCAACAGAGAGAGAGACTGAGATTGAGAGAGAGACTGAGAGAGAGGGAGTGAGAGAGACAGAGACTGAGAAACAGAGAGACGGACAGAGAGAGAGAGAGAGAGCAACTGAGATAGAGAGAAACAGAGAGATGGACAGAGAGAGAGAAACTCAGAGAGTGACTGAGAGAGAGAGAGAATGAGAGAGAG
>JAYJKW010000100.1:1467500-1469175 GCA_035084275.1 Hydrolagus colliei
AAGAAACGTTACCCTGATGGGGTCATCACCAAACCCAAGAACATGTGAGGGAGGGAGGGAGGGAGGGAGTGAGTGAGTTTGCGTGTGAGTGAGCGAGCGAGCGAGCGAGGAGGGAGGAGTGAGTGAGCGACGTGAGTGAGTGAGTTCGCGTGTGAGTGTGAGTGAGTGAGCGAGCGAAGCGAGCGAGGAGGGAGGAGTGAGTGAGTGAGTGAGTGAGTGAGTGAGTGAGTGAGTGAGTGAGTGAGTGAGTGAGTGAGTGAGTGAGTGAGTGAGTGAGTGAGTGAGTGAGTGAGTGAGTGAGTGAGCGAGCGGGGGGGGTGGGGGAGTGAGTGAGTGAGTGAGTGAGTTCGCGTGAGAGTGAGTGAGTGAGGGAGGGAGGGCGGGAGGGAGGGAGGGAGGGAGGGAGGGAGGGAGGGAGGGAGGGAGGGAGGGACTGAGAGAGAGAGAGTGTGTGAGAGAGGGACTTGTGAAAGACTGTACAAAAGTTTAACTTGTCGTCAAATAAAATAATAATAATACTGGTGTTGTGATAGTCACTACACAGACACACGCACACACAGACACACAGACACACACACACACACACGCACATACAGACACGCACACAGACACACACACGCACACAGACACACACACACACACACACACACAGACACACGCACACACAGACACACAGACACACACACAGACACACACACACACACGCACACACAGACACACACAGACACAGACAAACGCACACACTCACACACAGACACACACACACACAGACACTCACACACACACATACGCATGCACATGCAGACAGACACAGACAGACAGACACACTCACACACAGACACACACAGACACACACACACACACATATGCATGCACACGCAGACAGACACACAGACACACACACACACGAACACAGACACACGAACACAGACACACGCACACAGACACACACGCGCACACACGCACACACAGACACACACACACAGACACACACACTCACACACAGACACACACAGACACACACACAGACACACACAAAATGATTAAAACAGCTGAAAATCACAGAAAATGAACCAAAATGACAATACCTAAAACTTGAAAATCAGTCAAATTCAGAAAAAATTAAATAATTCACAATATTTCAGAATAATTCAAATGAAATCAGAATAATTCAAATGAAGTCAGAATAATTCTGAAAAAATCAAATTGATTAAAACAGCTGAAAATCACAGAAAATGAACCAAAATGACAATACCTAACACTTGAAAATCAGTCAAATTCTGAAAAAAAACAAATAATTCACAATATTTCAGAATAATTCAAATGAAGTCAGACTAATTCAGAAAAAATCAAAAGGATTCAAAATGATTTAAATGGCTGAAAATAACGCATATAAACCACCAATAGGACATCATGTTTGAAAATCAGTCAAATTCAGAGAAAAATCAAAATAATTCACAGAATTTCAGAATAATTCGAAATAAATCAGAATAATTCAGAAAAAAATCAAAAGAATTAAAAATGATTGAAAAGAATTAAAAATGAATTAAAAATGATTGAAAAGAACATAACCCCTCTCCACAAATGAGCCATTATTTATGATGTACAATTATTTGTTAATTTTTGTAATTTTAATCATTTTGAATCTTTGGGGGTTTTTCCGAATTATTCCGAC